>CM050216.1:29693742-29713742 GCA_027475355.1 Coilia nasus
TATGAATCCTCCGGGGATCTGTGTGACTATGTAGCCCCAAAAGAAGGAGCCATGGATCATCCCAACCGTCTCTGGATCCCACGTAAACTGTGCAGGCTGGAGAGAGAGAGAGACAGAGAGAGAGAGAGAGTGAGGGAGGAAGGGAGGGCATAAAAATGCTTAGGTGATGATAGCAGATAGCAGGTAATTTAATAGGCAAAGACAAAGCGAATGCGGAATGTGGAAACCTAAGTCATCTGTCAATAAACCAATGCCTACTCCCCACTTTTCTCACTGGCAACATAGTTGATTGTAAGGATCACTGTTTGAAAGAGACTGACAACACTACTCATACAAAACCACTGCACAGTAATCACATGAAAAGCTCACGGTGAACAGCTGTTATGTTTCAAACAATCAGTTGTTTCACATACAGTATTTAACGTCTCACGATTCAAACAAGATTGCTGATGTAGAGAAACCGGCATCCTGCTGAAACAAATACATTTACACTCTGCCTGATGGTGCAGCCCAAATATGCTGAGAGATCACACAGGGCCGGGGGAAAGCGCATCCCTTTTTTTTAAAGGACCAACGGCCTTTCCCAACCTCGAGCTGCCCTGTCATGCCTCCATTCTCTGACCCTCTACATTAGGACTTTGCAGACTGTGGAGACTTGCATCTGCACTTGTGTCTGTCTTTATCTTTTGCCAGCATCTACATATTAAGAATTGAGAATTAAGAAGGTCAGTCTGATTAGATCTATTTCAAGAAAAATGCAATAAAAAACCTTGACTCAACTTTAAACTCTTTGAAAATAATCTTCATAATGTGTCTTAGTCTTTTTTACAAGAAATGCTGTATCATTATTTTCACAAAATTATGTTAGTTTATATTACCTCATATTTCACTAAAGCAAATTAGTTTATGTCTCTGTCGTGGGTTTCTCTCTTACATCTTGCTCCATGTTGACTGATAGTGCAAATCATTCAAATCCTTAAATGGCTTTGTCTTTTTCAAACTTTACCTCTCTCTTAAATGCTGACATGCTTCTCTGACTCTCACCTCTCCCCACCTACTCACTCTTCCTCCCTCCTTCTCTCTCTCTCTCTTTCTCTCTCTCTCTCATACCCCCTCCCCGCTCTCTGTCTCAGCAAGTTCAGTGGCCTAGGAGGACAACCACAGGGAGTGCTATGGTGCACAGGTATGGACAGACATAGCCAACTGTAGCCACTGTTTTTACTCTTTATGCTATCAGTCTCACCTGTTTTTTCATTTTGAGTTATAGATTACTCTCATTTAGTTCTTGTGATAAAAGTTGTATTTCACTTTGGCAATGAATAAAACACAGAAATAATCTATCTTCAAATCTATCTGTCTGTCTGTCTGTCTGTCTGTCTGTCTGTCTGTCTGTCTGTCTGTCTGTCTGTCTGTCTCTCCCCTCTTTCTTCTGTCTTTTCTCCGTCTCCATCTCTCACCTGTATGACCTCCTGCTTGCCGTGGAAGACGGTGTGGTTGTTGACCATGCTGACGATGGCCACGCCCAGGTTGCAGCGGATGCCGAAGGAGATGCAGAAGCCGAGGCCGCTGAGGATGGCGATGATGTAGCGGCGCGGCAGGCCGAAGCAGGTGCAGTCCACCACGGGCATCTCCTTCTCCTCCACCAGCTCAGGGCGCCCCTCCGCCGACAGCTCAATCGTCTCCCCATTCTCCTGCCTCTTCTCGATGATTCTGGATTGGAGCAGGGAGAGGAGGTGAGAGCGTATTCATTTTTCTGTATGTTTCCCACCAGCTTGTCTTGACACAGGAAATGTATGAAGACAGGAAAGTAGGTCACATACCAACAGAGCACTATGCTGCCCTACAAAGGCAAAGAAGGCTAAGAAAATGTCTACCATGTCAAAATTGTCTACCAATACTACCCAGTCCAACACGTTGTAGGTATAATAGTGCCGATGCTTTTTTGTACTTTCTTAATAGGAAGAAGGAAGATATTTAGTCACAAGAGGTGGTATAAAGTCAATTTACAGTCTAAACTCAATTTTGACAAAATGTGTAGTTACTGCCTTTTGGCTTTGTAAGGCGGTATGACTAAGATCAGGTCTACATGTGTTTGTAAGGCGGTATGACTAAGATCAGGTCTACATGTGTTTGTAAGGCAGTATGACTAAGATCAGGTCTACATGTGTTTGTAAGGCGGCATGACTAAGATCAGGTCTACATGTGTTTGTAAGGCGGTATGACTAAGATCAGGTCTACATGTGTACCTTGCTGGCACAGGCAATTCTAGACTCTGTCGAGCCTCCCAGAAAAAACTCACAACTTTTACATTACATTACACTTAGCAGAGTAGACTTTATCCAAAGCGACTTACAAAAGGAGGACATAATAGCTAACAGATATGTAGAGAACATCGAAGGTACCTATATAAAGAGATGGTTAGTAGAGATTAGTTTTGTTAGGAAGGAAAGCAGTCTTGGAAGAGAAGGGTTTTCACAAGCTTTTTGAAGGTCGAGAGGGATATTGCTGCTCTTGTAGCGACTGGTAGGTTGTTCCACTATTGAGGGACAACAACCGAGAAAAGTTTGGAGTGACCTCGCTTTGTCTTAGGAGAGGTTACGGCCAGGCAGGTTGTATTAGAGGATCGCAGTGCTCTGGACGGGATGTAAGTATTTAGTATGATATTGAGATAGGCAGGGGCAGATCCGGAAGTGACTTTGTAGGCTAGAGTCAAAGCTTTGTGTTGAATTCTGGCAGCCACCGGGAGCCAATGCAGGTTGATGAACTGACATGTGCCCTTTTTGGTTGATTGAAAACCAGTCGTGCTGCTGCATTCTGGACCATTTGCAATGTTTTGATTGCACAAGCAGGAAGGCCAACCAGGGGTCCGTTTCCCAAAACCGTAGTTGCTAACTAAGTTAGCTACTTTGTTGGTTGCAATGCAATTTCCCATTGCCAACCAACTAAGTTGCTAACTGGTTAGCAACTATGGTGTTGGGAAACGCATCCCAGGAGGGCGTTGCAATAGGCGAGAGACGACCATAGCCGGTACCAGGAGTGTAGTACATTATATCTCTTCCACTTATATTATATCTCTTCCACCACTTTCATCGAAAACTGTATTGCCACCACTGTAGTTTGAAGGTCGTCAGGCCTCTTAGGCCCTTTAGTGGTCTGGGGACCCCAAGCAGTCGCCTTTGTTTCCTGCTGGCTAGCTACGTCTCTGCTTGCTGGGCATTCTGGTGGGCTTGGTGTTTTTTTTTAAGTCTTTCATTAACGTAGAAGCATGTACTAAATAGTTCTAAAACAAACTCATAAAAGTCTTTTTGGAAGATGATCTAACTTCAGAACCTTAATTTTGAAATTATATGGTTATATATTGAAGAAATATAATATAGCTGTCCAGGATACTTCTACTAACTCTGTTGTGTGGGTCAGGAAATCAGTGACCAAAAACTAATCTTTTTTATGCAAGCATCCAGAAATTGTCAAAATATGTTATTTCACAAGACGCTGTCTGTAAAGCTTCTCATTCATCCAGGTCATGGTAGTCAAAAGAGCTAAGTCAGAACTTTTGGATGAAAGATAAAACGTCTTCAAGCTCTAAAAAGAAGTCCTGTTGCTTACAACTTAACTCCTTTCACAAGACATCATTAGTGGTTAGCTTATTAGCTTTGTAAATAATATGACTAGAGACAAGGACATTAGTGCATACACACATACTGCTGTACTGTGGTAGCTCAATGAGACTATAATACACCTGTGACTAAGAACAAACAACAAACACACACACACACACACACACACACACACACACACACACACACACACACACACACACACACACACACACAGTATACAGGTGTAAAGGGTAGTTACGGAGAGAGATACAGGGGTGTGATATTGAAAAGGAGGGTGGGTCTCTAGCATTCCTTGTTTCAGCAAAGATCACTACATGGCACTCCAACAGAGACCTAAAGAGAAGCCATCTGCACATCGCTACCTGCCTGCTGCCAGCAGACACACTCAGCACACACACACACACACACACGCACACACACACACACACACAGATAGACAGAGAGAGTAGTACTGAACCTCAACTGGAAGCCAAATACATACACTGTTCAAATAAGGCTATACATTTTCATAGAAGATTATCATATTCATAGATAGAGACAAATCAGTACACACACGGACAAACACAACCACACACACACACACACACACACATGCACACACACATGCCGGCAAATGCACACACACACACACATGCACACACAAGCAAACACACTGGTCCCTAAGAGTCAGGTGGGGATGATCCAGTTACTCAATGATCTGGACAAAGATTGATGACCAACCACCACACACACACACACACACACACACACACACACACACTTGTACATTAGCATACACACAGCAGTATCATATGAAACTGTTCCTCTGTAAAAGTTCATGTGCTTGGCTGTCATTCCTAAATATTTTTTTAAGTCCACAAAGAAATAGGTGTTGACACACATTGACAGTTTATGTGAGCATGGCTGCTAACTTGTCTTTCTTCTCTACTGACAGCAGTTTATATGTTGTATTTTACCGTAAATATATATTTGGATTTGATGTCTGCTCAAAGCAGAGAAATCATAGGAGGCATACATGCACCAAATGTTAAACATGCTGCCAACCACGTGACCCATGGTGACAAGATTACATCTCCGTAACACACTGTTTCATCTGTCAGCTGAATGTCACGACAGACACAGGGATCAAACTCACTCAAATTCACACAACCGAAACCTGCATGCCAGCATGATTGTCTTTTAGAAAGGCTCATGAAAGTGCAAATGATTTTACTCTGAGGCAAAGGAATGTCTTTTTTTGCTGGTGTTTTAATCTGCTGATATTGTACAGAGTTTTGGAAACAGATGAATGGTCAGCTGGTGTCCGAGGGAGGTAGCTGACTACGGTCGGCCCTCTGTGGTGGGAGGGGCAGGAGGCACCCCTGAGGTTTTTGGTCACTGCGTAAGCAGCATCACCGCACTCACACACACCTCACGCCACCACCACCCCGAGATCCAGACACACACACACAAACACACACACACACACACACACACACACACACACACACACACACACACACACACACACACAGCCCACGCCATCACCACCACCACCCTGAGATCCACACACACACACACACACACACAGCAGCTCACCACCACCACCACCTCGAGATCCACACATCCTCATGCACACACACATGCACACACACACACACAGCTCACGCCATCACGACCACCATCACCACTCAGAGATACACACACACACACACACACACACACACACACACAGCTCACGCCATCACGACCACCATCACCACTCAGAGATACACACACACACACACAAACACACACACACACACACAGCTCACCACCACCACCACCTCGAGATCCACACATCCTCATGCACACACACACACACACACACACACACACACACACACACACACACACACACACACACACACACACACACAGCTCACCACCACCACCTCGAGATCCACACACACACACACACACACACACACACACACACACTTACACTTTTTTACCTCACTCTCGCCACAAAGCAGATTCCCTGTAATCCCCTCAACCTCAAACAGCACACAATCTGGGAGATAAAGGAAGGAGGGGAGGGATGGAGAGAGAGGGGGAGAGGGAGAAACAGAAACAGAAAGAGCAGGTTACAGAGACAGAAGGAGAGAGAGAGAAAGAGAGCGAGAGAGTGACAGAATGAGAGAGTGAGAGAAAGAGAGATAGTGAGAGATAGAGATAAAGAGAGCAGGTTACAGAGTCAGAGAGAGACAGAAAGAGACAGGGGGGACTGCTGTGTGCAAGGCTGTCATTCAGAAGTCAGGGTGTGTAAATGTAAAAGGGATTAAAGGTTGTGTCCTCCTTGATCTTCCACATGCACTTCACCTCCTTCCTGTTCTGCCTGCTTTGCCCTCCCTTCCTCCACCCCTTTTTTCCTGATTCCTCCACCTCTTTTCCCCTCCACCCACAACCCCTCGCTCTCTCTCTCTCTCTCTCTCTCTCTCTCTCTCTAACCTCACCCTCTCTTACGCTCCAACCACAACCTTCCTCTTTCTCCACCCACTGTTTTAATCTCGCCGCTCTCAGATTAGGATTACGAAATTATTTACTTCCGGAAATGAATACGGAAGGATAAAACGAGTGTCCATCCCACCGGCTAAGCACACACACACACACACCATTTGAGCTTTTTTACTCGTATTTTGTTTCAGCATTTTGTAAATGTGCTACTAATTTCTTCAAGGTCACACACACACACACACACACACACACACACACACACACACACACACACACACACACACACACAAACATACATACAAAAACTCAGCACAATACACTCACTGACAAAGCTCTAACATAACTAACATCCAGCAAGCTTTTTAATTAAGAGGAAGATAGTTTAGGGACAGATTGTAAATGGACAACTGCACATATGCTACCTGCTAATGAGGATTGCTTTAGGCTTTCATTAATGTTAATTATAAACTATGGCCTGTTAGTGTCTGCATGTGCACATCCGTGTGTGTGTGTATGCGTGTGTCCGTCCATGCGTGTGTGTTTGTGTATGTGTGTGTTTGAGTGTGTGTGTGTCCATATCTATGTGTGTGTGCATTTCTTAGTGGCTCTGTGGACAGGTGTCAGACCGCAGGAGGTGGAACACTTTCACGGAATACACTCCCAAACGCTGACACGTCAGCAAATACGCACACACACACGCACACATGGAATCTCCACATACTGCTGTACACGCCATACTGACAATTCATCTCTCTCCATAATCAATGACACTTTATATACAATTTCATTGTATCTTGGGTACAGTAATAATAAACGCATCTTATCCTATCTTATCTTATCTCCTCTCATGATTTCACCCTCTAGACACCAGGTGAGCTCGTGACAGATATAACTCAGAAATTCTAGTGGCAGACACTTTGTGTCAAATTTGGCAAATAGCTCCTCATGGTTCTCTATCTGTCAGCATTTACACGTTAAAAACCTGGTGCTCATTCACAGTCCAGACTCTGTAAATGACAGCTTTGGGTACCTGTTCTCATGTTATCCTTTTAGGAAGCCCCCTTAACAAGATAGATAGATAGATAGATAGCCTTTATTGTCCCCAGGGGGAAATTTGTTTTCACCGCCGTCACAAGACTTGTCACAGCCAACATCACATTGATGACAGCAGACAACATATAACACCATAAACAAACACAAACAAACGTCTTGCGATGTAAACCTTGCGATGTAAACCTGCTGCCTGACCCTGTACCTAATTCACGGTAGGTCACTCTGGATAAGGGCATCAGCTAAATGCAATGTTATGTGAAAACGGCAAACGAACATGGCTGCTCAAACCGACTCATACACAGTCTCAGCCAATGGCAGAGGAGCACAGAGGAGAGTTTTGGTATTTTTGACTGATTGTTGAACTTCACTCTCAACATCCTAATCTGTCACAAAACTGAATGGTGAGACACACCTTTAGTCACAGGACACTCCGACCTACACAAACTCTAACTCTTCTTCACACACATCACGTCACATTACATCACATTACACTTAGCAGACACCAAACGTGAAGAGAAATGACATAAAGTGATGTAATGCACTAAATGATAAATTGTTCAATATTGGTCTGTCATTTTTTTAACATAAAAAGTGTACAGTAGCCTAGTCTGTTGCTGTGAGGTACTATTTGTATTAACAGTGCAATTGAATGATTAAGTTTAATGATGATATTTAAATCCTCATACTAAACACTGTAAGCTGTTAGTTATTCATGTAATTAATGTTTAAGCCATCTGAACATAAAAAATAATCTACAGTGTAAAGTAATTGTGTTAAAGGCCAATGCGTGGCGGAATTGTAACCTCCTTTGGTATTTTGCCACCATATTGCTCTGTCTTTCCTAACATGTTTGACTGTGACAATTTGCAGCATGAGTGTGAATTGTAGGTGCTACAGGCAACACTTTGATGGATGTAAAATCCCCTGTGAAGCGCGTTTGAATTTCGCATGTCTCGGTCTTTTGTTACCTTTTACATTAAATTCCGTACTTCACAGAGTGTTCCGGTTAATCCCTTCGTAAGAGGATGATGGCGGAGGGCGATTACATAACGCCACTGGCCGGTCTCTTCTTGTGTGTACATACATTTATGAACATTTATGAACACTCAACTTCATGAGCACATTTCACCTTACATCTCTCTCTGCCTCTGTGCAATTCCTTACACACTGACATTGAAAATTTTTTCCACGTTCACACTTGATAATCAAAATGGCCGATGAATGAGTAAACTAAGCAATGAACTTTGCAGTATTTTGCCCATATATATATCCATATATATATCTATTTGCTCATATATACATATATATATGTGTGGACCCAAATCGATCGGTCTACCGTCTATTTTATGTTCAATATTCAGCCACTATCTCTTCCCCACCCTGCCTTTCCACAGACATCCAAGAGACTACATATTCCCAGTGTCTTCTCTGCTCTCTGCCTGTTAGTCACCCAAACCACATGGAGCAACTTCCCCTCCCACTCCCGCTCCTGCTGTCCCCCTCCCCCCCTCCCCTCCCCTCTCCCACTCCTGCTCCCTGCCCCTCTAGTGAACAGATTGGGTCTCTGTGGGACAGCAGCACCTAGGGAGACTCTCCCCCCTCCCCATCCACTTGCATACACACACACACGCCAGCGCACGCACATGCATACTCACACACACATACACGCCAGCACACGCACCCATACTTACACACACACGCACACACTCTCATATACACACAATTTCTCTCTCTCCCTTTCTCTCTCTCTCTCTCTCTGTTTCCAACACACAAACACACACGCACACACATACACTACCCTGACCTTCACCTTTTTTTAAACAAATGGGCACGCAGTCACTTGTATGAGGGGTGGAGTGCTAACTAGCGCCCATCAGACCGAGTGCACCACACCACAGGAGCACTCATCCAAACTCAGACACACCAGATCTGACAGAGTCACCACCAAAGAGCACTGGACACACCCGTACACACACACACACACACACACACACACACACACGAGTATGCAAGTATATGTGCAGTGTGTTTGTATGAGCGCAAAAGTCTGCACTAACAGACATCATCGAAAGGGACAATGGAATGTGATTCCTTACACCGTTACACTGACACTTACTGAAAACATGTGGATTTACTCTGGATAATCAAAATGGCCGGATGCACGAGTGAACTAAGCGAAGAACTTTGCCAAATTGTGCCGCAGTATTGTCTAAATGGATCTGCAATCTATTTCACGTCCAGCCAATAGCTCTTCCCCACCCTGCCTTTCCCACAGACATGCTACAGACTACAAGGGAATACCGTGAACATTGCAGGACTAACAGAGACGCTATGTTTTGGAGTTTTCACAGGAACAGTGCAGGAGTTAGATGGCTGAAGATGAGGATGAGGATGAGGATGAAGCATGGCACACTGGCTGTCGACCTCTGTTGCTAAAGGCCAAGAGTTTGCTTAGCTGAATGAGTGTCATATTGAAACACTAGGAGCTTCATTCTCATGCAGCAGTGCAGCCTTAAATAATAAATGAACTGCTGAATGGGTAGCACAGTCTGGTAGTCATTGCACACACAGGAGAGAGAGAGAGAGAGAGAGAGAGAGAGAGAGAGAGAGAGAGAGAGAGAGAGAGAGAGAGAGAGAGAGAGAGAGAGAGAGAGAGAAATGCATTGCCATCTTTACCTTTTCATTGGTCACTGTACCTGGTTCATATAGTGTTCGTGTAGATATCAGGTGTTTTGCAATGCCTGATTTAGCAGTTTAGTAAAGTTAGGTACCCTGGCATCCCAGTCTGAAATGGCAGGAGTGAGAGAGAGAGAGAGAGAGAGAGAGAGAGAGAGAGAGAGAGAGAGAGAGAGAGAGAGAGAGAAAATATCCTTGTCCCAGGATTTCAGTCTGCTTTTGAGCCACAGTTCTCAAAAATGACCACAAATGAACAACAAAGTTTGGGATATCTATGCAACATCTCACCTTACTAGTGTCAGTGTGTGTTTTGTGGGTTTAAAATCACGCTTGTCACTTTTCAATCAGTATTTGGATGAAGAGGCGCGTGCACAGACATGCACACGCTCGCACACATCCGCGTTAATCTGGATGGAAACGCACATATCTGTTGGAAAACGCCCCACACGTGCCATCAGAAAAAAGCGGGTTGATTCGCGTGCACACCACGGACTTAATCCGAGAGCTGGAGGATGGAAAGGACTCCTGTTTGCGTGGGACTTGCGGGACAGCAGCGCGCTGGGGAAAAGGAAGAGAGACGGGGGAGGGAAGGGTAGAGTTTGGGGATTTGTCGGCCCGACAGCTGGGCGGGCATAGTGTGTGTGTGTGTGTGTGTGTGTGTGTGTGTGTGTGAGAGAGAGAGAGAGAGAGAGAGAGAGAGAGAGAGAGAGAAGAGAGAGAGAGAGAGAGAGAGAGAGAGAGAGAGAGAGAGAGAGAGAGAGAGAGAGAGAGAGAATGGATAGCTATTTCAGGACGAGATTTACTTGTGTAGACTACCTACAACTAGCAAGACACTGTTTATATAGGACGCCCTCTTCGCCATTTATTACACATCACTGAATTTCGCAGTCTATGTAGACTGAACATTTATAATTGCCCTCTGATCTTTCGATGCTTGAAAGTAAATGCTGAAATTGTAGGGGTCAAATAAAAAATGAAAAGCATATTCATGTGCATCGCAACGACAATGCTTTCTTCCAACCTGTAAAGGTGCCAGGTGAATTACAATGAATAGAGTATTTTTTACAACTGACAAGGTGAAATGATGTATCAAAACGGAATGCTAGTAAAGTCTAGTACAGCTGGACAGAAAGCTCTCAAATAACTAGAAACGAAATTTTATTAAACTGATGCATGTGCTAAACACAACTTTTAACATTGCATTTTAACACAAGTTTCCCTACGACTTCCATGCCTATTTGTCCAGTGATTTCATCCTCAACTGCTTACACAATCAACATTTTGTGCACATTCAAAAAAAAAAAACAAAAAAAAAACAAAGTGACTGAATGCTACTGTTGGGCTGCAGATGCACTTTAAATTTCAACCGCCTGTTCTGACTGGCTGGCCTTGCATTGCTCACTGATCCGTCGCAAGTACCTGACACTCAGGTGCAGAATGTGGGGCACGCGTGTGGGTTGAAGAGCCATTATAAACTGCCCAGAACGACACGTAGTGACCCCCCGTCTGTCACAAGGTTAATCTGGTCACCACAGATTCGGTGGCGCGAATCCATTCACGTAAAGTTATATAACCACACCTTAAAAAGAAACTGCAGCACAAAAAAAGACTTTTCTTGCAAAGTTTTTCTTAATTATTATTATTACGTTAGCTTTTAGGCTAACCACAAGGTTAATAATGATGGAACTGAGCGCGCACATAGACATACACATAACTAAAGGCCTTCTAAGAACTGTTTTAACATTAATAATTGCTGGGCATTTTCCACAATCCAAATTGAGATAAGTTAACGAAAACGTGTCAATCAGAATTCTACGTGAATATAGTCACTGTCTTCGGGGTGTGAGAGGGCGCGTCCTTGTTTCTTTAGCGGTCACGCACGGATTAGGCATCACTGTCATTTATCAACGACCCTTTGGGTGAGTTACCCGAGAAACCGACAAACCTCTGCTATTCGAAAGGCATGGTGTACTTGAAAAAAAAACTTAAGAAGAATAGATGGACTGAAGAACCTGTGAGTTTCGGCAAACACAGCACACACCAAGGTGGGCTTAGACAAAACTCTTTGGGGGATGTTCTCGACACCGCTAATAGTTTACAGTCATTAGAAAGGTTTAGGTGGTACCTGTGAATCTTCCCAAGTGTTTTTGCCGCCACCGCCTTGAACCGATCGGGTCGGATCTCCATCCTCGCGACTCTTTGATCCGGCCGGTGTGCTGCTGTCCCCGAGCGCACTCCTGCTCGAGCGCGCTGACTGTCTCTGTCGCGTTCTTTTCCTCTGTCTGTCTATCCGTCTCGCTGTCTCCTGCACTTCACTATCTGACTATCCCTCCCCTCTTGCCTTCTTGTCTCCTACATTGCAAGATCTCACCTTCGTTTAAACCAAAGTCCTTTTTTTCCTCGCTCGAGCTCTTCAACTGTCTTCCTCACTTTTAGGTGCTGTCCGAGGTACTGAATCCGTGTGTACTACGGCGCGTCAAAGTCTCTCCAACAGTCGCTGCGCCCAATTTGGAGTTGTTAGGCTCTAGTAAAGTTTTCTTCCACTTTCAATGTTTTAAGTTTAATATTTTGAGGAATCTATTTGATTATTTTTCTGTCACAAATAGTTGGAATTACATTTTTATCCTTCAATCACAGCTAATGTTAATTTAAAATTATCAATACACGTGCCACCTAGTGGCTAATGATGGAATGGCACCAGGAGGAAGGCAGGTGCGCGCGCGCGCGCGAGCACACACACACACACACACGCACGCACGCACGCACGCACACACACACACACACACACACAGGGTCATGCTTGCAGTGAATGCCAGGACACCATTAACAATTAATACACAGCATAGTTTATTTGGCAATTGCAGAATTCTCATTTTCACACACAGATAAAAGTAATGTCTATTATAAAATGAAATATCACACACATAATTAATCACACACACACGAACACACACACTCTCTCTCTCTCTCTCTCTCTCACACACACACACACATTCAGTCTTTCACTCACTCTCTCTGTCTGTCTTTGTGTGCGTCTCTCTCTCTCGCTCTCTCACACACACACAAACTGCTCAAGGAGGCATTCTAGCCTGAGGTACATATTTATATATATATATATATATATATATATATATATATATATGAACAAAGAATACAGATCAAAGATGGTTCACATGCAAACCCCTTCTAAACAATCCGCACACTTGACACACATAACTCATTTGCAGTTTATCCACTTTCCTTTATGACTGACAGCATGTCCACCCCTGTCCTCACTCAAAACTCTGAGGGGGAACCACTGAGGGTGTGAGCTGCCATGTGTCTGTCTCTGTGTATATGTGAGTGTGTACAGTATGTGTGTGTGTATATATACATATCTCTGTTACATGCTGTTTGGCTTAGTCATGGAGAAGCATGACTGCATGCACTGACAGGTCATTGGTAATGGTGCTGTTGCCTATTCCTCTCTGTATCTGTGCAAAATTGCCTTCAAAAATGTATTTTTTTAAGTGTACCAGAAGGCACTTCACATAAAAATGGCTTGTAACATTGTACAGGACTGTGTGACCAATAATACAAGATTTTACTTTGTCGTCATAATCATCATGATTATCATTATCATCATCAAAAAGTTCAGGTCGAATAACAACATATAAATGGCTCAGCAAGTCAAATTATCAGCGTAACTGCTACCTTTGGATGATGGCTTGTATTTGGCTGCTTGACTGTAATCACAGAGAATTCATACAGTTTCTATGATTCAGTAGATCATGATTAAGCAGATCGATTTCCCTAGCAAAGGGTGTGTGTGTGTGTGTGTTATAGCTTATACATGTGTTCCATTTATAAAGTTACACACTGAACAACAGCAACAAAAACAGCGAAAAACTCAGACATATGTATGTATGGTAGATGATACAAGTGACCCTCTGGTGTTAAAAACGGCAATAATGTTGTGACATAAATGGTCTTTGGTTCAAAGATGGCCTACCACTGTATGGATTCATGATTATATACAGGGGTAGTTCCGGCAGGTTTAGTCACTTGCCTAAGTTTGTTAACAGAGCAAGTAGACTTTTATGGCAGTCTTTTCATAGCCTGGTTAATCGGCCCCTCGTACTTAATTTCATTTTGTACAGAGGGTCTGGACCAGACAGACATCTTCCTGGAGGTGTGGACTCTGCCGAAGTTTAAAACAAGCCTCTGCCTTTACCTAATCGCTAACCCCTGGTCGTCACGTATGCAATTAGCCTACCTACGCACTACAATTCAAATGTAGCACACAAGGTCAACGTCATGGCTAACGAACACCCTCTGTTTGCTGATTGGATAGGTCTTGCTGGGGCCGACTAAATTACCCTCAAGAGATTCCGGTCCAGACCCTCTGTACAAAATGAAATGAAGTACGAGGGGCGGGTTTACTAGGCTAGTCTTTTCATCGTAAAACTATAAAAGCAGTCAGAGATCACAGACCCCTGCCAGGGCAGCTCAGGTCACCACCAAAATCGAATCACTTTTAAGTTAGCCCATTTTTGACCTACCCAGGAAGGTGGTTTAGTGAACGAACGCATGTCACCACAAGAGGGCGACTGTTCTATGGGGAACAAATTGGCCCTATCTATTGGCCTTTTATAGGAAGAATCCTTTAAAAAAATCCTGGATCCAGATGGTGATCCAAATCAGCACCAAAATCTAATTACTTTTACCATTTTTACCTAGCCTGAAAATTTCATCAAAATCCATCCAGAGTGATCTTGCTAACCAACCAACCAACCAACAAATGGCGATGATTACATAACCTCCGCCTGGTGGAGGTAACAAAGACAGTGGGCTCTTCTCTTAGGTAGTTAAACACTTACTGTAAGTTAACATATCTGGATTAGTCACTAAACCACTTACTTGGAATACGACCATGGTCTACACCCATGTCCCATGAAACCAAAACATTCACATGTAGACTAATAAAAACTACTTTGAAAGGCAACATGCTTTGCAGAATGCTCTTGAAATACTGAACACACAATGTGCGTCCACTGACCAAAAAAACGGAGTCAGTAAACCAAACCCAGCTATATTATAGCAACATACTTACTAGCATCAAGCTAGCTTGACATTACTACCAACAACAGTACTGTGATACTCGTTAGCCTAGGTTTAAAGCTACTTCATGTAGCTAACCTGCTGACTCCATTAACTAAACCCTGCTGTTTGTATCAAGAAATCAATATATCAATGTTCCTTCTAAACATTTACTAACCAAACTGTTTTACATTCATATGCAAGAAATGGTTTAAAAAAAAACCATTTACATCTTTGGCCTCCACTCATGACGGTGGTGGGCTAATACAGCATATACATAGACCTCTGCTCCGTGCTGGTGTTTTTTCCCTTTCTGCACTTTTTTTCCAATCCTGCGCATGCTGGCATCACAGAACATCATAGATTTGCTAATTAGGCACTCAGGATTACCTGCAGTTGTTATGCGAAAACATAACAGTATGCAAAGTTCTTGAACTTTGGGTAGGCTATGTTAAAACATGATAACGAGTTGGTATGTTTGCTGAGGAGCAAAACTTAACAAACCTGTTGCCTTCTAAACTATTATTTTTATCGTCTTCATTGAAAAGGCTCACCATAGTGATCAGTATTTTTAAACCATCTAAAAAGTTCAAAGTAGATCCACACTTCCCTGATAGCCTAACAAGAGCCCTGACATTTAAAATGAAGCAGGTCGTTTATTAAAAAGACTGTTTTTACAGGTAGTACCTTGCCGTAGTTTTACGGTCGCCGCCATGTTAAAAGTAAGTCCCTACACGATTGAGGAACACAAACCAAGATAGGAGGAGAGATAGCACAAATTAATTCCATGCAAATGCATGGATTTTATGTGTTGATGAAAATATCTGGTCATTGTCTACATGACAATGTGAAGACACCGACACACACTGAACGAGAGAGATCATGGTGTCAGCAATTTAGCAATTTTGACCAGGACATATTCCAGTTCGAGTTCATGTATGGACGCCCATCATATCACATTGCTCTTCCTCAAATTCTCTGTAATACTCTCAGTGTTCCACCATCCCTGCACTATTCTGAAGACAGTCACTACAACTACAGTCAACAATTCAGGTAAGTGTTCACATGACTGAACAGCTCCTGTTATGCTGTGTTCCTCAAATGACTTGTAAGAATTAGTTACAACATGGCAGCGACTGTAAACTACCACAAGGGACAGCCTGTATAAACTGTGTTTTTAATAAACAACCTGTGTAAAGTTCCCAGTGCCTCGTGTTAAATGCCAGGGCCCTTGTTATACTACCAAGGCAGTGTGGAGCTTTGAGCTTTTTTAATGATTTAAAGATAGCGATGTCTTCAAGCTACCTCCGTGAACCTTTTCGATTAAAATGATGAAAATAATAAAGTTTGGAATGCAACAGGCTACTGTAGTTTTGCTCCTCAGCAAACATACCAACTCACTGTCATGTTTTAATATACCCAAAGTTCATTTTACACTGAATTTCCCCCTTCAGGGCATTGAATCCCTGAATGTGATTAAGGGGCCAAGTGTGAGACAGAATTCAGAATGCCTCAATAATAGTTAGCATATGATCCAGTTAGATAGCAAGCAACAATCCTAAATTCTGTCGGACAAAATGTTGGTATTTTACTTTACATTACACTTAGCTGACGCGCTTATCCAGAGCGACTTACAGATATTTACAGGGTTTCAGTTACAGTTCCTGGAGCAGCGTAGGGTTAGATGCCTTGCTCAAGGGCATCTCAACCATGGGTAGGATGGGATTTGAACCTGCAACCTTCCGATTGCAAGACCAACTACCTAACCACTAGGCGACAGCTTTATGTCATATCCTGTTTCTCTAGCAAACCCTCTAATCCTTCACTTCCCTCTCTTCCCTCACTGACAGCGCCCACTCACTCAAATTTACACAACCGTGTCTTCCTCTTCCTCTTCCTCTTCCTCTCCGTCTTCCAGTTGTGGGAGGAGACTGTAGTGATCGTGGCCCAATGGGAGGAAGGCTGCCCTGGCCATTACGTCCAGGTCGTTCATGGGGCCGTTGGATTGGGCGGTCTCATCGGAGGACTCGCACTTGGTGTATCTCTCCCTGTGCACGTCGGTGACGCTGTCCTGGTCAGGGGGCCCCCGGCCGCCACTTATAAAGGACAGCAGGTAACCGACAGGGACGGGTATGGCCGCAGCCAAGATTAGCATGGACAACACGGCCAGAGCCCAGCCTGGGTACTCCAGAGTACTCTCAGAGGCCTGGAGGAGAAGAGAGGAGCAGGAGAGGAATGGAGAGGAATGGAGAGGAGAGGAGAGGAATGGAGAGGAGGGGAGAGGAGAGGAGAGGAATAGAGAGGAGGGGAGAGAAGATAAGAAGACAGGAGAGGAGGAGAAAGGAGAGGAGAGGAAATGAAAGCAGAGGCGAGGAGAGAAGAGGAGAGGAATAGAATGGAGAGGAGAGGAGAGAAATGGAATGGAGAGGAGGGGAAAGGAGGAGAGAGGAGAGGAAATGAAAGCAGAGGAGGGGAGAGAAGAGGATAAGACAAGACAGGAGGAGAAAGGAGAGGAGAGGAGAGGAAAGCAGAGGAGGGGAGAGAAGAGGAGAAGACAAGACAGGAGGAGAAAGGAGAGGAGAGGAGAGGAAAGCAGAGAAGGGGAGAGAAGAGGAGAAGACAGGAGTGGAGAGGAGCGGAGAGGAGAATGGATATAAAAGAAAGGGGAATAAATGAGAAGAGTGTGTGAAATAAAGAAAAAATGAGAAGAGAGATGGGGACCAGATTAGTGCACCTTTAGTGCAAAATTGTGCACCGGCATGTCGTATGTGTCATGCTGAATGGCAGTCAAATTCATACCAGTGCTAGGTGAAACCTAGGTAGGTGAAAGTGTAGATGAATGGAAATAGGTGGCACATGGAAAAAACAGCCTGGCAGACAGCCTGGTTAACATTGCAACTTGGTCTGCGTGTGTGTGTGTGTGTGTGTGTGTGTGTGTGTGTGTGTGTGGCTGTCTTACCGTGCTGTGGTCCCAGGCGGTGTAGGTGGGCCTCTTAAAGACCATGCGGAGAAGGCTGGCAGCTAGAAGCCCCACCATGGACAGCAGGCACACGTACTTCCACATGTACTTGTAGATGCTGGGCGGTCGCCACTTCAGCATCACCTCTATGTCATCCAGGAACCTACAGTACAGGACAGCACATCTCAGAGCTTCTCTGTGTGTGTGTGTGTGTGTGTGTGTGTGTGTGTGTGTGTGTGTGTGTGTGTGTGTGTGTGTGACTGTATTACATATGTGCATTTGTATGTGTGGTATTGCATTTGTATGTGTGGTCTGTGCACTTGCATGTGTTTACTTAAATGCTTTATGTGTGTTTGTGTGTGTGTTTGTGTGTGTGTATGTGTGTGTGTGTGTGTGTAATTACATGTGAATGTTTGTGTGTATGTGCTGATGGGCATGTGTGAGACAGACTGTCAGTAGAAAAGCATGCTATAATATTGTGTATCTTACTTGTCAGCACCGTAGACCCAAGCCACACTCGCCGTCTCAAATATAACCACGATGATGAGGGGCAGAGTGGCAGAGTAGTCATCAAACATGGTCACAAAGTAGTTCCCACTGCGCTGGGTGAACAGAAGCCCAATTAGGAAGCCCAGGGCACAGCTGCACACTGAAACACATATGGCAGAATTACACTTTGTGAGTGTGTGCATATGTGTGTGTGTGTGTGTGTGGCAGCAAGAGAGAGGGTGTTTAAACCCTGCCTATGCCGCTCAGTGCAATAAGCTGGAAGTTACAGATGCCAGCAGATTCAGGTAACATAAGTAATATCACGCTCTCTTGTGGTACCAGTGTGTTACTACACTCTTCATATATGATATCCAAATGAACAGAACTACAGGAAACTCCACCCATTTATTACCTCCACCAAGGAGGTTTTGTTTTCACCCCTGTTTGTTTGTGTGTCTGTTTGTCTGTCATCAACTTAACTTAAAAAGTTATGGATGGAGTTTTGATGAAATTTTCAGGATAGGTCAGAAATGGGCTAAGTGAGAAGTGATTAGATTTTGGTGGTGATCTGGACCACCATCTGGATCCTGGATTTTTTTTTTTAAAGGATTCTTCACCATTGCGAGATAGGGCCAAATTGTTCCCCACAGATATGTCGCCCTCTTGTGGCTATCTTAAAAGTCATTCGATTTTGGCGGAGGTCTGCGCTCTCTGATCGCTTTTCTAGCTGCATTCATTTCTTTTGCTGATAACAGCAGCCTGCATTGGTAGACCATGTGAAGAACAATCTGGAGAGCTACGTGAAGAACTGTTTAGTAAGTAATTAAATGTGACTTACTTTTTACTCACTTACTAAAAACATTGATGTTTCTGTGAGTGATTCTACCTTGAGCCAGATACACAATAAGCAAACCATCTTTTCCTGCTGGATTTCTTAGGCTTTTTAGGCCGGTGTTCAGATATACTGAACAGAGTCTGACGAATACTGGAGGCAAGAGCTTGTAGATTTCTAGACCTTGATTAAAGCAGTTTGAGTTGTGTGGAAGTTGATGGTTTCTTGCAGAGAGGCAAAGATTCTGTTGCTGATAGCAAAGAAGAAGCAGCTTCAACAGAGGTAGTGCCAGATCATGTACTGTCTTGCTCAATACACTAACAACCCGACTAAATGAACTTCCCTTGTTCTAGCGCCTCTGGTTTGCAAGGACTGTTGACCTGTGTTCACGCAAGAGCCCCCATCAACAGGGCATTGCATAGTTCCAGCGCCTCTGGACTACAAAGACTGTTGACCTGTGTTCACGCAAGAGCCCGCACCAACGGGGCATTGCATCGTTCGAGCGCCTCTGGCCTACAAGGACTGTTTACCTGTGTTCACGCAAGAGCCCGCATTTAACGGGGCATTGCATCACTACGTCATTTTGTTACTGTATTCTTCCGCTCTGACGCCACTGAACTGCAAGAAATGTTGTCTTGTGGTGACCATGCCAAACTGTAAAGCACTTTCAGCTGCATCTTGTATGTATGAATGGTGCTATACAAGTAAAGACTATTATTGTTATATCATTATAATGTTAAGGCCATTAATAGGTTAATGCAAGGGGGAAAACGATCTCATCAAGTCAGAAATATGAGTTGGACACACTTGGAAAATT
>CM050216.1:29716242-29738742 GCA_027475355.1 Coilia nasus
CTCTCTCTCTCTCTCTCTCTCTCTCTCTCTCTCTCTCTCTCATATTCACACACACACACACACACACACACACACACACACACACACACAAACACACACAAACACAAACACTGAACACACTCACCTTGCCACGCAGTTGAGCGCGATGCTCTTGGCCCTGAAGCCAAGCACCACGAAGACGACGAGCGAGGCCAGCACGGAGGTCATGAAGTTGATGACGGACACCATGAAGGCGTCGCGGTGGCAGTTGTTGTTGACGGGGTTGTAGGAGGAGTAGGCGATGACCGAGCCGTAGCCCAGGCCCAGGGCGAAGAACACCTGCGTCGCCGCCTGCCGCCACACCTGCACACTACCCCAGTTCTCCAACTACAGAGCATGGGATAGGCAGATAGACAGAGGGAAAGAACAGAGAGAGAGAGAGAGAGAGAGAGCGAGCGAGAACGAGAGAAAGGGATGGACAGAGGGAAAAACAGATAAGCGAACAGATAGGTAAACAGAGAGAGAGAGAGAAAGTGAGGGGGGAGAGAGCAAAAGAAAGCGAAAGAAAGATAGAAATTAGAAAGGGGGAGGAGAGAGGGAAAGAGGGAGGAGAGAAGAAAAGAGAGAGAGAAGAAAAAGAGAAAATAAGAGGGGGGCAGAGAGAAACAGACAGAATGATGTGAGCCATGAATTCTTTTGGGCTTAAAGTCACCACATGCACCCACTCAAAATATCACCTCTACAATGGTGTCAATAGAAATGAAATTGGAATTACATCCTAAAATATCCACAAGTACTGCCAAATCAACAAAGAAATAACCACAGGTCCATAAATTCCACTCTGTGAGTTACATTTATCATCCTGCTGCAGTATTTATTTTTCTTTTTTTTCACAGTGGTCCCCTTTGTGGTTTGGTTACTTTGGCATGTAGGTGCGTTAAAGGAATGCAGACATGGATCTGTTCTCTAGTGCTTAGAACTGCAAAGTTCCTGCCGCTTCAGGAACATTAAAGGGACCCTAAGGAACCACCTCACTCTGGACATACACTGTTTGGGCATCTGCCTCCATGACAACTAGGACAAACAAACTCAGAAACATTGCATTACATTCAGCTGACGCTCTTATCCAGAAGTCCCCCTGGAGCAATGGGGCATCAGATGCCTTACTCAAGGGCACTTCAGCCATGGATGTGGGTGCAGGAAAGTTATTCACTCCCCCACCTACATTGGTATGGGAATCGAACCTGCGACAATCTGTTCCCAAGACAAACGTCCTAACCAACCTCTGTCATCGCTTGTTTAAATGCTGCAAGACTAGATATAGTCCACATATGTTTACATTGTCTTGTGTAGTGGAGCACTGTCTACTTGTAAAGGACATGTCTGTGTGTGACTGTTTTTCTAAGATTCAGGATTCCTAGCTAGTTTAGGGTCTTGTTGTCTTTTTAAACATATTTATGTTCATAATATTTTATGACTTTTTTATATGTTTTCTACATTTTGTAATGTTTGCAATGGAAAACCTGCACCTTAAGTTTAGCAGTGCAATGTCAATGTCACAATGCCAACAAGCGCATTTAGAGATGGCAAACTGGCCGCCACTACTGGGCAGACAAACACACACACACACACACACACACACACACACACACACACACACACACACACACACACACACACACACACACACACACACACACACACACACACACACACACACACACACACACACACACACACACACACACACACACACACACACACACACACAGAGACGGACAGGGTCATTGCAATACCTGGTCAATCCCTCCAAGGACCAGGTAATAAAGGCTGTGATCCTGACCCTTACCTTCGGGTAAAACATGTACTTGATCCCGTCCACGGCTCCATCCAGCATGAGGCCTCTGATGAGGAAGATGAAGAGGACGACGTACGGGAACACAGAGGAGAAATACATCACCTGGGAAACGCACAGCAATGGGATACATGACTACAAAGGCACATCATATCAAGTCAGTTCAATGTCTGTGTGCGTGAGAGAGAGAGGGAGAAAGACAGAGAGAGATAGAGAGATAGAGAGAGAGAGAGAGAGAGAGAGAGAGAGAGAGAGAGAGAGCGAGAGAGAGAGAGAGAGAGAGCGAGAGAGAGAGAGAGAGAAAGAGAGGGGATAAATGTGCATGTGTAAGCCTGTGCATATGCATGCAAGTATGTGTATGTGTGTATGTGTGGGACACACAAACACACATACACACATACCCACACACACACACACCTAAACACTCATCAACATGCTAGCACATGCATGTGAGTCCTTATGCACCTGAAGGTGTGCATGTGTTTTTTGTGTCTGGTGTAAATGGTACTGCACCTTGGCTGAGGATTTGATGCCCTTGATCATGGCGAGGCAGACGATGGCCCAGGCAGCCAGCAGACAGCCGGTCATGATGGGGTTAAAATCCCCAGAGTCGTCTATAGAGTCAGCGATGTCGAGCGCCTTACGAAACCAGAAATAGGAGGTGGGAGAGCTTCCAGCACATTCCTTCACTGAGACAGAAGGCAGAAATGCTGCAGTCAGACAGCTGTGGAGGAATAGGTGTGGATTTTGTACGCACAGCACATCATTTCTTTCTTTCTCTTCTATAAGGTTTTCTGAGGGTTGCCTTGATTTTCAAGGATAATTAAATCACAATCACAAAAAGAAAACACAGAAAGTTACACACGTAGAAAACAGAACAAAGTAAATAAAAATTTAAAAAAATTAAAAATAAGCAACAAAAAACAATAGAAAGAAAGACAAAAATCTGACAGCAGAGGCCACAATATGAATCAAATAGCCAACACAACGTTTATGTCACATGCAATGTTCTCTGGGTGAATATCATTACTAACAAAAAAGTTCCTAGCTTTGGTTTTTGGAACTCTCTGAGTGAAATATCCAGATGTGTGGGATTTAGGAAAGGCAAATCTCTGAGCTGATGACAGCAGATAAGCATGTGTGCAATGCATGTGTGAATGTCCATAGAGCATACAGGTCCAGGCTGGGCGATGGCACACAACTCTGGGCTCAAGCAGTCTCTGTGGGCCCCCTTTGTTTCTATATTTCGTCATGCATCAGGCTTGCTAGGGGCCCCCAACGCCACTGGGACCCTTGATAGTGAGTCCTAGTTCTGCCATCAATTACATGCCCTGCATCCAGGTATGCGTGTGTGTGTGTGTGTGTGTGTGTGTGTGTGTGTGTGTGTGTGTGTGTGTGTGTGTGTGTGTGTGTGCGCGTTTTCTACCTGTTGTGTTGGTGCTGTGATCTACAGGGCACTGTTCCCATGGCAACGGATACTGAAAAGAGTTTCCCAGGTAGAAGAGGGACCAAGCAATGATCACATTATAGTACAGAGCCACAAAGAAGCACACCTGGGGGAGAGAGTGAAAGAGAGGGAAAGAGAGAGAGAGAGAGAAAGAGAAAGAGAGAGTTTAATTTATATTTACTAGAACTCAGATAAATCAATAATGTATGATGTATATGGCATATATTGGCATGTCACAGGACATAAAATCAGTAATAGCTTAAGAAAATAAGTCTTTGCAATGTTGCATTGCCCCTAAACAAACTACAGTGCGCAACAGACATACATAGGCACACAGGTAGATCAATACACACAGAAAGAGAGCAGCAGTTACACAGTAAGTGAAAACAACACACACACACACACACACACACACACACACACACACACACACACACACACACACACACACATACAGGAAACGTCCAGTACCAGTGGAGCTGCGTATGACAGCTGAGAGGGAACAGAATTTTGCCAGCTGCCCGATTTAGTAGTTAGGTACGCCTGCCAATTCCAACCCACTAATTGTTAGGTTGTGCAAACACACAAGGCTGCCAAATAGTAATAAAACCAAATTACATAAACAACCTAACTCACTCACTGGTATTTGCAAATAGGGGCAAATATGAAACTTGATTAGTTTGTTTTCTTCCTTAGTAATTATTATGCTAAATTTTTGGTTGCATTGTTCAGAGACATACAAAGGCAGCCAAATCTATTAATGTAGTAATGTAATAAAGTGTTCATTCTCAACATCTCAGTGTAATACCCGACATCCCAACCACAATCAGTCTCAATAGGAATGGGGTGTTCAGATGCAACAGTTCAAATCCTACGAGCCATTAAAGCAATCTCACAATGCGCGTAGATGCACAGTCCCTGTACTTTTTTTTCCTAGGGTGCAGCTGACGTAGCTGGCCTTATAGCCAGAGTACTGTTTTTCCTAGGGTGCAGCTGACATAGCTGGCCTTATAGCCAGAGTACTGTTTCTCCTAGGGTGCAGCTGACGTAGCTGGCCTTATACCCAGAGTACTGTTTCTCCTAGGGTGCAGCTGACGTAGCTGGCCTTATAGCCAGAGTACTGTTTCTCCTAGGGTGCAGCTGACATAGCTGGCCTTACAGCCAGAGTACTGTTTCTCCTAGGGTGCAGCTGACGTAGCTGGCCTTATAGCCAGAGTACTGTTTCTCCTAGGGTGCAGCTGACGTAGCTGGCCTTACAGCCAGAGTACTGTTTCTCCTAGGGTGCAGCTGACGTAGCTGGCCTTACAGCCAGAGTACTGTTTCTCCTAGGGTGCAGCTGACGTAGCTGGCCTTACAGCCAGAGTACTGTTTCTCCTAGGGTGCAGCTGACGTAGCTGGCCTTATAGCCAGAGTACTGTTTCTCCTAGGGTGCAGCTGACGTAGCTGGCCTTATAGCCAGAGTACTGTTTCTCCTAGGGTGCAGCTGACGTAGCTGGCCTTATAGCCAGAGTACTGTTTCTCCTAGGGTGCAGCTGACGTAGCTGGCCTTATAGCCAGAGTACTGTTTCTCCTAGGGTGCAGCTGACGTAGCTGGCCTTATAGCCAGAGTACTGTTTCTCCTAGGGTGCAGCTGACGTAGCTGGCCTTATAGCCAGAGTACTGTTTCTCCTAGGGTGCAGCTGACGTAGCTGGCCTTATAGCCAGAGTACTGTTTCTCCTAGGGTGTAGCTGACGTAGCTGGCCTTATAGCCAGATTACTGTTTCTCCTAGGGTGCAGCTGACGTAGCTGGCCTTATAGCCAGAGGGTTGTTGAAAAAAAATGTGTGTAGATGAAATGAAGAAATGCTTTGTTTTAGGTGTGGTGTGGATTCTAATTATTATTATCTTTATTATCATTATATCTATTATATTATTATCTTTTGCTCCCATCCAAGGACTGTATGATAAATAAGTGATATAGTTGTGACATGCAGTGGAGTCATTTATGCATATTACAGTCATCCTCAATGCTGGCAAATGATTCTGTTATTCAGTTCGAGGCAAAATGCATCAACAAATTTAAGCTTTTTTGTAAACATATGGAACACTTTATTAAACATTTAGCTGATATCTCCTCATATTCCGGCAGCTCTTCTACCCCTTCGATCACTGAAAAACAGGCCTTAGGATGCAGCCCAGAGTCTGAACCAGAACCAAACAAAGTGTGAGTAGTCTGTCTCCCGAGCAAGTTGTACTTATTTATACTTTTAAAGCTATGAAGGCTTTCTGTTGTGGTAAAGGAATTCCTGTGTCTGTAAGCGATGATGCAAGGTAACAGACATTTCATGAAGACCCACACACACATTTCCTGAGGACAGGCGTTTGAGGCGGGGACACACACTCACTCACACACACACACACATACACACGCACACACGTGCACACACATACAAACACACGCACACGCACACACACACACACTGCTTCTTGAACACTGGGGGAAATCTTGGGTCACCATCCTTCACAAATAAGGGGCACCATTTCCTTGACCAACTGCCGCCAAACATGCATGCGTATGCAAAAGCCCCAACGGTCTGTCAGGTTCCGTTATGTCTCAGCCTCCAGACTCCATATGCAAATAGCTCTCCCTCATACCGCCGACAGCAAAA
This sequence comes from Coilia nasus, assembly GCA_027475355.1. NCBI lineage: Eukaryota > Metazoa > Chordata > Actinopteri > Clupeiformes > Engraulidae > Coilia > Coilia nasus. Next base: position 29,722,172 of record CM050216.1, read on the forward strand.
GTACAATGAGTACTTTGACAGTTAGGTTGCGTAATCTAGTACAAAGGATTCATGTATAGACTTGTACAGATATATATGCTTGAAAGGTCTTTGCAGTAGCAACATGAAGCAACATCTACAATTGATGTGTGCATGCCAAAATATTTTAAAACAAGTTGTAACATAAACCTTTGCGCAATATGGCAAAATCAGTGGGAAGGGATTGAAATATAAAAATATTTAAAAATAAGTCATATTTACTGCCTCCCTGTGAGGACACGGGAGCATTTTAATGTCTGATTTAAAACAGCCATAATAGTTCGAATAAACAAACATGTTAACATGGAACGCCAACTGGGTTGGATGTTTTGCAGTGTCTGTTATGACAACAAGTCCCGCTGAAGCCCACTGCATTCTACAGTATGTCCTTAGTGCAATATATTTTCTATACCTCAAATGATCCAATGAAATTTGAAATCTGTCCTACGTTCTCACACACAGAAATAAGATATGTTTTTTTGTAATCCACACCTTTATAAAGTACTTTAGCTTCAAATCGCTGATAGTCCGATAGCAGTTTAACAGAGCAAGCATTGTGGTGTAGTACCACAGGGGCATCTTACAGTTTTTGCCCATTGCTTAAACACATTTTGCAAAATTTGGCTCGCTGTGCCAAAACTCTACACCCAAGCACATAGGACACAACACATTGAAATAAACCATTTACATCTATGTCGAATTGAAACTCTGCAATCAAAACCTAACAATCCTTTGCCAAAATGTCGCTCTCATGACAAAATTGCACACACTTGTATCTTATGAAAACACTGTCACATCAGCACCAACACACTAGTCTACTTTATATAAAACACTGTTTTTTGTATTTTGAATAGATGTGTTTTGCCAATGATACATCGGTATTTCATTTTTGAACGAAGTGTCTTATGTATGAAATAGTGTGTAGTGTGCAGGAGCAAGTGTGTTGCAAAAAGGAGCAAGTGTGTTGCAGAATTGCAACTGAAGTGTAAAGCAGCGCTTTTGTTTAAGGTATGGTTACACTGTGTTTAAGGCATGGTAACACAACTTCAAGTTATGTTACTTTGGTTTAAGCATATGTCTATTGCGTTCAAGCAATGGGCAAAAACTGTAAGTGGAGGTTACAGTATTACATAATTCTACATAATTCCCTTCACACACATAACTCAGGACACTGGTATCATTCATCACTCTCTCCATGGACTGTGATGCAATGACTATGTTTTCTTTGTCTGGTTGGTCTTGACAAAATGTTGAGTGTGTGTGTGTGTGTGCGTGTGTGTGTGTGTGTGTGTGTGTGTGTGTGTGTGTGTGTGTGTGTGTGTGTGTGTATGTGTGTGCGTGTGTGCATGTGTGTGTGTGTGTGTGTGTGTGTATGTGTGGTTTTAGAACACAGCAAAAGTAGCACATTCCAGTGCACATGTAGGAGTGTGTGTGCCTGTGTGCCTCTCTGTATGCTCCCACCATGGGACAAGAACAACAGATCTACGCCAGCTGCTGGGGAATTTGTTGATGTCTCTTTATGTTTGTGCTGGCTTGCTTCCGTACATCTGTGTGTGTGCATTTGTGTGTGTGCATTTGTGTGTGCATTTGTGTGTGTGTGTGTGTGTGTGTGTGAGTGAGTGAGAGAGAGAGATTGCACGTGTGTTTGTAAATGTGTGCATGTGTCTGAGAGAGTACTGTATATATGTGTGTGTGCGCATGTGTCTGAGAGAGTATGTGTGTGTGTGTGTGTGTGCATGTGTCTGAGAGAGTATATGTGTGTGTGTGTGTTTGAATATGTGTGTGTGTGTGTGTGTTTGTGTGTGTGTATGTGTGTGTGTGTGTGTGTGCGTGTGTGCGCATGTGTCTGAGAGAGTATATGTGTGTGTGTGTTTGTATGTGTGTGTGTGTGTGTGTTTGAATATGTGTGTGTGTGTGTGTGTGTTTGCATATGTGTGTGTGTATGTGTGTGTGTGTGTGTGTGTGTGTGTGTGTGTGTGTGTTTGCATATGTGTGTGTTTGCATACGTGGGTGTGCGTGCTCATGCTCTTGTGTTTCTGCACTCACCATGCAGCTGGAGTAGCCGATTCCGGCCAGGCGGGGAGAGATGTGCTTCCACACGCCGATACTGCCCTGCCTGATGCTCTGGCCTGCAGCCAGCTCCATGAAGAACAGAGGAACCCCCACCACCATCAACAACATCACATACAGGAGCATGAACGCTCCTATGGGGCAGGGGAACACAAGAGAGGGAGGGAGGGAAGGGAGGAAAATCAGTTCTTGGAAGCAAGAACGGGAAAGCCGATGTCGTTGTATTGTGTACATTGGAAGAGTTGGTTTAAACCATTCAAGCTGCCTCATGCATGAATTATTACATAACTGAGGTGTTTTTCCTATGCTTTTTTTAAAACTCCACTTCAAGACCTAAAGCATACACAATTGATTTTTTTGTAATATTTACAATTTTGACATCAAAATTGAACTATCCACTGTAGTGGACACCGTGCATCAACAGTATAAAACACACACCTCCACACTATATTATGCCATGGTAAGAAATAATAATATCTGGAAATGGTCACATAACAAAAAAGCAAAGGCTTACAAAGTCAATAAATGCTGCAAATCATGTGATTTAAAATAATGTTTGAATATCTGTCCACTGTAGTGGACACCATGTTTGAGTGGGCTAGACAAATTATTTTGAGGTCAGGCTCTACGGTGAGGATTAACTTAAGGCCCCGTCCACACGACAACGTTCCTGGATTTTTTTCTTGCCGGGTTAAAAAAAAGTCGCGTCCACACGACATCGGAGCAGTAAATATTTCCGTCCACACGGGAACGTTTTAATTGCGTTTTCATTGCAGAAGGTGCGCTGTCCCAGCTTGAGGGGCATGATCCGAAGCCAATGATTCACTTTAAACATGTAATGTATGTTGATTTTAGCAATGTGGGTTCTAGTTTAGATGGGTCGGATGCAGCGACAGTTGCCCTATTTAAAAAGAATAACGTGAAAAGCGTTTGTTGGGCTGAACTAGCGATGTATACAAAAACATCCTGTAGTTCAATGTCAGAAGGTAGAAACAATTGCATTACACATAGCCTACACTGCAGACGATTTTACCCCAAAGTATCCCACAACAACCTGTTTGTAAAAGTTTGACGCTGTTGTGAGATGTCACGTCGTTAAATTGACCCATTTAAGCGATACGAAGCAGAACATGAAAAAATAGAAGGAGCTGCAAATATACTTTTGACAACTGCGCAATTATTCGCTTAAAACATGCCATATGTTGATTTTAGCCATGCGTGTTGTTACTGAGGGGAGCTGAAAGCAGCGACAGTTGCTCTTTAATTAATTAAGAATAATGAAAGCCTACAAGAAGTATTTGTTATAGCCTCTGTTACGAGCCATACAGACAGTTTAATGGCAAAGGATAGAAACAATTGCACAACAGCCAGCCTACAGTACAAGCTAATCAAATCACAATTTATTCGACAGCAACCAGTTTGGAAAAGTTTGAAGTTGTTGTTATATGTGCAGCGCAAGGTGAATGGGCGACGACGTCATCGTTTTCAAAAGGTTGCGTTTTGCCTGTCTACACGAAAACGAAACGGTGGCGTTGTCAGACTTTCTCACTTTGGAACCCGTTCTCAAAAGTTATCGTTTTCGGTCACCCAAAACGCCGGCGTCGTGTGGACGGAAGGCCAAAACGCAAACAAACTTTACCGTTTTCACCCGAAAACGTTGTCGTGTGGACGGGCCCTTAGATTTGTCTGAGGAATGATTCTTCACAATATAAATAATAAAGGTTGCAAGTAGAAGCAAAGGTATTTCATGGGAAACACCCAGGAGCTTTGCTTGATCAAGCTGTGGTACAACACCTGGATATGGTTAACATTACCTTTCACACCACCTATCCCATCTCTCTCTCTCTCTCTCTCTCTCTCTCTCTCTCTCTCTCTCTCTCTCTGTCTCTCTCTCTCTCTCTCGTTCTTTTACATTTACCTCCTCCATTCTGGTGACACAGGTAAGGGAACCTCCAGACATTCCCCAGGCCCACACTGAAGCCCACCTGGGCGAGCACGTACTGCAGCTTACTGTCCCACGCAGGGCGGTCCTCTGCTGGCCCCGCCTCCCCGCCTGGCCCCGCCCCTCCCAGGGACATCAGGGCGGCCTCCGAGTGGCTCGCCTCCAGGCCATGCCCACCGTCGTCACTCGGTAAAGGGGGCTTCTCCATCTGGGGGTGGGGCAAGCACACAAGAGGGTCAAGAGCAGGTCTGAGGAAAGTAGTAGGGAAGTGCAGAATTAGCTGTTAACAAAAAATCCAAAAGTTAAGAAAAAATCCAAACCATTAGATAAACAATGATACTATGATTATGGAGTTTTTTGATGCGTTTTGCACATTGAAACATTACTGAGTAAAATAGCAGTAGCGATACAAATTAATGAGATGGATAGTAAAGCAGCAAGTATGCTTCTGCCAACATGGCTGTACAGCCATACTGTACGAATGCATTTTAGTTTAGTTTTAATTCGTTTTACTGGGGTTATTTTTTCTGACATGGGGGTCACGGGGGGTCAGCTTCATGGCACGCATGTGCACTTACACTAAGTGCCCACTAACTTTGTTTTGAGGACATCATGGGGCGTAGAGGTCTTTAGAGCATATGGAAGCCAGGTGGCCTCACCTCTGGCACCTTTCGTGGTGTCGTTTGAGGGAGCTGGTCTAAGCAAACAGAGGGTGGTGTGTTGGAAAGTGCAGTGGAGGTTATGCTATTGGGAGCTTGTTTACTGTACAGGAATCTAATGGCCAGCAAAGCCACAGCCTCTCCTATTTCCACATCACCCGTGCTCTTATCCTGCCGAACATGTGCCACCTTGTACAAGCACCTCAGTGTGTTCTGCCCTGTTTGTGTGGGTGTGTGTGTGTGTTTGTGTGTGTGCACTAAAATAATTCATGCCCTTCTTTTTCAGAAGAACATGACTCTACATTTCCTTACCAAACATAGCTTGGTACATGCTGGTAAATGTGTTATACACATTTACACATTTGCAAATCTGTATATGTGATATAAAGATTTGCAAAAATTATAAATTACAAAAAATATCTAACCCTAAAAGTTTTAAAGTTCTATTGTCTAACCACAATTTATATGCTGATGATGATATAACAGTATTGTAATAGGTTTATAATTAGGATAGCCCGCTGTAACATGCAGTGTTTACATAACTTAGATGTGGCATAATCTGAATACTACTAGCTCTTGTAAATCATTCCCAAAATAACACTGTTGAGTCATCTGAGCAGACTGACATAACATGGGAGAATCCCTCTGCTTGATTCTGTCTGGCACATGCAAAGCTATTAAAGCTACAGTTACACTTATTTATTCATTTGAGAACAGTTTTATTGTCACATATATTATATACTTTGCAACAGAGTGAAGTTTTTGTGCCACAGTTTCTGACATATAGGGTAAGGGGGGAGATCACCAGATGCTTTTCTCCAAAGCAACATACAATACCATAAAACAACAAATTCTAAACACAAATACTCATCTAACTTATGTAAAAAAAAAGAAAAAAAAAAAAGAAAAACAGAAACTTGAAACTTGTGCAACCAAGTTGTTAAAAGTGTGCTAAAAGCTATTAGCTAAGTCCGGAGCCCACCCCCATGAGGTGTCAGCTTCACCAATGTGCTACTTACTGCACAGCTACCATCGGCCTGACGTTACACTTGAGTAAGATGACTTGACCACTCAGGGCCACACAGCACCCTCTGCATGTGCTGCATACAGCATATGCCTTCACCTTATGCCAGACTCATAGCCAAGAGAGTGGGCCAATACAAAATGTTCTCTCGTTCACTATAATACACTATGTTATTGTGCACTGTGCAGTGAAGCACCCAATGTAACTCATACCTTACTGTATGTAGATAGTGCACTATGTCTATGCACATAGTGCAATAGATAGAATAGAATAGAATAGAATGGGTAGAATAGAATAGAATAGAATAGAATAGAATAGAATAGAATAGAATAGAATAGAATAGAATAGAAAGCCTTTATTGTCATTATACACAGTACAATGAGATTTAAATCTCTATAGAGAGCAAGTGAACATCTCGAACACAGCCAGTGTCAACTATAACATACTCCTTTTGGAGGGTCCCTATAGCCAGCAGCAGTATATGAAGTGTTGCCTAAGCACATTTGTCACCATCATATGCTTTCATTGGTCCTGCTAACACAGCAGTGTAAAGGCCTCATTTTACCGTGTGAATGAAGTGGAGACACAGGGTCTCGTGTACCCCATACTATATAACACACAGCCATTACATTCCTGAGCAGAATCCCTTACACACAGACCTATTCTGTGGCACGTGCTCAGCAAACATGTTTTGTTTGACTTTGTGACTGACTATATACCACATAGGTGTGTCCGCAAAGACACAGGGCCTTAAAGACTTGCTCTTTCATGTAATGAGGCCCTCCGGAAAAGTCTGTGGTCGAGACATAGTGGAGACAGGTACCCCCTTCCACGAAAAAGCTGTCTCTGCACAACCGATGAGACTTACAGTAGGCAACACTTCCACCCTCCACAAAAAACAACTACAAAAATACAGGGTCACAGTAGTTTTAGGCACGATATAATTAGCTTTACGTACACATGCAGAGTTTTGAGAAATGCCTGCACTACAATGTCTTACATATCTACACAGTTGCGGGAATGGCAGGCAAGACAGAATGGGAGACCTAGCTCAGTCGAATAGCACAGGGCAGGCTGGTCATTCAAGGACTAACCACAGAATTCAATTTCTATTTATACTAAGATGGTTAGGTCAAATAATGTGTATACTGTACTTATTCTGTCTGATTTACGGTAAACATGCCTTTGTACATGCAATAGTATAATTAACTTGGATTTGTTCACAGTCTTTCTTAAGACCTCAATGGGAATTTAATCTCACACTGGTCTGTTTTCACCATCCATAACCTCCTGGTGTTTCTACTCATGACCGTCAATCACTCCTTTAAGAGGAATGTGGCAGCCACCAGTGGTGAATTCCACACGCGTGACCTTTCTGTCCTTCTTGTTCATGTGCTGCCGTGCATATATATTGGCACGGTAATGTCTCCCCCTCATCACCTGGGGGCATTTAGATTGCTCTTTGACATTCCTACCATCTGCCTGGAAGATCGCCCCTCTCATGTCTCGCATATACGCTATAGTGTAGCCATTCTATGAGCCACCAGCCATGTACTTCTCCGTTTAAACATTTTTTTCATCAGTAATGTTACATGTTTGTTAACCAGCTACTCACTTGGAACAGGATACTGACATTCTGTACAAGGACATTGGCAAATGTTACATTTAAAAAGCAACCCAAGCCTTACATCCCTCCCCACACACCGATACTATACATTCACTGGTAATACATAGAACTCGTGTGAGTGTAAAACGTGTCAGAAACTGTTTTGTGTGTGTGAGAGAGAGAGAAAAGGAAAGAGAAAGAGAGAGAGGGAGAGAGAGAGAGAGAAAGAGAGGGAGAGATGTATTTCCGAGCTGTTTGATGATGATGAACAGCGATAGTTTCCTGTCATGTTCTCAGAATGTGGTATGGAGAATATGGGGTAGAAATGGGTGCTGTCCTGCTCTGACCTGGGCAGCGCTTCTATCCACAGAGTCCTCCAAATTCAGCACGCATGACCAGGCAAAGTATCAGGTCAGTATAGACTGTGGCATGTGTACATGTGTACCCAGAGGGAAACTGTTTAAACCAGTCCTTTCCGACACATATATCACATTAGTTCTTGTGAAGAAGTGATTCTAGAGTCCCCTCTGGCCAGGCAAAAAAATCCACACCTCTCATTGAAGACTGTCCAGCCACTTCTGTTGTTTAAGGTTTGTCTTGAGTCCTGTAGTTGCCTTAATTGGCCAATTCCGCCTCTGGTTTTGTGGACAGTTCAGCTCCTGCTGCCTTGATGACACCAAAGCTGTCTCCATCATTTGCTAGGGTTTCATCTCCGATGACAGCATGTCCAGCTCACTATATGAGACACAGCTCAAGTGCTTTGACACCACACATTTTGCTATGCCAGTCAGCTGTACCGCACTGGGCACGAGTTCCATTAACCATCTGTTTCCTTCCCTTTCACTCACATGTTCCAGTGATATGTTCACTTCAGCGGCGGTGGTGTCTGGTCATAGTGATTTATTTTTACAGCTTCAGAAGGAGCATACATTAAGATAACTTCCTTGACCTGCATTGTACACGAATATTAATATGGGCTGTATTTGTGTAGGTTCATTCTGTTGCCATCCCTGCACCATGTTTAGTGAGCTTGTAGGAGACACTGTTGATTGAAAAGTCATTAATTTAGCCATGTGTGTGATGTGCTATAAATTACAAAGTAGATTTGCAACAGCCTTCCACATTATGTAACATACCAACACCAACTTTTTCTGCTTCCTGTTTGAGATCTGTAGGCTGCTGGTTTTAGCAACTGTGCTAAACATGGCTAAAGCTCAGGTATAACTACTGTGCTAACTGAGTTAACATGACTGCCTTATTCCGTAACAGTGGCAGGGGCCATATTTTCTCATCTGTGAGAATGGAAAACTACAGAACACAGGACAAGGAGAGCGAGGACGACATCGTTCCTTTTATTTTGAGGGAGAGGCGCAGAGAGGGAGAGATAAAAAGCCAGAGCAGCACTGCACAGCCAAGCTGGATTTTGTTCAAGGTGTCTGTTACCTTTGGGTATACTTGTCTCATAGCTATGGAAAAATACAACTCTCTTAAATCTCTTTTTTTACCCCTCTCTCTCAGCACACTCTCTCGCTCACTCTGCATTCACTCTCTCATTTTAGCCTTTCTCTGCCTCTTTTCTATATATAGCATTCTGTTATGCAACTGGTGTGATCCAGACTGTCAGGATTGTCAGAAAGTTTGTTTTAGTACACACAGGGTTACAAATCCAGGCACCTTTCAGATATCCCAACAGCCATAGTAACATAAACATAAGCACATGAACATGGGCATAAACTCATTTTACTATCTTGTTTAGTCATTTCTGCATGTGTATGGATTACCAGATAAAATGAGATACACCCTAAACTTAAGCCTTGAGGACCTGGATGCAGTTCACTACAATGAGGGACAGCAGTTTATTTTAGGCTTAAAAGTAAACCTGTTGAAACCCCCTATGTATTTGTTTCATTTTGTTTACATGTATCTATTGTATCTATTTCATTTTGTATATATGTCATATACATTTGCAAAAAAAAATGGTCCATGGCAATTGACCACAGACAACATTGAACAAATCTTAATATTTTGGTCAAATTTAATAAAATTAATAAACACTTCAAATGCTATCCATTTCCTAAAAAATCCTACATTTGTAAAACACTTGAGGATGACCTTGTGTTCCAATTTTCAATAAAGTCAACTTTTGTGTTAAAGTGGTGTTTGTTAAATAAAACATTATTTTATTTGGGGTGAAAAGAAAAATGTTCTTTGTCCCGAGGTATGGTATTATTGGTCGGTGCTGTTTAATAAGGACATTCAATTATGAAGGATAATCACAGCCGTATATATTTTCAGGTACACAGACCTGTGTGGACAAAACAGGTCTTCTCTCCCTGATTATGAAATTAAGCCTCTTTCATAGCTGTAGTCTCCCTCCCACACACACTGGCCTCTCTGATTGGATGAGAGACTCCGCGCCTCGGGGCGGCGTCAACATTTGGAAGCAAAATAAAGCGAAGATGGCATGAGTATTATCTGCACCTGTATTACCGTTGTTACTGAAGAATATGAAAAAGATGGATCACCAGTTCTGGTCAGCTGAATATATCCGTGCTCTCTCCGTGGTCTGGGCAGAAGACGACATGAATTTAAAAAAAAAAACCACGAGGTTTGCAGAAACGAGGAAGTTGGACATTCAGCGAACAACAGCCCGGCAAATTCGCGAGAAGCATAAAATACTAGGCTACGGATAGGCTATAAAGACATGATATAACAAACCAATCCCCCTTCCCCACATAAAATAAATCTGAATTGCTTTTACTGCTTAATCCTACATTCTCTGTATGTCTCGTGCTGGTGGTGAATGTTTGGCTGGTACATTTCAATTGCCCACCGTGATGCGGTGGATTAAATGACTCCTTGTCAAATTAATTGGAGGAAACAAATGACTAGGCCTATAACATTGCCTTGTGTCATTTTAGGCAACTTTTTAAATGCAGTTTCGCAGTGCTGAAGTGTGCAGCTGCCGACATAAGATCCCAACTTGCCAGTGTTTCTCCTTTAGGCTATGCCTTGTGCATTCTCCGCGGTGACTTCGCAGTTAACTGTTCTAAACGTGTGTGTCAAGCCAATAGGTCAAAATCACTTGTTTTTCTATTAAATTGATATATATTTGCCATTTCCGACCGTTTGGGCTGACGGTAGTGGTACCGTTGGTTTAAAACAAGACTTTTCTTCCTTTAGCAACCGTTGCCATCAAACAAAAGTAGACTCTCTAATAGTCTACAATAGCCTATAGATGACCTAGCTCATATTTGGCTGATAAAAATTGCAAGTTGTTGATCTAATTAGTATTAAAATTAACTGTTTCGGTCATTGTTATACCTTAAAGTAGCAGTAAATTGTGCAATTTGGCTACGTTTTGTTGGCAGCACTGTGTGGAAATATCCGAATGTGAGACGCATTATGCATTTGACGCTCCGTGGCCGTCGGTCTTGTTTCACTAAAACATGAAAGAAACAAATGACTAGGCCTATAACATTGCCTTGTGTCATTTTAGGCTACTTTTTAATGCAGTTTTGCAGTGCTGAAGTGTGTGGCTGCCGACATAAAATCCCAACTTGCCAGTGTCTCTTCTTTAGGCTATATGCCTTGTGCATGCACGTGGTTCTCCGCGGTGACACAGTTAACTGTTCTAAACGTGAGTGTCAAGCCAATAGGTCAAAATCACTTGTTTTTCTATTAAATTGATATATATTTTCCATTTCCGACCGTTTGGGCTGACGGTGGTGGTACCGTTGGTTTAAAACAAGACTTAATTTCTTCCTTTAGCAACCGTTGCCATCGGTAAACAAAAGTAATGCAATATAGATGACCTAGCTCATATTTGGCTGATAAAAAATGCAAGTTGTTCATCTAATTAGTATTAAAATTAACTGTTTCGGTCATTGTTATACCTTAAAGTAGCAGTAAATTGTGTCATTTGGCTGTTTTGTTGGCAGCATTGTGTGGAAATATCCGAATGTGAGACGCATTCCCTAACAAGCATTTGACGCTCCGTGGCCGTCGGTCTTGTTCCATTAAAACATAGGGACGGTGTATTTTTTGCTTTATAGCCGATAGTAATATATAGAAATATATTTGAACATGAACAACAAGGAGGACGATCTGCGCCAGCAGAGGTTCCATGGCGTCTATTATCCTCCAAAGAAGTATTTTCAGTCAGAGATATTGGCAGTAGTTATAATCGTCTTCTACTGATGCTACTGAATTGCCCGCCTATCCTGCTTGAAAATGGGCTGTATCAGTGACGTTTTCGCAAACGAGGGCGTAACCCAGAGGGTCTAGTAGCCAGGGAGTGGGAACACAACAGCTCTCAGGTCATGGGGCTAGTGCCCTGGGTCTACAAGCACCGAGGGTGGCCCCTAAAGGCCCGGGCCGGCACCGGCCCGGAATGGGAATGCGGCTATTATGCGTCCCTCGAGAGCCATCTCTTGGCTCTCTCCTGACTTAGATCAGCCCGTCAACAATTTCCCTGAATCACTGTAGGAGAAAAAGACTGTCTGGCCGCGGGGCAGTCTTCCACTCCTCTGTTTCTTTGGGCTGCGCTCCTTTTCGAGTTCACCTTGGGGAACGTGTTTGGACTAAATCTCTTATCTTTACGCGACTGACTCCCATAACACACCTGTGATACACTGTAAATAACCATTTAGTTATAACATTGTATGAAGCCAGTAAAGACGCTTCCAGTGCGACTTTACCGTTACATAGGCGAAACCGTAATATTCGTGCAAAATCAGAATTGCTAACCACATTTGTTCATTTAAATAACTGTGTTCAATGTTGGTGTTTTAAAAAAGCAGCCCTTGAGGAAATGCTTTCTGTTGAAAGTGATTTGGATGTGTAACGTATGAAAAAGACAGCAAATGAGATATAGTTCAAACTATGCATGTTATTGTATTACCCACTGCAGTTTGCCCTTAGATTATATCCCACAACTGGTGAACAACAACAAGGCAGTTCATATCCGCTAACTCAGGACTGAATGGGGCTTGAAACACATGCTGTTCTTTACCTTCTTTGTGATGGTAGTGGGAGTCGAGCCTGAAGCCCCCTTGTGAAGTTTTGTCTTAACCCGTTAGACACGCTCAGTCTGCAAATATTACAGTCTTCCTCTAGCAAATTCCACGTAAACGTTTGACTGTTTGCTACTCCAACTGTTGATGAGCGAATTTATACTAACTCGGCAGTTTTATCGAATCAAACAGATCCAGCTTTACATGCATGAAAACTCCGACTTCATAGATCCTCAAGTAACTTTAGAAGATACGCTACACTCCTCTTCAGCTCTCATTGGCTCCCCGCTCTACCCCCTTTCTACGTATGGGCCCCGCCTTCCTTGGCAGACGTGAGTGGCCCTCTGTTTCTTGTGATCGGAACGTGCAGCACCAATAGATCAACACCCCCTAAAGCTCACGCTCAGGTCCAGCGAGAAGCATGCCTTTACCTGCATACTAGAGAACACGAGATGCTGACACAGACTCTAAATTTAACTGAACCATTGCGCATCACAGATGCCCTTTTTTGGGCACCTGTAACGGAGTTCATTGGAAAGCGTGTGTGTGCTACGTCGGCAAATGCATGATCACATAAACAGTTATGACTTTTTGTGCAGTGTTTGCTCAACTCCACAGCACAGAATTGTACTGTCGTACAACGTAGTCGTAATTTGATCCACGTGACTTTGTTTTTTTGTCACCAAAGGTCAGCCCACTTTCTCACATAGTAAAATCAGATCAGATATCAAAATCAGATTGATATCGGACCACCTATCTGTTCTTACCAGTGGCGTGCCACGTCTGCTCCTCTATTGCACCATTGCTAGACTTGAAATACATAAATATAATTAAAATGTAACAACTACTATATCTCAACTAATAAAAATGTGGTTTTGGACCACTAACAAAGTGTTTGGGCGTTTGTCGTTTTTTTAAGTGTACAATATATCCCATGAGACACGATGACAGACAAAGAATGCTTCACCTGCTCTGTTTCCAGTCTCAAAATGAGATGGAAACATATGGCAGCATTATGTAATCGTATATTAGAATTTATGCCGCAAGAGGGCGCGAGTTCACAACTTGACCGAGTGCGCGTGGTATGACGCGTGGAGTGATTGTGTGTTAAGTACAGAAAACCTATAGCAAGTGGCAGAGGTTGGCGGAATGCGGTTACCTCAGCTCGGGTAGCATTAAGGTGTGTCAAGATGAATGAGAACTGTGTGTGTGTGTCTGTGTTTGTGTCAGAGGGGGGAGAAGAAAGAGCTAGTTTAGCGAGCTTAGCCAGAAGTTGTGGTCATGGCACTCTTCGATTGTAAGTGTTCTTGTGTTTAAGGAAGTAGACTAGGCTAAAGTCAGTGAATTCTGCAGGCCAAGCCTGTGCCTCTGCACTGCACTTTCACCCTCCAAACAACCCTGCCAGCCTTTCTGCATCAGTTCATCCCCAAAATCGTGGCCATTGTAGCTGAGGTGGGTCATTTATGCCAAAAGCAATTTATGACCCCCCCCCACACAACCACACACATACTCAAACCTGTAGACAACCAGCAGGCTATATTCAATATAGGGTCACACAAGGAAACACAGGCATTCAGAAGATAGTCAGAAACTCGAATATTTCTAAGATGACTCTTTGTGGTAGAGTGACATCAGATAGAAACCAACCCTGGCATTCATTGTTTTATCACTATCCAAGGCTGAGGTGGAGCGGGTAGTGAGAGAATGAGATGGAGAGAGAGAGAGAGAGAGAGAGAGAGAGAGAGAGAGAGAGAGAATGCATGAGAGGATTTCACAGCAGAAAGACTAACTAGTTTTTCCTGTTTCTGCATATCTCCTCAAGGCGTAAACAGGGGAAGTGGCAGAAGAGTAGGGCATACATACACACACACATACACACACACACACATACGCATGCTGTCACACAGTAACAAGGACATGGTAAGCCTCATACCCTCATTATTATCTCTCGCTGTGCTTCTTTTCTCTATACTGTCTCTGTGGTCTGCTGGTGTGATTTGCTTGGTCCCCTACTTGATCATGTTCCAAGATTATCAGACCAATAATAGCAATGTGTGGGACGTGCAACAGGTGCAAAGACAGGATACCAGACTGGGGTGAAACTACCATCCACTGATACAGCTAATGTGTAAAATTTACTCCAATGTCTTCCTTAGATTTACAGTAATAGTAAACACCTTGACCTGCAACAGGTGCCTCTGTTTATTTGTACACATATTTATTTTAATTTAGTTTTTTATGTAACCATGTTGTATATTAGAGAACAAACTTATTTTAGTTTAAAATTGTTTCTCATTTCTAATACTGCAAAACTGTTGGTACTTGCGTTTGCATTAAAATGTGGCAGCCCTGTACCGTGTCACTACTGAGACATCAGTAAACAGATGGCTATTTATGGATCAAGAGAATAGGCAATTATAGGCTTTGCACCACCTCAGTGTCCTCCACTGTGGGAGCAGCTTGTTATAAATTACTTCTAAAGTTCGTATGTCCTTTGGGTGTAGCAGGTTGGGCAAGGTGTTTTTAATTAAATGTGTGGTGTCCAATGCAGTTACGCACAGCACACTGCTGCGTCCGCTAAAATATATAATATACAGCTTCCTGATTTCCCTTAAGTATTCAGAACATCAGGAGAATTGCATTAAATTCATCCAGTGGGTGTCCAAGCTCTGTGTTTTGTCTTCTACACTATAATTTATACGTGAGGACAGTGCTACTGTATAAAAGCCTGCAGCAGACTCACAATGATGTGCGATCATCAGGTCATCATAGGTCACACGGTCATGAATGTCTGAGGAGGTGCTTCATCCATCACGGTGCACATGTTTACTACGAGCAAATAAGGGATGTCAGCTGGCCATAAGCATTTTCCAGTGTAGTGGCAGCAAGGCAGTCAGGGCAGGTGCAGGGCCAGGAACAGGGCCAGAGCCTCAGCCCTCATTCCTGGATGGCTGTAGGCCGTACTGGCGGGCGGCAGAGCTGGTTTCCATGGGGCAGCTTGCCTCTTGCATGGAGCCACTGCCTTGCAGTGCCAAGCCTGTGGAATCCGGCCTCAGGAAGAAAGTGAACCCCGCCCACATTTAATTGACATGTCAGCGGTGTAACCTCAGTGGCTGGTTTGGAACTTCCGTCCACATGTGGCCTTCCTGCTGTGCACTGGTGTGCTTAAATGGTTAATATAAATGCTTGTGGTTGAAAAACGAAAGTTCTTGCAGAGGTTGTTGTGTACACACATAGTGTTCATGCTGGGTCATAAAATGATGCTCCATGGATGTATCCAGCAACATAAGCACAAGTTGGTGACATAATTGTAATTGTAATGTAATTGACTTAATTGTTTGACACAATACCCCTGTGCACTGGCCTGACTGACATGGTTTATTATTGATGTAGAATGCAATGTGTGTGTATCTACACCTCTGCAGAAGCACTCAGAGTTTGTGAGTGAAGCTTGAATGTAGGAATATTTGTCATCCTCTATGTTCTTAGAACTTTTACATTTATGGTGTGATGAATCACTGCTATTCATCTATGTTTGTTCCATCCACCTGATTCTACCCACATTTCTATAACCTCCATCTCTTCCTTCCTCTCTCTCTCTCTCTCTCTCTCTCTCTCTCTCTCTCTCTTTCTTCTCTTCTTTTTCATCTTTTTCTCTCTCTGTCAGATGCAGTCCGCTCCACCTGTTCTCCCTCGGAAACACTCATTAATCAGAGTTGTAATGCCTCCTGGTCCTCAGCCTACCAGCCCAGGCCACACAGGTATGTGTGTGTGTGTGTGTGTGTGTGTGTGTGTGTGTGTGTGTGTGTGTGTGTGTGTATGCGTGTGTGTGTGACAGAGATAGAGAGTACATTCATGTACTGTTGCCTTAAAAAAATCTAATTTTCCCTGTGTTTTTGTAGTGAATGGAAGTCCAGCTAAACCCATAGTTGCACCGACAATTAATGCAGAGAGAGAAGTGGTAAGTTTTGTGTGTGTGTAACTGTAAGTTTGTGAGTGTGTGTATGTGTGTGTAAGAGTGTGTGTGTGTGTGTGTGTGTGTTAGCGCCTTCCTCTCTCTCTGCTGCTTTTTGGGTGGTTCTATGTGTGAGAGAGATAGAGGTAATTTAAAATGAGTGTGACACACAGTATCCCTGTAGAAAACATATAAATTTGTACAGAAAATGTGTGGGCAGATGTTTTCTCTGTCATTACGTAATTCCCCGTTTTCCATATGGATATAATGTGTGTGTTTTTT
>CM050216.1:29743742-29773742 GCA_027475355.1 Coilia nasus
GATTTAATGTCATAAGTAATATTTTTGTTGTGCCCCCAAAAGATGTTTGACCCTCATTTAATAAGATAAAAAGAGGTTACTTGTAATATTTGTTTGCATCTCTCTCTCTCTCTCTCTCTCTCTCTCTCTCTCTCTCTCTCTCTCTCTCTCTCTCACACACACACACACACACACACACACACTCTCTTTCTCTCTCTCTCTCTCTCTCTCTCTCTCTCTCTCTCTCTCTCTCTCTCTCTCTCTCTCACACACACACACACACACACACTCTTTCTCTCTCTCTCTCTCTCTCTCTCTCACACACACACACACACTCTCTTTCTCTCTCTCTCTCTCTCTCTCTCTCTCTCTCTCTCTCTCTCTCTCTCTCTCTCTCTCACACACACACACACACACACACTCTCTCTCTCTCCTGTGTGTGTGTGTGCAGGGATGGAGGAGAGGGTGTTCCAGCTACTGAGAAGTTGTATCGCTGCAGCTACGACTTTGTGGCCAGAAACAGCAGTGAGCTTTCAGTCCTGCAGGGGGAGACACTGGAGGTACCACAGCATTCCCCCTCATCTCCCTTACAGCACCCAAGAAGCAAAATGCAAAATCAAAATATGAGCAGAACTTACAGGCTGTCAATTAAGTTTTCCGATGCAAATATTCTGACTCAATTATTAATGGCAATGAAATCATTTCAGTTTAACATTTCCTAAACATCTGGTGAAATGTTAAGACTTGTCACTTGCCATACATGCCTCACATGTAGCACCTAAGCCTTTGAGTTTATACAACTAAAGCACAATGTCCCAATGAAAAGCCCTGATTATTGGACTCCTCCTCCTCCATCTCCTTCTGTCTAACAGGTGATTGAGTCATCCAAGCGCTGGTGGAAATGTAAGAATAGCTATGAACAGATCGGGTTTGTGCCATTTAATATCCTGGAGTCTCTGTCTGCAGTGGAAAATGCAGAAGCCGTCCAGAGAAGACAGTCCAAGGTAACAGAACAGTACGGCAATGAATGATCCTCAACTTAAGAATACATATGAATAATAGTAATTAGAACTTGTATAGCACTTTTTGTACACAAGCTGTAGCTTCAAGTGCTTGACCAGTTAAAGTAAAAAAAAAACAGAAGAAAACAGAAAAAGCTGAAACTGAAGAGCAGTGGAGACTAGGAAAGCCAAAGACAATGAAGAAATTAGAAATCTCTTTCACTTGTAGGAGTGGACCTGACATCATGACTTAATTACACAGTTACAGCTTAGTTACAGGGAGTAGTTCAGAACTCGTTTGACCACTGACTGTATTATCTAGGATTATACACATGCAGTGGGTCTGAGTAAATGTCTAAAGTGTTACTGAGTCGACAAGACACAGGCTGACAGTAGGCTAACTGACTTGTGGTGTCTGCAACAGAAAGTGCCCATAGTTCCACCCAGCCAGAGGTTCTCCTACTCTGCTCCCAGCCCCACTGAAACCAGCCCCCCACGCTTGGATGGCCAGAGTGTTCTGTCAGCAGGGGAGGACAGAGACATGGGTGTGTTCCTGAACACACACACACACACACATGGACACATATGCACACACACACACACTCACACACACTCACACATTATGCCCACACACTTACACCCACACACACGCGGACATATATGCACACACACATGGACACATGCAGACACACACACACACACACACACACACACACACACACACACACACACACACACATACATACACACACGGACACATATGCACACACACTTACACGCACACACACGGACATATATGCACACACACACACAGACACATATGTAGACACACACACACACACACACATACACACACAGAGACACATTTGCACACACACACACTCACACACATGGACACATTATGCACACACTCTTACACGCACACACACATGGACATATATGCACACACACACACACATGGACACACATATGCAGACACACACACACACACACACACACACACACACACACACACACACACACACTATATTTAAAAATGCTGTTCCTGTGCAGAAGTGCTAAATGAAGAGCTGATGCAGAGGCTGGCGAATGGGCGGCCGGGCTCAATGCGTCCGCTGGTTATCCCCCGGGCATCAGAGACCTCCGTCCCCCTCAACTACCACTCGCCCCCTTCAGAGGTGCAGAGCTGGCTCCAGGGCAAAGGATTCAGTGAGGAGTGAGTGACACACACACGCACACACACACACACACAGTTGACACAGATGTAGTTACCTATAAACACCTACACACACACGGTTCGATATACCAGATCACTCAAAACACCATACTTTCCCTGCACACACAGTATTACACACCACAGATACACACATAGCATTCATTCACTCTTATATGAGACACGGCTATCCACATTCACCATCTTGGTCCTCTTACTATCATTTTCCTGTTCTGTCTAGAAATGTAGAGCTGCTGGGTTGACTTTCTTCTCTCTCTGTCCTTCTCCCCTCTGTCTCCGTCATTCCTCCCTTCCCTGCCCCTTTCCTGCCCCTTCCCTGTCCCAGCACGGTTGAGAGCCTGGGCATCCTCACCGGCGCTCAGCTCTTCTCCCTCAACAAGGAGGAGCTGCGCACCGTCTCGCCAGAAGAGGGCATCAGAGTCTACAGCCAGATCACAGTGCAGAAAGCTCTGCTGGAGGTAATGCCTAGTGGGGGGCATATAGACAGAGAGAGAGAGAGAGAGAGACAGAGAGAGACAGAGAGAGAGAAGACAGACAGAGAGGCAGAGAAAGAAAAAGAAAAAGAGAAAGAAAAAAGAGATAGGGAATCTCACTGAGGACACTGGACAGAAGGATATACAGACAAGGGGACCATAAGAACCTATATCAACAGGGATAATGTGCTATTTGCACTTTGTAATGATTGGTTTTGAAAGAGACAAAGGCAAATTATGTTAAAACGATACTAAGGGTTTTTTTCAACCTTCAAATAATGTTTCCAAAATTGTTTCAGTGGTTCATCAACTCGTAACAGGGGGAGCATCACTTCTGATTTGGCTTTGCGACCCTTCATGGGCTATAACCACACTATGCAAGTCTGCAAAAGCGGCTCGCGATCTGTAATTTGAATGATACATAAGAAAGACTGTTCTGCTTCCAACCTGTAGGGCAACTGAAGAGGAAAAGTTCTTTAGTGTTGCTTTAAATAAACACAGTGCAAACCCAAGTGCCAAGGCATGCATATGTGGAGGCACCATTGCAAGGAGGGTAGAGCTCGCACACAGAAGCTGAATTGTTTCAGAAATCTGTATTGGATGAACAAAACAATACAGGCCACACACAAAATCAGGACCCAAACGTTTCGAGGTCTAGCCCATCATCAGTTTTTCAGTTTGAAAACATGTAAAGAAAACATGCACCCACATGCTTCTATCTGTAGCGTCTCTGTACACCCCTGTGTTTCTGTGTGTCCATGTCAGGATGTACGGAGGGCCACAGAGCTGGAGGCGGTGATGGAGAAACAGAAGATGAAGGTGGAGGCCAGAGATTCAGCAATGGAGGCCTGACAGATGTAACACACAGCACATAGGCATATAAGATGCACACGCACATACAGTACATACACACACACACACATATGCACACACACATGCATGCACGTGCATACACACACACACACACACACACACACACACACACACACAAGCACAGAATATGCACACACCCACACACATGTATGCCCACACAACATGGACGCACAGCAAACACATGCATGCATGCGCACACACACACACACACACACACACACACACACACACACATTCACGCATGCATGCAAGCACATACACCCACAGAAGTCCACATCGCATCAGACTCCTAAACACCAAAAAAAAAAAACATATTTGCTTGCATGTGATCAGACCCAAATGCCTACTTGGCCACTTGTGATGTTATTGTGTTGGGAATGCGTATCTGACCTAGAAATCGCACGGGAAGGTTTGTTTATCTTGTTTATCAGCTCTGTATCAGCAGCTCCACTCTCTTCATACTCCTATCTGACAAAGCACATAGCCGCTCTCTTCACTACCCATAATGCCCCACATATATACACACACAGTATATGCATATAACTATAGAGGCAGCACATGAAACACCACTTGGTAAGGGCTGAAAAGACTTATGCATATAAACATATAAATAAATAAAATAAATGAATAAATAAATGGAAACATTTTAAATGATTAATCTGTGTCAGTGGTCTTTTTTTAAGTCTGTTGTTTCTGTATTTTAAATCCCTCGTAAATTACATTTAAATCCCTGGTAAATTATAACCCTGTTGCACCTTATATACTTCTGTTGCAACTCGTCTCGGTATTGTTGCTACTGTGTGAACATGTGTGCGACTACATGTTCCTTTTAAAAATGTTTCGTCATTTATGTATATTGTCAATGCTAGATGGAAAAATGATTGTATTTGTGTCTTTATAGAAAAGTGCAGGTAACAGTGAGAAACACATCTTGTATCTTGTCCTCTATGTGATGACATAGAGCAATACCAGAGCAGGACAGGGGAAAGAGACAGAGAGAGAGAGAGACAGAGAGAGAGAGAGAGAGAGAGAGAGAGAGAGAGAGAGAGAAAGAGAGAGAGGACACAGCAGGCTTGAATGTGCATACACAGCAGTTCAGCCTGACTAATTATGTAATAAGCCTTCAGCCACTCCAGTGACCCATATTGGGTGGGTCAGATAATGACAGATGCCTGTAGCTACAACTAAGAGAATAGATACATTAAGTAATGAGTTTTAAAAAGGGTTGAAAAAGCTCTGCTGTGGAAAGTAACGGGCTGAAAAAACTCCACAAGGCAATAGCATTTCGTGATTGTCGACGTGTGTGTGTGTGTGTGGGGGGGGGGGGGTTGTGTGTGCGTGTATATGTGTGTGTGTGTGTGTGTGTGTGTGTGTGTGTGTGTGTGTGTGTGTGTGTGTGTGTGTGTAAACTGCTGCACACACGGGCATACATTGCTGTGTTCTTACAGGGCAAAATCATTTCTTTACCGACTAATAGGCTAGGAGCTTAGCTAGTGTGTGTGTGTGTGTGTGTGTGTGTGTGTATGTGTGTGTGTGTGTGTGTGTGTGTGTGTGTGTGTGTGTGTATGAGTGAGTCTGAAACTGAGAGTCTGAGGGGCAAGTCTTACAGCTTTCAGATAACTGAAATAACTCAAATTGTTCTAAAGTACAAACTGTCACATTTAGCTAAATGAGGGATGACATCATAGTTTGCAGAGATGATTTGTACAGCTGCACAGCAAGTGTCAAAGAGCAATACTGCCTCCCTCTCTCTGTCTACCCATCCTCATCTATCTTTCTCTTTCTTTCTCACCCCCCCTCTTGCTCCTCTCTCTCTCTCTCTCTCTCTCTCTCTCTCTCTCTCTCTCTCTCTCTCTCTCTCTTTCCTCTTAAGTGTTATAAATCGGTAGCTGTGAAGAAGCCAACGCTAATCCCAAGAGAGTGTAACTAAGGGTGTCGACTCAGTCCTGGATTAGTGTGGTGTCTATCTGTGTGTGCGTGTGTGTATGCATGTGTAAGCATGTGTGTGTGTGTGAGTGTGTGTGAAAGAGAGAGAGAGAGAGAGAGAGAGATCACTCTGTCCCTTCCTCCCGTGATCCTCTGGGACCATGTGTTGAGTCTGGACCACTTTTCCCTCGGACTGCCTGTCGATCGATTCCCTGCCAACATCCAACTATGTACCGGAAGCAGAAGTAAGTGCCTGTTTGTCCTCTTGTGTGTCTTCATATGTGTGTGTGTGTGTGTGTGTGTGTGTGTGTGTGTGTGTGTGTGTGTGTGTGTGTGTGTGTGTGTGTGTGTGTGTGTGTGTGTGTGTGTGTGTGTGTGTGTGTGTGTGTGTGTGTGTGTCTGCGAAGCAAAAGCTTATACATATAGAGGAGGCTAAGACCTCTAGAGTGCATTTTTGGATGGGGTGACTGCCCATGATGTGTCCTGACCTGACATTTCTGTGCTATAGCATGGCTGGGTGTGTCTTTTGAACTGGACACACACACACATGCGCACACACACACACACACACACACACACACACACACACAGTGTCCATCACATCTGACCTCCATCGCACTGCAGAATGTGTGAAGGCTGGGTGGCCAGTTTGGTTAAACCTCCCAGGGGCTAGTGTGTGGTGTGTGTGTGTGTGTTTCATGTCACACTCCCATCTGGTGTGGACTGAGCTTGCCTGCCCGTGTTCTGGCATATGTGTGTCTGTGCTGTATAGAAGATGGCAAGGGAGTCTGCTCACCGCCCCCCAGAAGCCCATGCAGAGCAGGAAGAGGAGGAGGGACTCACAAACCTCACAGGTACCTGCTGATGCGACCAGCATACACGTTTAGGACCAAGGCTAGGGTGTAAGATATTTTAACCCATATCAACCACAACCATTTAATTTTTTGTTTGAATAATATAACCTATTTTGACTCATAAGTCATATTAAATGATATATACTAAGAAAAGTTGGGTAGACTTTATTTTTTACAGTCCTTGTTACAGTGTATCTACATCATGAAGCACAGTGTAACAAAGTTTGTCACAATGTGTAACATTATGTACTTACACTGTAACTTAGGGTTAGGGTGAGGGTTAGGATTAGGCCAAGTGTTAAGTATGTACCGTGTAAGTACATACTATTACATATTACAATCAGATACACTGCAAAGAGAGAGATGTCGGGGAGAGGGGAGGACAGGAGAGGAGAGGAGAGGAGAGGAGAGATTGACCAGGTATTGCAATGACCCTGTCCATCTATGTGTCTGTCTGTCTGTGAGTCTGTCTGGTCTGTCTGTCCTCCCATATGGGCGACCAGGTTGCTATCTCTGATTGTGCTTGTTTAGGTTTGCTAATTAGCTTTCTTCATGTAGTGGAAAGCAAACAGCTTGTGTGGTTTAGCCAGTCCTTCCACTGTGAGTTTCCTAAAGATGCAGAGTCTAACCCTCTGGCAAAGCAGAGGCATTTCATCATGCTGTTGTGTACTGCACCCGCTTACCGTGGCCATTTTGGGAAAGGTCAGACTTGTGGATCTGTTCCTGGTCCCATACCAAGTGGAAGTTTACAAGAAGAACAAACACACCTAAATAACAGCCACCTGCTTCCGAAAAAAGAGAGCATTAGCAACAGCATTAGCAACTGTCAGAGAGAGAGAGCAAGAGAGAAAGAGATAGATAGAGAGAGAGAGAGAGACAGAGAGAGATAGGGAGAGATAGGGAGAGAGAAAGAGAGTTATTAATTGAAAAATCTAAATGATTGTAGTTATAGGTTTAAAATAAGTTTCCTTTTTTATTTAGATTTATTTAGAAGTTTAAGGTTTCTTTCTTTCAGCTAACTAGCTAGCTTAGCATCAGTTATGATTATGAGTTTTATAAGATGTTTTATCTGTTTTGTCATGTGCCAGCTTTGGCAACACTGTGTTTCTGAGTCATGCCAATAACGCTCCTTTGAATTTGAATTTGAATATAAATTTGAGAGTGAAAGAGAGTGAGAGAGAACGTGACAGAGAAAGTGGAAGAGAGTAAGAAAAAGAGAGAGGGGTGAGAGAGAAAGTGAGAGAGTGGGAGAAATAGAGAGAGAAAGTGACAGAGAGAGGAGTGGGAGAGTGAGAGAAAGAGGGAGCGATTCAGAGGCTTTGTAAGTGACTAGTGCACAGATGTAGTGTCTGTGTGTGAGGGGGTTAGCAGGCCGGCAGTGCCTGGGAGCGGGAGACTGATGTGCTGTCTCCTTAAAGATCTCTCCCTGCTGATGTCTCCTCTTTACTGCACAACTAATGCCCCCATCAGCAGTCTGTCTATTTGATTTACAAATCTCTTCATCCCCCTCTCCTCTCCTCTCCTCTCCTCTCCTCTCCTCTCCCCATCTCATTCTTCTCTCTCTCTCTTCCTATCTTTCTTTCTACCCCCCTCTCTCACTCCTTTATCTCTCTCTCTCTCTCTCTCTCTCTTTCTTTCCCCTACATCTCTCTATACCCCCCTCTCTCTGCATCATTAGAGGCCAATAGACAGTCTGGCTGAGCAGTAAATTAAGTTTGTGAGGTGTGTGTTTGTATGTGCGTATTTCTGCCTTGGGTCCAGAGAGAGACAAACTGCAGGGAAAAGGAAGACAAGGCACAGGCAGAGAATGTCTTTTGCTGTTTGCTTCGCTATTTTTTCATTAGAAAGTTACGCATTTGGTCCTCTCTAATTAAAGTGTGTGTGTGTGTGTGTGTCTGTGTGTGCGTGCGTGTGTGTGTGTGTGTGTACGTGTGTTTGTGTGTTTGTTTAAATGCTGTTCAGATGGCACATTAGCAGAATTAGCTGTAGTGGTCTGATCAGGAATCGAGGGCACTCCCAGGGGTTGCTGGAATAGCGTGGGGGAGTGGTTGGCAGGATGACACATTTGTCCGAGGACAAAGAGAGAGAGAGAGTGTGTGTGTGTGTGTGTGTGTGTGTGTGTGTGTGTGTGTTAGTGTGCTATATGTACGTTGAGCTTTGGCCTGGGTAGACCTGCCTATCCAATTGAACAAGTAATGTGTGTCTATTCTATTTGAATAGCAAGGCATTTGGGAAAGCATGCAGCACATTGTGCAATAGTTTTGTACACATTCAACACAACAATTGAATGTGTTGTGTACATCTGTGGTATGTGTATGTGGACATCTCTGTATTTGTGCATACTGTATCTGTTTATAGAATGCAATTATCAGTCGACTCACCATTACAATGTGATTATCAGTTGACTAATTTGATTATATAGGACACTGTATCATTTTTATCTTACTGTCACTCATATTCTTTCTTCTTCCTTATCTGCCATTCTCTCTCTCTCCCTCTCCCTCTTTCTCTCTTTCTCCCTTTCTCTCTCTCTTTCTGCCCTGTCCTGCTCTTTCTTTCTCCCATACACACACACACACTCAGTCACTCACTCTCACTCTCACTCTCTCCCTCCCCTCCTCCTCTTCAACAGAACTCAGGTCCTTCCTCCCTGACTGAAACTAGTGGGACCCAGACAGCCAATCACAGAGGCATTCAGAGCAGCAGTGATAAATGTACCAGTGCTGGCGCCCACCCTGCTAGCGGCTGTAGTGCTTGCGCGAGCAGCAATAAAACTAGCAGTAACAACAGCAGCGGATGCAGCAACAAGGCTACAGTTAGCATTAGCAGACACACTATCAGATGTGCTGGTAAAAATTGTGCGGTGAGCAGTAGCATTCGCCCCGTGTCACTGAGCGGCCCAGAGTGCGGAGCACCTGAAGAGCACCTCAGAGTGAAAGAGCGAGAGAGTCACACCTCCGAGCTCACCTCCACGTCCCCCACAGCCTCACCACCACAGGACAGCAACATCAGTCAGGGTAAGACTAGGCATCAGTTCCTATCAGTTGCATGTTCACAGGAAGTAATTCACTATTTGTTTCACTTGTTTGGATGGTTGCTTGTTTGCTCAGTTGAGTTTTTATTGTTCTTAACAACTTGTGACTTTCCTAGAACTTGTGTCCTTTGTTTTGTTGTCAGTCTCCAGGTCTGGCACAGAGAGTGGTTATTCATCCTTGGAGAAAGCTGGTTCAGATGCCCCTTCCACATTCCAGCAGTACCTCTCCCTCACAGATGGCTGTGACTCCACCCAAGAGTAAGACTCCTCCCAGTCAAGACTCCACCACGCCTCCCTCGCGCTTGCCCCTCCCCTGCTCCCCCGTCTCTTCCTCCTCCATCGCCAGACGAGCCAATCACAGCTCTTGGGAGCCAAATGGGGCAGCCAGTGGCGGGACTGATGTCTCTTGGGCGGAATATGGAGTGCTGCCGGGCCTGTCTGCAGCCAAGGGCGCCCAACACAAAACAAATACACAGCCACCTCATTCCTCAACACACACACTCACCACACACACTTCCCAAACACACACACACGGACAGACCCCTCAAACACACACTCTCAGCACTGGAGCGGCGGACTCAAGCCGAACACGCAGCCCCGGAAGAGAGGAGGTGAACAGGCTGTTTGGAAGGGAGCGCAGGTATTGCTAACATTACTTCCTGCAGGCACACTTTGTTTGGATGGCCCACAATGGATTATCAGTAGATTATAGGTTCAAATACCAAGTACCAGTTCGGACCACAATTTTACATATATAGTCCTTTTACGTAAAACCGAAATCTGGTGTAAAAAGAACTTTGGGTATGTTAAAACACTTACAAAGTTCTCAATGCCTCATTTTAAATGCATGGCCCCTTGTTATACTACCAAGGAAGTGTGGAGCTACTCTGAGCTTTTTAATGGTTTAAAAATAGTTATGTTCTTAAGCTACTTCCATGCCCCTATCAGTAGCATGGTGAGCCATTTTGATAAAAACAATAAAAAATAATAATAAAATTCGGAATGTAAAAGGCTCGTATACTTTTGCTCCTCAGCAAACATACCAACTCATGATCATGTTTTAACGCACCCAAAGTTCATCTTACACTGCATTTCTCCTTTAAGTTTAAAGGAGAACTTCGGTGTAAAATGAAAATTGGCATGTTAAAACATCCTACCGAGTTGGTATGTGTACTGAGGAGCAAAATTGATTTAGCCTGTTGCATTCAGAGTTTAACTATTTTTTATAGTTTGACCCAGAAGGCTAACAATGGAAGTGGTAGGTGCCCTTAGACGAAGCATGACGACTACGCTATTTTTAAACCATTAAAACAGCTTGAAGAAACTCCACATTCCATTGGTAGTACAACAAAGGCTCTGGCATTCAAAATGAACCACTGAGAATATTGTAAATGTACACAACGTTTATTTAAAAAGCTGTTCTTACATGCAGTCGTTTGCAGTTGTTTCTCGTTGCCGCCATGATGAAAGTCCAAACAAGTTGATTGTACTACCTCTCCTCCTATTCTTCCTGCTGGTTCATGTTCGTCAATCGACCTGTGCAGACTTTCATCATGGCAGCGACGAGAAACTACAGCAAGGTACTGCTTGTCAAAACTGTTTTATTAATAAATGTTGTGTACACTTACAATGTTCTCAGTGCCTCGTTTTTAATGTCAGGGCCTTTGTTGTACTACCGATGGAGTGTGGAGTTTCTTCGAGCTGTTTTAATGGTTTAAAAATAGCGTAGCCGTCATGCTTTGTGTAAGGGCACCTACCACTTCCATTGTTAGCCTTCTGGGACAAACGATAAAAAATAGTTAAACTGAATGCAACAGGCTAAATCAATTTTGCTCCTCCGTACACATACCAACTCGGTATGATGTTTTAACATGCCAATTTTCATTTTACACCGAAGTTCTCCTTTAAAGGGTTGGGTTTTGTTCACATGATGTTAAATGAAGAATAGAAAGAAGCTGAATTTCAGAAAACCATCTGTAGTGTCTCTGTGTGTGGACTATCCATGCACAGTCATAGAGAAGTGGCAAACTTGACAATTAGGCAAGCATGGCACCTTGATAATTCCATTTCTACAATACCAATAGCTATTGTACATTAAGCTGAGTTAGTGAAAAAGGGATGCAATGTTGATAAAGAGATTTTTTGTAATTATTTTTTTTGCATGTGTATGTGCAATGGCTAGGACAGTTCTAATGACAATACCATAACAACTCATTAACCATTCACACCTCATATAGGCCCTTGTCTTCTCCTGAATTGTCACCATATGAACATTTTAATCCCTCCATTCATTTTGTTGTTGTTTTCTTTTTTACCTTTCAGGAGTTAATCAAAGCTGCTCGTTCTTCCTGGCAGCATCAGTGTGCATCTCCCACCACCTCATGTCAGAGAGAGAGAACAACCTCATTCTTTCATCACCTCATATCAGAGAGCAACCTCATTCTTTCACCTCCTCCATCTGTTCTCTCCTCCCTCTGCCTGTAATCGCACCCCTATCTCTCCGTCCCTCTGCATTTCTCCGGTCTCATCTTTATTTCTTTCTTAAGCCCATCCTTTTCTCTTTCCATGTTGCTAAACTTCTGTTTCTATTTACACATTTTGTTCCCCAATATTGGAGGGTAAGAGGGTCCCTGAAGGGCCTCCTGTCCATGCTGGGCCTTTGGTATCATCCTACCACCCCCCTGTCCACAGACACACACACACACACACACACACACACACACACACACACACACACACACACACACACACACACACACACACACACACACACAGTGGCAACAACCCTGCCTCTGTTGCTTTTTTGTCTGTTGTTCTATATGTTCACTGACTTTGCTTATTCTATCTGTGACCTTTGTTTTTACATATCTTTCTACACTGCACTTTTTTCAGTGATAAAGTGATGGTATGTGACCTTGCTTTAGAGCCTAGTGCTTTAGGAGTTAGCTGCTGCAGAATAAGGGAAATATGCTATCACATAAACTCCAGGAGTAAAAAGCCAGCATCATTATCAGCTAGTAGACATCATGGTCTCTACAGTGTGTTTTAGGGGTGTTTCTCAGGTCTGTGTGTGTGTGTGTGTGTGTGTGTGTGTGTCTGCGCGTGTGCGGGGATGTGTGCTCATGTCTATATGTATTGAATTACAGAAGGTCACAGGTAATCGGACAGTTTGAAAGGGACAATGCTTCCACCATGTGGCCAGAAGAAAGTGACAAACACCATGTTTGCAAAAAACAGGTAAATGAACAACACACTTTTCTCAACATGAACCAAACCCATAAAACATTAGGAATAGCCACAACATCTTCATGCTGTATTTAAAAGCACTGCCAAACTCCAGGGAATGTCTTATGTGTTTAGTGTGTTTGGTTTGTTATGACCCAGCAGTCTTTGTGTCTGTAGGAACCTGATCGCTTCTATCCTGGTTCCTCACGGTTCTCTGCCACCAGATCCCGACGGTCCAAATCATTGGATCGCAACCAGGCAGAACCCACCTCCACGGTAGGTACAAATGAAGATGTGTTATCTGATCATTTACTGTAAAGCAACCAATCTCAGGACAAATGCCAGTAACTGCTGGTGGTGGTGGTGATGATGATGATGGTGATGGTGATGATGATGATGATGATGATGGTGATGGTGATGATGATGATGATGATGATCTTCCACATGTGCAGCCTGACCTCATCAACCTGAAGAAGGGATGGATGTCAAGACTGGGTGAAGATGACCAAGTAAGATGTTCTTGTTTCTTGTGTGTGTGTGTATGTGTATGTAAAGCAGATGAGCAAATTTGAGGGCGCTTTCAGACTTATAGTTCGATTGCTTTGGTCCGCACTAGTCAGAAAAATGTTACAATGTAGCAAACAGACGTGGGTACGGTTTGCTTTCACATAGGCATAGTTCTAAACTAACCAAAATAGACAGCGAAGATCATCGCCACCGCAACCTGACTAAAACGCGCCACTTTCGATAATAATAATGCACTAAACTCTACTGTTTCGTCCAATTTGGTTTGGTTGCTTTCACACCAGAGGAACCGTACCAAAATAGGGCAGATAAAGCGGTCCGAGACCACCCCTTTTTAGCGGTCTCGGACCGGTTGATTTGGTGCGCACCAAAATACCGAGATTGCATTCACACCAACGAAAACGAACCGTACTAAGAACTTTTGGTTCGAGTGGGACGTTTGGTGCGCACCAAATGCTGTCAGTGTGAAAGCACCCTGAGTGCATATTTTTGTGTTTGATGATGAATAACGTATGACTGTCTCTTTCCCCACAGTGGAAGAAGCATTGGTTTGTCCTGACAGACCAGAGTCTGCGGTTCTACAGAGACTCAGTGGCTGAAGCGGTGTGTGTGTGCGTGTGCGGGTGTGTGTGTGTATGTGTGCATGTGTGTGTGTGTGCACGCCCGCGTATGTGTGTGTGCGTGTGTGTATGTGTGTGCGCGCGCGTGTATGTGTTTGTGTGTGTGCGCGTGTGTGTGTGTTTGTGTATGTCTGTGTGTGTGTTTGTGTATGTCTGTGTGTGTGCTTGTTTGTATGTATGTGTGTGTGTACTTGTGTGTTCATGTTCATTTGTATGTTTGTGTGTGTGTGTGTGTGTGAATATTACATTACATTTACATTACATTACACTTAGCTGACGCTCTTATCCAGAGCGACTTACAGATATTTACAGGGTTTCAGTTACAGTCCCTGGAGCAGTGTGGGGTTAGATGCCTTGCTCAAGGGCATCTCAACCATGGGGATTCGAACCGGCAACCTTCCGATTGCAAGACCAAACCCCTAACCACTAGGCCACAGTTGCCCACATACATATATACGTTTGTGCATGTGTGTGTGTACAAGCTAAAACCATATACTGTTTTTCCCAAGTCTGATGAGTTCTTGCTGTCTGGTGTCAATGCGCCCCCTCTGTCTTAGGCCGCTGATCTGGACGGGGAGATCAACCTGTCCACCTGTTATGATGTCACAGACTTCCCTGTGCAAAAGAACTTTGGGTTCCAGATCCACGTAAGTACATCTTCTGGGCACAATGCAAAGACAGAATTCTGACAAGTCGAAGGGTGCTACACCATCTAAAAATACACAAGCCTAGTTTGTCAGCACGGCACAGCACTCATCTAAGACCTTTAAAAGACACAGCAGTGCACTTGTTTAGGTAGGCAGTGCGGTTATTGTATCTTTAGGGGGTAGAAATGGGGACGGATGCCTCGCTGTCGTTTCTGTTTTAGACCAAAGAAGGTGTGTTTACACTGTGTGCAATGACATCTGGGATACGACAGAACTGGATCCAGGCGATGAAGAAGAGCATTCACCCCCCCTCCAACCCTGATGTAACAAGGTGACACGCCACACCTGCCAACCCACAGAACACTCAGACTTTACACAATGCTTAACACACACACACACACACACACACACACACACACACACACACAGACACACACACACACACACAGATGCAGGCATACACACACACACACACACACACACACACACACATGGACACAGACACACACATTTGATTATTTTATTTGGAATGACCAATATCATTAAAACAACACAGCATCCAAATATTCAAAAAGAGCAGATTGTGTCTCAAACAGCAATACAAAGACTGTGCTGGTAGCAACCCCATGTAAATAACTCAAGGATATTCACTCCTTCTCCATATATGTGGGCTGCCTATAATTCCTGATATGGAGCTATATTTTGCAAACTGCTTAGAGGTATTTTAGTTAGTCCAGCAATTTGCAGTCAGAAATCTGCAGTCAGTCCATATTTTTTGTGCAAATCAGTCACAGTTACATCCACAATGCGTTATGCGCGATCGTGACGGGCGGTGTACAGGCCTTTGAATGATGTGCATCTATTCAGGAAATGCGCTGTTGAGTCAGTTCATTTTTCACACACACACACACACACACACACACACACACACACACACACACACACACACACACACACACACACACACACACACACACACACACGCACACACACACACACACACGTGGACACGTGGACACAGACAGAGGCTGTGGTTGAATAGACTGAATATGAAATGTTTTGCTGTGGAGCACCTCATCCCTCCCTGTCCAGCAAACTAAATTTCACTCTTATCTTTTCTTTGCCACTGGCTCTTATCTTGGTAGGAAAAAGGACGGTCTGAAAAATTCCCAACAGAAATACAAGTCTAACCAAAATACTAATGAAGCCAACTTTAGATTGGTATGCTGCATTGGTCTGGTGTTGCCATACTGTGTGTTTTCACTATTTAGAGTTGAGAACACCTCCAAGTTCAGAAAGTCAATTACCTTTGTCGGCCAACAACGTTAAAAATAAAATAAAATTAAAATTAGTCAGGAAATTGGTTGGAGTTGTAACATAAGAAAGGCAAAAGCTGATGGTGAAAACAACCCACTGAATGGCTTCTTTTCTGAACTTGAACATGTTTCAGTTTCTGTCCCTTTGCATGACCGAGTGTGTGGCTATGGGTCTATCTGTCTGTATGAGGTGTATTTAATTATTTAGCTTATGATGATGGTGTATGGTTTTATCAGTGATGACTTGAATTTCTCCCGCAGCTGTGCAATACCGAGATTCGTTGGAACGAGAGGCTCCACCCCGGGAACGTCTCACGCAGCTGAAGGGGAGAAGAGGAGCCGCGTCCGTGAGCGACGGCGAGAGGGTCGGTACAGAACCTACGATTGGTCGGAGTTTTGCCAGAACCATCTCAGAAATGAAGACCCAGGCACACCAGCACAAAGACCTCAGCACTCCTCCACTCCTCCCGTCTCCAGTCTTTCACCTCCTTCTTCCTCTCTCTCCACCACTTCCTCCTCCTTATGTTCCACCTCAGGCCAACCAATCAGAGGCCGCGCACAGGAAGGGGAGGGGTCAGAGCGGGCAGATGACAAGACCCCAATCAACAGCAGCTCAGCTGCAGAAGCCCTGATTCCTCCCGCTCTCAGTCTCACTCTGCCTGAGGAGTCTGATTGTTTCCATGGAGACAGCTCTGTCAGGAGAAGGACTGATGAGGAGAGAGGAGCAATGAACTTTGACCTCACAGAGGATAGGCGAGACAGCAAGGAAAATGACAAGAGAGATAATGAGAGGGACACTTTAAAGGTATGGGGTGCAAAGACATATAGGCCTACATGCACACAACCAGGGTAACACAGCAACAAAAGCATGCACACAATTGCTTGCAAACATGCATAAAAAGCTTTAAAGCAGCCATACAGTATGATGAATACATTTGGACAACACAGATCATAGTAGGATTCTCATGGAAAGATAATATTTTTCTGAAAATATACAGATCACTCTTGTAAAAAACTCTCTTTTTGCTCTCTTTAACAGATCACTCATACCCCCTCTTCTTTAATCCATTCTTCATCCTCCTCCTCCTCCTCTTCCCCCAACTCCTTATCCTCGACAACTGTGCGGACAGACTTGTTACAGCGCAAGGATGAGCTTCAGGCCTTACATAGCAGGCTGGAGGCGGCGTGTGGGCGTGGTCTGGCTCAGAAGGAGGGGTCAGCTAAGACTGAGGACCGCCTCCGTGCCGAGCTGGCTGATAGAACACAGAAACAGAAAGAGGCGGAGTCTAAGCAGCGGGAGGCGGACTCTAAGCTGCAGGAGGCGGAGTCCAGGCTCCAGGACCTCCAGTCTTGCCTGGAAAGGGCGGAGTCAGCTCTGCAGGAGCGTGAGGAGGCCATGGAGGAGCTGCAGTCTCGCCTGGAGGCCACAGCGGGCCGCCTCAGAAGCATGGAAGGGGCAGAAGAACAGAAGGAGCAGCGTCTGAAGAAGCACCTTCTGCTGCTGCAGGAGAGCCAGGAGAGGGAGCGGCGCAGCCTGGGGGCCAGTCTGGAGCTGGCCGAGCAGCGGGGGCAGGAGCTGGAGGAGCGGCTGAAGCGGCAGGAGGCGCACTGGGCCGCCGAGCTGCAGAGGAGGAGCGGTGAGCTGGAGGGCAGGCGAGCTGAGTTGGAGAGGAGGTGCGGGGTTCTGGCAGCGCAGCTGGAGGAGTCGGAAGGGGAGGTCGGGCGCCTGCGGGAGCGCCTCCGGGGCGAGGAGACGATCTACTATGACCTGGAGCACAACTACGAGCGTGTGTGCGAGGAGCTGGAGTGTGCCAAGGGCCGGGAGCAGAGCTGCGCGGACCGCTGCAACCACCTTCTGGAACGAAAGGAGCGCGAGCTGCAGGAGGTGCTGGTGAAGATGACGGCACTGGGGACCAGCCTGGAGGAGACAGAGCAGCAGCTGAGGGAAGCGCGGGAGGAGAGGCACAGCTGCGCCTCCTGCCCCAGGCTGGCTGCACAACAGCAGGAGCCCACCTGCAAGCCGAGCACCCCAACATCCAGCCCCACACAGCCACCAAGTATGTCCACCACTGCCGATGCTAGGCTGAAGGTGAGGAGAGATAGTGTGGTGTCGTCATCTGAGGGCACACAGCCCACAGCTGTGAGAGACGAGTCAGACAAAGTGATCTCTGTGATCCAGGCACTGGAAAGCAAGCTGACCGATACTGAGGAGAGGCTTAGAGAGATCACGCTGCACTTACAAAAGCAGCAGCAGCAACATGTGTCTCATGACAGGAGTGCCTCAGGGACTAGTACTTGGAACCCTGCTTCCTATGGTGTGCCTCCATGCAGCAGTATCACCAAAGACCCAGAGAAAAGTGACAGCACTAATGTTGAAGCCACCTCGACGTTTAAGAGAGAGTACAAAGGACAGGGAGAAGGCTCAGGTGGAGAGCAGGCAAGAGGGCAAAGTGTAGGCCCAAAACCAGTCCGCGATGAAACGGTTTCAGCCCTGGCCCTGGTTTTAAGTAAAATGGGAAGGGCTCTGGAAAATCCTGGAGGAGAATTGCAGGCTCGTCTCACCGAGCTCCACCGGGAAGCCCACAAGCAGAAACGTGTGCATGGTAACACGACAGCAGCACAACTCCTCTCCCACATGTATGAGCTGGGATCTTCTACCAGCGGTGGAGCTGTGGAGGCACCAGGAGGCCTGGACAGCAACGCAATTAGCAACGCTTGTGTGAATGCTGAGCTCACCTACATCACACACTCACTTCTCACGGACACCTTCCATGAGGAGCCGGCAAGATATCCCCTCGATGATGATAGCACCTGGGGGGCAACTGGGAGGGAGCCCAGTCGCACAGAGGACGACCAAAAGCTAGATGGCCTCAGCCACCCAGAACTCACCCCTTACAAGGGCCTGGAGGACGAGCTGCACGAGGAGGATGCTGCGCCCCAGTGCAGAGGTGAAGAGGGCCTTGTCGCGGAGCTCCATGCTCAGGCCCAAGCACTGCACCGCCTGTGCCTTCAGCTCCAAACAGAGGGATCCAGGTCATCGACAGACTCTGCTCCGACCCCAGGAGTCCTGAGAGGAGTACTCGTCCGCGCTCAGCTGATCTACGTGGCGTGGCGGGCGTGGGCAGGCGTGCAGCGGGAGGTGAGCTCCCTGCGCTCTCAGTACGAGCGGGTGGTGAGCGAGTGCCAGGCGGTGTGCAGCAGCATGGAGACGCTCTTCCAGGAGCAGGCACAGCGCTACGAGGCGCGACTCCGCGAAGAAAGCCACGCCCTGGACCATGCCCTGGACCGGCTGGAGAAGGAGGAAGAGGGGCGCGCCAGTGCCGAAAAGAACGCCCAGCGGAGGGCAGAGGAAGTGCAGAGACTCGAGGCAGAGTTTCGGGAGAAGCTGCAGGAGCTTCAGGAGATCCACGAGGAGGAGATGGGGCGTCTCCACAGCTACTATGCAAAGGCGGCAACATCGTCCAGGACTGCCCAGGAGAGTGTCTGCGACAGAGCAGGGCTGGTATCTGTTGCGGACCTGAAGGAGCAAATCAGAGAGCTAGAGGAGGAGGTGAGCAGCTTAAAGGAGGAGCTGAGGAGACGAGAGGGGAAGGAAGACTCCAAGACACAAGAGTCCAAACACCAGAGGGATCTGGAGAGCTTAAAGGTACATACAGTATACATGTATGTCCGTTCAAGCATTCACTACACACAATAAAAGACATACAAGAATTCATTCACCACAAAAAGGTTACAAATATATACAGATTTCCACCATTGTAGTATGACTGGACAAATCCTGCTTGTTAGAAGTGGCATTAGGGGTTACATTGTTTCAACAAATCCTGTCAGTTTCCAGCAGCTTTCTAACTGGGTTGCACACCCAGGTTTGAACCTTGGACATCTTAGATTTCATTTAGGTACAACAACCTTTTATCACGGCCCATGAGCATGAAACCCCTTTTGTGCACTAGGTATACTGTACATATGAATACCAAAGGTGAGTAACTCCTACTCGAAGAGTGAAA
Source organism: Coilia nasus (assembly GCA_027475355.1). Taxonomy (NCBI): domain Eukaryota; kingdom Metazoa; phylum Chordata; class Actinopteri; order Clupeiformes; family Engraulidae; genus Coilia; species Coilia nasus. The sequence continues at coordinate 29,763,457 of CM050216.1, forward strand.
GTCCTGCCATGTATGTTCTTCACTACTAAGCACTGAACACAGGTGATTTCGCAAATTAGCTGATCCACTGGGTAGAATGGTTGTGGTAATAAGAATGGATTTAAACATGGCTGGAACACGTATGTGTTGTGGACTACTGTCAAAAACCAGACTACCCAGCTCTGCTCTTAGAAATACACTCATTTTCCATTACATGTCACACAAACACTTTTTAAAAAGAAAAATGATATCATGCAAAGTCACATGCGCAGAAACACACAACGTCCAGACAACGTCTGGAGGTCATGCAGTGCCTTGGAGACCGTGGGTGTGATTAGATTTAACAATGAGGCAAAGCTGGCCAGCTGCTTAATGTAACATTATCTAATGACTTTTGCATGAATATATGCCCTTTACATGAGAACACATCAGTATTGTCTTATACATGTCAAATGTTAATCAGGTTATAACACTGTATTGTATCAGAGTATCCCATCTGGTTTTTGACCCAGAGCCTTCATAATAGAAGCATCTCTCTCTCTATCTCTCTCTCTCTCTCTCTCTCTCTCTCTCTCTCTCTCTCTCTCTCTCTCTCTCTCTCTCTCTCTCTCTCTCTCTCTCTCTCTCTCTTGTGTCTATTTCTCAATTCAATTAATTCAACTTAATTGTATTGGCATGACAAACATTCTCTCTCTCTCTCTTACACACACACACACACACACACACACTTACACACACACACACACACACTTACACACCCCCAGGTGACGTTTGAGCGGGGCATCAGGAGTATGGAGGAGAGCCACCGTAAGGTGCTGGAGGACGTGCAGCGGCAGCACCACAGGGAGCTGGAGCGCCTCAAGGAGGAGAGAGACCAGCTCCTGCAGGAGGAGACCAACGCCACTGTAGCAGGTACAGCACACACACACACACACACACACACACACACACACACACACACACACAGACCAGCTCCTGCAGGAGGAGACCAACGCCACTGTAGCAGGTACAGCACACACACACACACACACACACACACACACACACACACACACACACACACACACACACACACACAGACCAGCTCCTGCAGGAGGAGACCAACGCCACTGTAGCAGGTACAGCACACACACACACACACACACACACACACACACACACACACACACACACACACAGAGACCAGCTCCTGCAGGTGCCACACACACACACATGCATGCATACACACACACACACACACACACACACACAAACACACACACATCTACATGTACACACACACACACACATAGACACAAAAAACACACACGCACACACAGACACACAAACAGACCCACACACACAAACACATAGACACACACACATACATACGTGCATGCATCTACACACACACACACATAGACACAAAAAATACACACGAACACACACACAGATACACATATGCATGCATCTACACACACAAACACACACATGCACACATGCGCCCCGGAGGGGATTGACTAGGTATTGCAATGACCCTGTGTCTGTCTGTCTGTCTGTTTGCCTGTCTGTCTGTCTGCCTGTGTGTGTGTCTGCCCAGCCGTATTGCAATGACCCTGTCCGTCCACATGGGGGCCCAGGTTGCCGTCTCTGATTGCACTTGTTTGATTTGATTTTATAAGTAAACGCTATTTTAAAATGGTTCTAGCTTGAGACTATGCTCATTTATTCACAGGATTACTTTTGAGAAACCTGGGGTTTCAGTGCAACTACTGATAAGGGGAGTCAGTGTTACCTGCAGTTAATTTCATTTTGTACAGAGGGTCTGGACCAGACACCGAAACGATTTCTTCCTGGAGGTGTGGACTCTGCTGAAGTTTAAAACAAGTGCCTCTGCCTTTACCCAATTGCTAATGCCTGGTGGTCATGTACTCATTCAGCCCAATCTACGCATTGCAATTCAAATATAGCGCACAAGGTCAAAGTCATGGCTAACGAACACACCCTCTGTCTGCTGATTGGATCGGTCTTGCTCGGGCCGACTACATGACCCTCAAGAGATTCTGGTCCAGACCCTCTGTACAAAATGAAATAAAGTACGAGAGCGGGTTTACCAGGCTAACCTGCACCATGAGGCTGTGTCTGTATGGGCTCATCTGGTGGGTGTCTTGTGTTGGCAGCCATTGAGGCGATGAGGAAGGCCCATGTGGCAGAGCTGGAGAAGACCCAGAGGACCCAGCACAGCAAAGCCAGCACAGACACCCGCTCACTGCACTCACACTATGAGTAAGTGTCTGTGTGTGTCAGTGTGGGGGTGTGTACGTACGTGTGTGTGTGTCAGTGTGGATGTGTGTGTGTGTGTGTGTGTGTGTATGTGTGTATGTGTGATTATGTTAATCTGTGTCCGTGTGTAAATATGTGTGTATGTATGTGTGTGTGTGTGTGTGTGTGTGTGTGTGTTTGTGTTATGTGTGTGTGTGTGTGTGTGTGGATGTGTGGATGTATGTGTATGTGTTTGTGTTTGTGTTTGTGTGTGTGTGTATGTGTGTGTTTGTGTTTGTATGTGTGTATGTATGTGTATGTATATGTGTGTGTGTGTGTGGGACAGTGAGGAGCTGCATTCCCTGCACAGGGAGCTGGAGGTGTTGTCAGAGCAGTACTCCCACAAGTGCCTGGAGAACAGGCAGCTGAGCCGCGCCATCGAGGCCGAGAGACACGCGCTCAGCTCCAGCCAGAGAGAGAACCAGGACTTACACACTGAGAACCAGGCATGCTCACACACACACACACACGCACACACACGCACACACGCATACACACACAGTTGCACACACACGCATGCATGCTCACACACACACACACATGCATACATACACACATGCACATACACACGCATACACACACACAGTTGCACACACACGCATGCATGCTCACACACACACACATGCATACATACACACATGCACATACACACACACACACACACACAGATCAATGAACACACAAACACAGATATACATGCACACACATACACACGCACACGCACACGCATACACACACACAGTTGCACACACACGCATGCATGCGCACACACACACAAACACACATACACTTGCATGCACGCACGTACATGCACACACACACACACACACATGCTAATTGGCGTTAACAGGATGATATTTTGTCTTAGTTGCTTGTCATCCTTCCATTGTTTTCCATTCAGTGTTAGTGTGTGACTGTTATATGGCAGTCAGTGTTAAAAGCGTTGCAGTGCAAGCAAAGCAAAAGTTAGAGTTTTTTCCCCATTTATCACACTCGCATGTGTTGACTGTGAAATGACAAACCAACTTTATTTACAGCTCCTTCATTTAGGGAGAGAAAGGTGCTAGTTCAGCCTGTTAGCTGTTTATGCATCTATTTATACAGATCAGTGAACATGCTACACCTGTTTGTGTATGTGTCTGAGGGTGTGTGTGTTTGTGTGTGTTTGTGTGTGTGTGTGTGTGTGTCCTCTGTACAGGGATTAAAGAAACGCTTAGCAGCCGAGATCTCTCACCAGCGCTCCTACAAAAACGGAGAATCTAGGGACACAACTGATGCTCAGATTATGGACCTATACCAACTAGAGGTACTGTAATTATTTTTGTAGTGTATTAGAATAACTATTATGTTGCTTAATAACGCTTCCACATAATATCTTATAATGTTTTAGAGGTTGGCCAAGTATTTATGGTTTAGAATTTAATGTTTGGTAGTGTTGTAAGTCACTTTGGAGAAAAATGTAACTGTAAGCTTTAACTGTAACATTCACAATATTGTTAGCGCAAGCAAGTCTAACATCGTCCGGGTGGTGAGAGACATTATTAATGTGAAGCCAGTTTAAAATAAATGTTATAAGTTCACTTACTCAAAACAAAAGTTTATGGGAGCTAAAATTTGTCTATTTTCATTTTCATATTTTCATTTTAAGTGGAGCAGCAACAGAAATGGCTGATAATAGGCTCTATTCCGATTTGCAGAAGGTCTGGCCGTGCTGCCATTGACATTGTTGTATTAGGTACCAACCAATCCTAGCCAATCAGCGAACAGAGGGAGTGTTCGTGAGCGATGACATTGACTTTGTGTGGTACATTTGAATTGTAGTGCGTAGGCAGACTAATTGCATACGTGACGCCCAGATGTTAGCGATTTAGTAAAGGCAGAGCCACTTCAGTAGAGTCCAAACCTCCAGGAAGAAATTGTTTCTCAATACAGCACTTCCAGACTCTCTGTACAAAATGAAATGAAGTACAGATGGTTAGCTTTCCCGATTCTCAGTTCTCAGAAGGAATCTCGTGAGGTTCTCGTGAGGATTACGAGATAATAGCACTTTTACAGTCAACTAAATAGTGCAAGTCTTGCTGTGGGTGGGTCAACCTCAGAAGTGAGATCTTTACTTCAGCGTAAACCTTTGTGGTCCTATGCTGTCCCTAGCGGCGGCAGTGGTAAACACTTCTCGCAACTGCAGGAATCTTGACTTGTGAGAATTAAATGAGCATCGGGAAAGCTAGCCATCTGTATGAGGGGCTGTTTTACCAGGCTAGATAATAGGATCACATCTGCTAAGTATATAAATTGTGAAGGTTGATAAGTTTTGAAGCCATTCAGACAGTCCCTCCTGAGTCCCAGGTGCTGTGTAGGTGCAGAGATGTAGTTGAGAATAAACGCAAGTAAACAGAGTTTACCTACCTCTCAAATTTCAGAAAAAAAGTTTATTCACCTCTGAACAATGTTTATCCACTTACCACTACAGTTTATTCACCCTATAGTACAATTGATGCACCAAACACAATATCTAACATTCCAAAATCACACTATGTCATTTGTATGTGCACTGGGACTGCTGAAACACGTTCTGCATGTCTTTTTAAAACATCTTGTGTTACACGGTGCATCCACCGTGCCGTGATCACCAAATTCATAGTTTACCCACCTCTGATTTTACCACTACACCCGTGTGTAGGTGACAGTGCGGGTCAGGGAGGCGGAGATCCAGTGCATGAAGCAAGAGATCAGCTCGCTGAAGGAGGAGCTACAGGTGTCATCCAGGGTAACCTCCTCTGCTCTCTCCACTCCTCTCTCCTTCCTTCTCTTTCTTTCCCGTGACTCATTTCATAACCCTTCAGCCATTCCCACTGCTCCTCATTTCATAACCCTTTAGCCATTCCCACTGCTCATTTCATAACCCTTTAGCCATTCCCACCGCTCATTTCATAACCCTTTAGCCATTCCCACTGCTCCTCATTTCATAACCCTTTAGCCATTCCCACCGCTCCTCATTTCATAACCCTTTAGCCATTCCCACTGCTCATTTCATAACCCTTTAGCCATTCCCACTGCTCATTTCATAACCCTTTAGCCATTCCCACCGCTCATTTCATAACCCTTTAGCCATTCCCACTGCTCCGTCTGTCCTCTCTGTCTAGTCTGTTTTTTTTGCCTTTATGGTAAAGTGAGTTGCAGTGAACTATTTGTGTTTACATAATATTTGGCTTTGATTGCTATGTTTATGCTAACAGTGTGTGTTTATGTGTGTGTGTGTGTGTGTGTGTGTGTCCTCAAAGCATTGTGAAGACCTGTACTTTGAACTGAGCGAACTCAAATCCCACAGAGACACAAGCAAAGTGCAGGAAGACTGTGTCTCGGAGAGATTTGGTAAGGTCAACAAGAACACCACAGACACAACACAGAACAACACACACACAGCCACACACACACCCACACACACACACATACACAGTCAGACACAGACAGTCAGACAAACACACACACACACAGGTTGTTTGGGCAGGTTTTTTTGGGTTAACTTCGCTGTTTCAGCACAAACCTAGGCCTGAGATAAATGTAATTTTTTTTACCTGCTGTGGCCCTTTTACAGTGTGTAACTATTACATTACATTACACTTAGCTGAAGCTCTTATCCAGAACGACGTACAGTTATTTTTACAGGGTACAGTCCCTGAGTACAGTCCCTGGAGCAATTTGGGGTTACATGCTTTGCTCAAGGGCACTTCAACCATGGATGAGGGTGCAGGAGAGCACTAGGTGTTTACACCCTAAGCCACATTCTTCCTACTGGTATGGGTATGTGTATGTAATTCGAAGCTGCAACCCTCCAATCTCAAGACCAACTCCCTAACCATTAGGCCACAGCGGCCCTCATTATTAAGCCCTGAAGCCCACTGAGAATCTATTCCCTGCCAGTGAGCAGCACAGAGACTGAACAGCCATAATCAGAAAGTGAATTACATCTGGAAGGAGGAAGTAGATAACTGCACATTAATACCTCAGTTCACAATGACGGATGTCTGTGTTGCAGACCTGAAGAGATCTAGAAGTTCTCCTGCATTCTGGAAAGAAAGTTTCGGACTAAATCGCCCGGTCCAGTCTAAGGTGAGAGAGTGCTCGGAATGTGACTCCATTATGCACCGAGCAACCGAACGGTTCTCTTTTTCCCTACATCTAATGTAGCACACATTCTAATGCTCCTGTTCAAATAAAGCAAGAGCCTTATAACACGTTTAACATTTGGGCTTGTGTAAATCACAACAGGAAGTCTTATTTTAATACATGCACATCTAGCTTCTCTGCATCCTCTTGTGGGCTATCTCCGTTATCATGATTTTAGTACACCTCTACAATGTCGAGCACGTGACTGCAACCGCACTAATTCATCAGAGAGATAAAGGACGTTCTGTCCTCGTTCGCGGCCTCTGGTTGTACGTGCCTCCAACATCGCGTCTCCTCTGTCTCCTACTCACAGACACACATACAGGATGTCCTCTCTCCCGAGGAGAAGATGAAGCTCTTTGAGACCATGGAGATCTAACCATTCTATGGCATCACAACACACCCTGTGATTATGTGTGTGTGTGTGTGTGTGTGTGTGTGTGTGTGTGTGTGTGTGTGTGTGTGTGTGTGTGTGTGTGTGTGTGTGTGTGTGTGTGTATGTGGGAAAGAGAGAGATAGAGAGAGAGGGAGTGAGTGTGTGTGTAAGAGAATGTAAGAGAGCACGTGCATATATGTGCGTGTGCGTGTGTGTGTGTGTGTGTGCCTGTGCCTGTGCCTGTGCGTGTATGTGTGTGTGTGTCTGTATGTGTACATTTTTGTGATTCATTTTTAAGACATTCTTTGACTGTCATGGACCCACGTTTGATTATTCCACACTACATGTACTGTATTGTGTACATTAGAAAAACAGTCTGTTTTGTGTAGAATAATACTCCTTGTTTTCAGTGTTATGCTGCATCAGAAATCCCACTCACCTTTGTGTAGCAATTACTATGCCAATGCCAACTGTCTTGAATTATTATTATTAAACCGGCCTCTCATGGTCCTCTTAAATCCTCTCTCTCGTCTCTTCATCTGTGAATTCCACATGTTAGTGACATGAATATCCACTAGATGTCACTATTTTGTCACCTGGTGCAGTGATTATGTAATCACATAATGTATACTTAGGAGGATTTCATGGTTCAGTTTTATTTCTCTTGTGCTCCAAGTTATTATGTGTGCCTACAGGTTGTGTGTGTGTGTGTGTGTGTGTGTGTGTGTGTGTGTGTGTGTGTGTGTGTGTGTGTGTGTGTGTGTGTGTGTGTGTGTGTGTGTGTGTGTGTGTGTGTGTGTGTGTGTGTGTGTGTGTGTGTAGGCATATGTAAATTTGAGTATGCTTATATGACTGTTTTCTAGTGGTAGGGATGTGAGGGGGTTGGACTTGGACATGTTGTTTACCATGGTATCATTTTGAGTGTCAGGCTGCTCTGACAGCTGAATATGTATAGCTTGTGAAAGGTATCTGTGTTCAAATTTATCTTTCTGGAAACTATCAATCAGAGTTTGCACTCAACAAGACTGTGACGATAAAATATTTGCGCTCTCTCTCTCTCTCTGTCTCTCTCTGTCTCTCTCTGTCTCTCTCTCTCTCTCTCTCTCTCTCTCTCTCTCTCTCTCTCTCTCTTTCTCTCTGTCTGTCTCTTTGAGAGTAAGATAAAGTAAAAGAAAGGATTTAACTGGTCTGTCTTGTGATCTATCCCTACCTCTCCCTCTCTCAGTCTCTCTTCCTCTATTTCTGTCTTTGTGTGTAAATCTGTTTGTTCACTGAAAAAGACATTGTTTACCCTATGCACTAATTAAATAAAAACAATAAAGAATTAATTTCATAGGATCTCAGGGGCACCTACATGATGACACACATATTTACAAGAGAATGGGGCAGAGGAGGGAGATTGAATCAGATTCTGTATAGCTACGTTTTTTCAGCCTATGAGTAACTTCACTTGCCATTTTCGTTGTGTGTTTGTGTGCGTGCATGTGTGTGTGTGTGTGAGAGAGAGAGATGTGTGAGTATGCTGATAACTGTGTGGTAGGTTTGTGTGTATTGTTGATTAGGCTTCGGGCGGCCGTGAAGAGAATAACAGCTCATGAATTATGCATACAGCTGGGCTACAGTGGTCTCCTTATTATGGTGCAGTTTGACATCGATTAATCTTCCAAAATCAGAATGCCCTTACAAAGATCCCCTTAGGGTTTGATCCTTTTGTGTGTCAGTGTGTGTGCATCTGTGTATGTCTGTGTATGTCTGTGTCTGTGTCAGTATGTCTGTCTGTCTGTCTGTCTGTCTGTCTGTCTGTCTGTGTGTCTGTGTCAGTATGTCTGTCTGTCTGTCAGTATGTCTGTCTGTCTGTCTGTCTGTGCACAGACTTCTTTCTGTGTTTTTTTTTCTGATGGCATCTGTGCCTTACCAAATATCTTAGTATATCCCAAAATATGTTTTTTTTTTTTCTCAGATTTTCTGAAAGCTTGTTTGAATAATTTCTTTAAAAACTTAATGTGTAGTGGTAAAGGTGAGGGCATCATATTACAATTTGTATGATAAAAATGGTTTATTGCTCGCAAAAGATATTTAATGTGTCTCCTTTGTGATCTATCACTACCTCTCCCTTTCTCAGCCTGTCTTCCTCTATTTCTGTCTTTTGTGTCTGTGAATCTTCACAAAAAAAAATGTTTTTTTTTTTGCCCTGTGTAGAATTTTCAGTATCTGTGCCTTCCAAGGTGAGGGCGTCATGCTACAATTCAACAACAATACATATGATGACTGGCCCTCACACCTCCGTTTCTGCATCTCATGACAATTCAGGAATTGTGCATTTTTGGCACATTACCTGTTTATGAGATGAGATTTACAATGTTGTGTGTAAGACAGACTGTGTGTGCGTGAGTGTGTGTGTGTGTGTGTGTGTGTGTGTGTGTGTGTGTGTGTGTGTGTGTGTGTGTGTGTGTGTGTGTGATATCATTATATTATCATAAACAGGCTGGGACAAGTGTGTCAAAATTATTCCTGTGTCAAAACACACAAATTAAAACCTATTCTTTCTTTGGCCAGCTGGTGGCGCTAAACCAGACAGGCCTATTGGGTGTCATTGGGTGGGATTAAATCATAATCATAGTATCTAATAACCTAAGAAGGTTATGCAATCTTTCAGTGCACTCGGACTTAATACCACATTTCCTGTTCATGTGACAGGATCGTAAATTCTAGCCTGGTAAACCAGAGGATGAATTTAATTAGCCTGGTACTTCATTTCATTTTGTACAGAGGGTCTTGCCCTGCTGCCGTTGACATTCATGTATTCGGACCAAACGAATCCGAGCCAATCTGCGAACGGAGCGATGATGTTGACTTTGTGTGCTACATTTGAATTGTAGTGCGTAGGTAGGCTAATTGCATACATGACGACCAGACATTAGCGATTGGGTAAAGGCAGAGTCACTTGCTTTAAACTTCAGCAGAGTCCACACCTCCAGGAACAAATTGTTTCTCAATGCAGCAAGGCCAGACCCTCTGTACAAAATGAAATGCAGTACAAGGGGCTGGTTTACCAGGCTAATTAAATTCATCCTCTCACCATTTCAATGTATTACAACATGTCAGAAATATCCTCGACAGAATCTTTTGAAAAGCAATAGGGCTTAGACTCCAGTGCTCGGCCATAATAATGAGTAGGCTATTCTAATAGTATGTCCTCATATCTACTCTGTCTTCCCACCTGTGGATCTCTGTGCTTGCATTCACAGATGCTCTGTTCAGGATTTAATGCTTTGGTCCAGCCTCTCCAAGCCATTTATCTTGTTTGAAGCCACTACCTCCAACACGCACACACACACACACACACACACACACACACACACACACACACACACACACACACACACACACACACAGAAAATCACAGCTTTACCACACACATTCACAAACATGCACACACGTTCATCCTCACACACATCCGCAC
>CM050216.1:29776242-29788742 GCA_027475355.1 Coilia nasus
GTAAGTCGTGTGCGGGTTTACAATAACTACTATTATTGCCCTTTGTACTTAAACCAAGGCAAAGATATTCATGAGGTTTACAACTGTGTCTACTAATAGCCTACAGTCTTTATAACATGTGCTAATCTATTTACATTTGCCTAAATATGACAGAATATTACACCAAAATGTGCAAGACCATATAAGTTACATCAGCCATGTTCCTCAAAGCTCTCACTGAAGATTATAAATACAGTTTCCACTCTTCCACTGACACAGAACCAAACAGTCCAGACAGACTTGCTCTGGAGAAAAGACAAGTTTTCAAGACAAATTACTCTGTAAAGTGACCATTGCCTTCCACTAATGTGGACGTCCCTGTCCAGTATATCATTTTTTTATTGGTATTTTAAATAAAAAGCCTGCTGTTACTACTCTCACTAGTAGCACACTACTAGCAAGACGCAGGCAGGCATGCTTCACACTGCCCAACAAGTAAAAGCAGCGATCTAAAGGACACTGAGAGACCACTTGTGAGCGTAATGTTTCTGGACACTCAGTGGTGATAATGCACCTTCCCTGGCCTCTGGGGGGTGCCTCGTCTCGCTGAAAAATTGGCCGGCTGGCCTCTGGCCCTCCCTCAGAAGCGGGAGACGGGAAACCTGCCGAATGAGGGAACTCTGTAAAAAGAATTTCAGCAGGCTGCAACTCCCTTGACCAGACGCTTGCTGTGCCTAACTGAATGCGATTCTGTGAAATCACACAGTTCTTTTGGACACAAAAACTATATCATGGGCTTGTGACTTCATCATCATTATCAGTCATAGATTAATTTCTTTTTTTTTTGGTATCACCAGACAATATGAGTGGCATTTTGGCATTGAGTTGGGAGAGAAATAGCATACTGTGAAAACTAACTAGGAGACTGGTGACTGCCTCCAAATGGCTTCTACCTGCATTATAAGGATAAACATAGACCGGAAAAGTAAACACTTATGGATCAAGGACATCTACTCCATTTCTGATGTGTATGGCATCAAGCTCTTGAGAAGGTAGAGATATTACTGACACAAAATGGCGCCTTTGTCTCTTATTGCATTATTTAAAGCTCTGGGCTCACACTACAGCAAGAAATTGAGGGGGAACAAAATTCAAGTTTTCTTCACGGGTGGTTCTAATCTGTCTCAGATGAAACAGTCCAGTCCTAGTTCAGTTCACCTCAGTTCAGTCAGCTGTTCAACCTACTTTCTTGTTTTTCCCACACAGCTCCTCCTGGGGCTAATAAAGTAGATTTGCAGTAGGTGTATTTTTATACAATAGTTATATTGGCCTATGGCTCTTGCATTGTTCTCCATAACACTCTTGAGGAACCAAACTGTAATAGCAGCTTTGCATACTGAGACCATGTGACATCAGCACTGAGCAGTTCAGCTGGAGCACCAGAGAGAAGTTCAGATTTCTGACTCCCTGTGAAAGGACCGCTGGTCCAAGTTTAAGTTGGCCGAAAGAGTCTCCAGCTCAGCTCCTTGCTCCGCTCTCTCATTTTCGTCATCCTCCTCTTCGTCCCGACTCAGGAGGGCCAGCTCGTTCTCGTAGCAGAAGGTGTTGGCGCTGCCCGATGCCATCTTGTTCTCCTCGATGTCCTTGGCACTGCAGCGTGGCGTGGACGGGACCTCGTAGGTCTTGTGGAAGTGGGTGTAGTCCACCTTGTATGTGTTCTTCTCCTCGAACACCACCGGCTCGAAGCGGTGGCCCCACAGGATCTCGCTGGCCAGGTACGAGCTGCGGGCCTGGGCCGTCATGGACGTGGCCTCCACGATGCCCTCGAGGATGACCACGATCTCGAAGTCGGCCGTGTCCAGGTCCTGCTTGCTGATGCCGAAGAGGGGGCTCTCCTCGTTGATCTCGTGGAGGATGGTGACGGGCGTGACGAGGAAGATGCGGTCCCAGCCCTGGTCGTAGCCCACGTTGATGTCGATCTGCTCCAGGGGGATGTACTCGCCCTCCTCCGTGAAGCGCGGCTTGACCAGCTGGGCGCGCACGTGCGCCTCCACAATGTGGCTCTTGCGCAGGTTGCCCACGCGGAACATCAGGCAGAGCTTGCCGTCGCGCATGGCGATGATGGCGTTGTGCGAGAACAGCAGCGTCTCGGCGCGCTTCTTGGGCCGCGCCATCTTGGCCATGATGGCCCCGATCATGAAGGAGTCGATGATGCAGCCTACGATGGACTGCAGCACCACCATGAAGACGGCCAGCGGGCACTCCTCCGTCACGCAGCGGAAGCCGTAGCCGATGGTGGTCTGCGTCTCGATGGAGAAGAGGAAGGCCGCCACGAAGCTGTTCACCTGCATGACGCACGGCGTGAGGCTCGGCTTGCTCTCGCCCCCGCCGTCGCCGTCACCCCCATCACCCACGTCCCCGCCCGCCGCCAACGACTTGTCCAGGTCGCCGTGGACCAGTGCGATGACCCAGAAGGCCAGGCCGAACGCCAGCCAGGACACCACGAAGACCAGCGAGAAGATGACGAACATCCAGCGCCAGCGCACGTCCACGCAGGTGGTGAAGATGTCGGCCAGGTAGCGCTGCGACTGCTCCTCCACGTGGGAGAAGCGCACGTTGCACTGGCCCGTCTTGTTGACGAAGCGGCTCCGCTGCTTGCGCCGCGTCTGGATCTTGCCATTGCCGAAGCCGTTGCCGAGGGCGGGCATCTTGGCGGCGGCGGCGCGCTGGGTGTCCTCGTCCGACGAAACGATGCTGTACCGCTGCGGCCGGCTCGCGCTCATGCCGGGCAGGCGGGACTCAAAGGCCGAGCCTCTCGGGCCAGGACCAATGACAAGACAGAGTGGAGCAGAGTGGATCGTAGTAACCAATTAAAGCCAAGCACACTGGACCTGGAAATGAGAGCACACAAAAACTCCAATCAATTAACCTCATTTACCTTTTCTAATAGCACAATTAATCTTTCTTTTCCTCGTGGGAAGGGTTAACACAATAATTTGTATAATTTCTGAGCTATGAGTATTTACAGTATTCATGGAAAACCAACATGGCACCAGAAAGAGATCCAAAGGGCACGTGTAATCAGAGATGTTTGTGGGGTCCAGTCTTGCGTGTGAAGCCCCATTCCTGACTCTAGTGATCAGGCTTTCTAATTATAGACATGTTCGAAGTACACGCACACACACGCACGTACTCATGCACACACACACACACACACACACACACACACACACACACACACACACACACACAGGAAGAGGCACAAACATCAGGATGACAGAATACGGTTATAGTGTGACTACACACTCACACTTGCTGACATGCTCACACTCACACTCACTCACACACACACTCACACTCACTCACACACACACACACACACACACACACATACACACCCACCCAGAAGAAGAGACACCCACAGATGTTCATATACACTCCCGCATCAGGTGTTGCTAAATCTGAGAGTGCGAATAACACGAGTGTCTCACTTGTGATAATGAGTAAAACAGATCACCAGCACCCAGTAGTACTTTTCTCTCTCTCTCTCTCTCTCTCTCACACACACACACACACATTCATTTGACTCTTTTTCCCATCTTTTTTAGCATGCCTGTTTTTCCCTCTCCCCCTCTTTCTATATTTCTCTTTCTCTTTCACACACGCACAGACACACACACACACACACACACACACACGCACATATACACAGAGACTCCTTTCAGAGTTCACACGTCTGAGAAAATGAAAAATAATCAGTTGAAGACGGGATGTTGGGCTATAAATGGAGGGCTATAGATGTTCCCATGGAAACCAATCTGGAAGGGGTTATAAGTGTTTTTGGCAGTGTGTGTGGGTGTGTGCCATTTCAGGCTGAGTGTGTATTCGCGACGACTGTGAACTGTCTGTGAGCTAGACTTCACCTAAAGGCATTTTAGTCTTCTACAACGTGGCCAGGTTGTTGGAATTAAGAAAAAAAAAAATGAAAGGAGTATGACACAGAGAGAGGGTGGTAAAAAAGTGGGTATTAATATTATGATATGATGATGAAGTAGGAGAAGAGAAGAAGAGACTTGATTGACGTGCAATTGAAGTTGGCAGAGCTTTGGCTGACCAGCGCCACCTGTTGCAGTGGCCTCTGCAGTAGACTGGTCGAAGGGTTGAGAGTTCCTATAAAGGAGCCAAGCCAGGACACACAGGATACCAAGCCAGGGCACTCTGGCTGACCTCGGAGCAAGGAAGTATTGAAGGTGTCAGGAAATGCCGTCAGCAAAAAAGGTAATGTCATTATATCACGGTATACCCATCCAAAACCAGACACACACAGACACACACACAGACACACACACACACACACACACACACACAGAATCATCAACTATAATCTTAAGCCTGTGCAAGTTCTGCCAGGAAGACTCTAATGTCACGGAAGCGCACTATCTATATTAACTATATAACTATATAGTTACAGTATATATAACTATACTAACTATATTATAATGACTTGACTAATTCACCTTTTCTGCTGCTTCAGGTGCCGACGTGTCAATGCATCCTCCTCCTTTCCCATCACCACCAGTTTGGTCCCTGTCTATCCGCCTGGGGTTAACTCCGGTCCCTGCCATACGGTAATGGCAGAATCTGCCGGATCTACCGATGCAAGACCTGGGCTTCTGACTGGACCCACGCCAAAGAATATCTAATTCCCTGCTGAATGTTCAATTGTTAAATTCTATTTTATTACATTGTTTTCCCTGAGTCTTTCTGGCTGAACTGTGATTTCTCCCTTTCTATGCCAGTTGTGACATCAGTATACCTGTCAAAACTCAAGATTTCAGATTTGCCCTATGGTCTACATACATCCTGTGTAGGATTAGGTACAGGTGCAACTAGTCGTCACATGTTTATGTGTGTTTGTTTGTGTGTGTGTGCATGTGTGTGTGTGTTTGTGTGTGTTTTCATTTGGGTGCGTGTAGATATGTATGTGTGTCTACAGTCCTGCTTTGACACCATCCTTATTGTGGAAACTTCTCTCCCAAATGCCAGCCTGATTATGTCTGTACCTCCCCTGAGGAGTGTGTTCTGTTCCATGGGCTGTTCACCTGACACCTGTCACTCATCCATCATCACGCCGACAGTCAGAGTGGCCACAGACTTACTAGGGTAGGACCGGTCATGGAAGTAAGGATAAATAAATTATATAAAACATTTCAGAATCTCACAGTTGTATGCCCCCCCCCCCAAGCTAACCAAACCCCTGACACACACACACACACACACACAATCAAACAACCATTTGTTGAAATTACTATGACTACCGCATCGAGAACTACTCGGGTGGGGGAATCTGCTCTGATACACATTACAATTGAGATGAAAGGGTTATGACACAAACACACACACATGCACACACACACAAACAAACACACATAAACATGTGACGACTAGTTGCACCTGTACCTAATCCTACAGTCAGTGGCTAGGATAGATGTGCAGGTATCTGGAGTGGTACAGCAACACTACGTCAGTTTGCCAGCTTACACAGAGCTCAGAACTCAGTACCGATACATACATACTACAAATCCACACGCACACACAGAAAGACAGACATACACAAATCCACACATACACATTCCTATCGACGCTTAAAGCCAGAAAAACTGAAGGCCTCACACGTCATGACAACTCAGTTGAAACTCTCACTCTCACTCTCATGAAGCAGCTTAGGCTCTCTCAGACACACTTTTAAGCTCCATCCCCTTTAGTCTGACTCCACCTGGGCTATGTAAAGCAGGTGGGAGATGAAGTCTGGATGAGTCAGCTTTCTTCCCAGTGCAGGCCTTAGTCCATGTTAGAAGATTATCTACTCAGGGGAGATTACTGTGGATGATCTACTGTAATGTTTGACACCTAGATGTTGCTTCAACTAAGAAGTTGCAGCAGTTACAATGATGTAGTGTTTCTTTGAATATTTTTATTCTATCTTTACCCAGTACACGTAGTGAAGGCTTACATCAGGACCTGTCTTAATAATGCCAACAGGGAATTTAGTCTCGTCCAACTGCTCCAGGACGGCCCAAGGCTGAGCTGCTAAACCCCCCTGGCTCAGACTCGCTTTTATGACGCCTGTAAAACCTCACCACAATTTGTCATGTGCACATTTTTAATTTCTTGTTAAGTACTTTGAGCTTATTTCTTTGTATGGAAAGCACTTACAAAACACTAAATACGTGATTATTATTATTATTATTATTATTATTATTAGTATTAGTAGTAGTAGTAGTAGTAGTAGTAGTAGTAGCAGTCGTAGTAGTAGTAGTAGTAACATCATTAAAAACTATTTGTTTTATTGCCCTGCAGCTTAGTGTGGTGAATGATACCATTAGAGATATCACCCAATTCTGCTGGGTGAATAATGCACCAATTAGTTAGTCCAATTAGTCGTCTAAACTGCTTTCAACAACATTACCCAGTTAAGTAAAACCAGTTAAAACATGTTACACAGAAGCCTAGCCTCAGTGCTAATGACCCTAAAACTCTTACTGACCTAAAGACTTGTTGAAGCCTTCATGTGGTTATAGTATCCAATTGACAACGTTCCAGGCTAAACAATGAAGTCAAAACTGAACGTTCTAATGTTACAATACCCAACTTCCCATAGACCCATGTTAAAAAGTCAATTTTCACAGCAAAAATAAACGTATTTACAGTCTGGTACAAAAAATGGGTTTGCTGTGTTTCGGTAGTTTTTGGTTCCATGATAACTCTGAGGTTGTGATTTTTTTTAAATCCATTAGTTTATTGCCCGGATAAATTACACTGACATTCGTAGAATGAATTGGCAGAAATGGCGGCGTCCAGAACTTTCAATTTAAGCCTCATCCAGTCTGTGAGAAAATCTATGCATACCGTCACAGAGGGTTTGTCCAGTTCTCTTATATACAGTCTATGTTAGAATCTAGCGGGTGTGAAACAAGGGCAAGCACGTTTTCACATCCGCTTGTTGACATGTTAATGGACCTATTTTGATTAATTGAAATTGTAAGTAATATCAAATAAAGCTAAAATATTCCTCTAAAATCAAATTTGGTTTCATAATCACAGAACGCTCCTGGTTGCTGTTTAGTTTTCCACTGATGTATTGAACTGATTGACATTCAGTTAAAAATGACAATTTCTGCAACAAAGAGTCAATGGGCAAATCGGGCATCATCACAAAAATCACATTCTTGAAGTTACTCCCCCTATCAGTAGTTGCACTGAAACCCCAGCTTTTTAAAATAATTCTGTGAATAAACGAACATAGTCTCAAACTACACGCATTCTAAAATAGCATAAAAAAATAGCATATAAATAGCATATAAAATCAAATTAAAAATCAAACTTTTAAATGACACCTTCTGCTTTTTGTAACCATGCCCTGTTTTTCCTGTGTAGTCCTCTCGTATCTCTTATCCCTGTCTACAGTGAGCAAGCATGACTCAAGGCTTCGCTTCGCTTATGACATGTGCTGTTGGAGGTTGTGGTGCCATTTTGAAGAGCTGCTGTGGACATGGCGATGGTATAGAGCTGATTTCGCCACTGCTGTGTGGGTCGGCTCTCGTCTAGTTGCTAGGATGCCAGTCACTTTGCTCCCAGATATTTATATCAGAGACTCTCAGAAACTGCTCTCACAGAAAAAGAGGGACCCCAGACCACAACCATACATACAACATCACAACACTGACCTGTGTTACAAGCTGTAATGATTGAAGTCACACACACACACACACACACACACACACATGCGACATAGCCATGTCAAGCATCCAATCCACAAATAAACAAATAAATAAATAAATAAATAAATAAAATAAAAGCAGTGACATTTTTAAAAAGTCAACGTGTGTCACGGATAATAAGTGAGGATCAGCGGGCACCCACTGCCCACACAAGGCACCATGACACACACACACACACACACACACACACACACACACACACACACACACACACAGCATCCTACACAAGGCTCCCGGCTTGCTCTTTCACCGCACGCGCAAGTCGCCAGAGAAGCAGACAGCACCAGCGGACGCTCAACAAGCCCCGTGACCACTCATACCCTTCTGTGCGCTTCTGTGCGCCTCCAGATCAAGTAATTACACACAAAGGCATCTAGCTATTTTTGTGTGGAGGAAGAGGGAGAGAGTGTGGGTGAGAGAGAGAGAGAGAAGAGAGAGAGAGAGAGAGAGAGAGAGAGAGAGAGAGAGAGAGAGAGAGAGAGAGAGAGAGAGAGAGAGAGCGAGAGAGAGAGAGAGAGAGAGAGAGAGAGAGAGAGAGAGAGAGAGAGAGAGAGAGAGAGAGAGAGAGAGAGCGAAAGACAGGAGTGTGAGTGGAAAAAGAAATGAAGAGAGACAAACAAGAGAAGAGTGTGAGGCATAGCCAGAAGGAAAAAAAAGGTGCGAAGGGAGACAGATGGTAAGAAATGGAAAGCGCGAAGCATGGCAGGGAGAAAAGGGATAATTAATCATTTTAACCACATTTGCAAAATGTGACAAAATCAGGGTTTTTTCTTACCTGCACTTGGCCCAGAGTGGAGAGACACATGAGAGTGTGTGTCTCTGGGCTCCGGATGTGTGTGTGTGTGTGTGTGTGTGTGTGTGTGTGTGTGTAAAGGTGACAGAGAGTGCCTCTGTAAGCGCTTGGTGGTGGCTCCTTGCTTGGTTCTCAGCCGAATTGTAGCTTAGCTCTCCAGGGATCCATTGGAGCTCTCCTAAGGGTAATACCGCTCCCATTGATGGAGGCAGGGGCAGGCAAACTCCAGCATGTCTTCTGACACACACACACAGACACAGTCCACCTTCCAGTCACGCACTCACAGCAGAGTGCTGAAGACCCCCCTCTCTCAGTCCGTTCCGAACGCAGCAGGTGTGCATGGGAAGGCAAAGGAGCCCTTAGGTTCTGGGGGGTAATTCTTCCTAGTCCAGAAATGTGCTGGTCAGTTCTCCGGGGGAACCTGAGAGCAGCCGGAACACTGTGACAGCACTCTGGAACCCTCTGAGATGTGTCTGAGCACTCAGCGGTCCTCTAGCAGGCGGCGCTCCAGTTCTCGATGACGCTCTCGCCGGCACTGCCGAGGGTCTATCTGACACTCGCTCCTAATCGTCCTCTCTCTCTCTCTTGCTCGGACACTTTTTTCTCTCTCTTCTCCCCTCCTCTCTCTCTCTCTCTCCCGCTCACTTTTTTCTTTTTCCCCCTCCTCTCTCTCTCGTGCACACACTCTGTCATCCTCTCTCCCTCCCTCTTTTTCTCTCTCTCTCTCTCTCTTATTTAAACACACACACACACTTATTTAATCTCTCTCTTCCTATGTATTCCTGACTTCCATAGTGTGTATGTGTGTGTGTGTGTGTGTGTGTGTGTTTGTGTGTGTGTCAGTGTGTGCATGGCTGTCTGTCTGTTGCTCTCTATCTCTCATATGTTGACAGTGAAATGGGTTCTGTCTCTGATGCAGTCTCTTTCTTTCTCTTTCTTCTTCTCTCCCACTTTTTTGCCTCTGTCTCTTTTCCCTTCTTCTCTTTTATTCCCTGAATCTCTCTCTCTCTCTCTCTCTCTCTCTCACACACACACACAGACACACACACACCCACCTCTGGCATCTGGGGAGACTGGGGGCTTGTCACTCTCTCCCTCTTCAGAGCCCCTGAAATGGTAACCTAACACAGACGTAAACACACACGTATGTACACACACACACACATACACACACACAGACACACACACACCCACACGCACGCATACACACACACACACATGCATGGTAACGCGCGCACACACACACACACACACACGCACGCACACCCACACACACGTACACATACACACACACACACACACACACACACGTACACATACACACACACACACGCACATACACACACACATACACACACACACACACACACACACACATACACGCACGCATGCACATACACACACACACACACAAACACACACACACACACACAAAAACCCTCATTCAGAATGTCATGCCTGTTACATCTCTGCCTAGAATAAAAGGGGTAATTTCATTTTCAATGGGTGGGTGGGTGGGAGAGATAGGGAGAGAGAAAGAAGGAAAGACAGAGAAAGAGAGTTGTTATCTGAAGTAAATGAGCACCATAAGGTCGAAAGAGCCCTCTTTTTGAAATGTGTACATACAACTAACATACTGTACTTGCCACACTTGAAACACACACACACACCGCTACTCTACCCCTCTTTCTTTCTCACACACACACACAGAAACATCTTCCATAGCAGCTTACATGTACAGATAGTTGTCAAAGTGTACAGTTTTATGATTCTGGATGTAGGAAGGGTATGGAAAGTTAGTCCATGTGTCCACACACACACACACACACAAACACACACACACACACACACACACACACACACACACACACACACTAGGAGTGTTGAAATTAATCATATAATCGATGCATCGTGATGCAGACATGAACGATTAATAATCGTTTCAATAGCGGATCATAATCGATTATAATGTATTTTCTTGTAAATTTTACTGTGCTGTTACTTTTCTTTTTTTTTTTTTTTTTTAATTGGCCATGAATATTAGTGGCTGTTTTATAAAAGGGGAAAGTCATATCTGACTGCTTGTGTTTGTTGATGAAATCAAAGCCATGTGAAGTAATATAGAAAATTGATGTGAAGAATCGTGATGCATCGTGATGCATCGAGATATCGAATTGAATCGAATCGCTAGCTTAATAATCGTAATCGAATCGAATCGTGAGATGAGTGAAGGTTCACACCTGTAACACACACACACACAAACAAACAAACAATCAAGTGTTGTGTACCAGGGTGGCATGCAGGAGGGAGGCATGATGGAACAGGCCCTGTGTGACATGCTTCCTTGTCACAATCAATTCCCCCTCCTGCTGACAGAGCAGGCGTTTGAACACTGAAGGTCATGAAAGCCCGCATACTGGATCCCCAGACACACAACCTCCTTCTCTCCCGTTCCCCCTGACAGTGGGAGACGCTCCTATGGCAATAAGATTTAGTTATATGATTTGGTTATTTATTTATATATATATATATATATATATATATATATATATATATATATATATATATATATATATATATATATATATATATATATATATATATATATATCAGAATCAATTTTATTAGGACACGCACTACTCATAAAGGTAAATCGCTTCTGGATGTTGTTGCTTCTTCTTGTTATAGAGCAAGTATGTGTAGTACAGCACATAGTATACACTACGTACATGTAGTACAGCAAATAATGTAATGTAAACAGACAACTATGGAGTAGACAGACAATGTACACATTATATACAAGCATGACAATGTACACATTTCCTACAGACATTTTATATATGTGTACATACATAACATAAATCTGAACAACATGAATCTAAATATACAAACAATATACAAGCATACAAGCGATATACAAACTCCAAACTAGTCAGAGGGGTACATGCATGGGTAATAAGGAAAGGGACAGCATTGGAAATTATCATACTTTTATTACTTATGGCCATTGAAGGACAGTGGATGTGGTGTGATGTGTGGTTAGATGTGTACAACCAAATCAAAAACGTCCCCTTTTAGGGGCAGCAGAAAGCCTTTGGGGTTAATACACAGATGCATGGCATTAATGTTTTATCCGATCAGATTTGGTAGAAATGGGCGGACATTCAAGCCCATGGCGTCATTACTTATTCAAATTCGTTTAAATCACACGCTCGTTTCAACGCTGTTCCCAGCCTCCAGTCTTCCTCCTCCGCCTCCTCCTCTTCCTCCTTCTCCTTCTGAGTCCCTTTCTCGCTCAGCAATAATTGAACTTCTCTGCACATTCAAGCAAGCCTTATCTATTGCCCCGAGCCCACATAAATGGGAAGACGCACGCATCAGGTCCACAGTAAAACAATCACTCCCTATCACACAGTGAAACAAATCACACCTTGGGAGTCTTTCTGAAGAAATCATACCCCAAAAAGGGACTCAAAGAATACAAACTCACCAGATGGTTTAAATATCTTAATTTCCCAGCTTGGGATCAATGAAGTTAATCAATCAATCAATCAATCAAGTCATACATGGTCAGTGGTTTGTGCCTGTGTCTGTGTTGGGTGAATGATGGCTTAGGTGTTGTAGGACCTGTGTTGGGTAGGAAGTGTTTTTATCGTGGGTTCTGTCAGCTCTTCCTGTTTGATCGTAATGGTCAAGTTGCAGTCAAAAGACGATTGACGAGTTAGACCCGGGTCAATAATAATGGATTTATTAAAAGAATAAAAAACA
This sequence comes from Coilia nasus, assembly GCA_027475355.1. NCBI lineage: Eukaryota > Metazoa > Chordata > Actinopteri > Clupeiformes > Engraulidae > Coilia > Coilia nasus. The sequence goes on from CM050216.1 coordinate 29,788,564, forward strand.
CATAACTACAACTACAACTGAAAGCTATAACTGAACTACCGACTACACCGAAGAAGATAGACTTTGTAATGTTTATGATCTATAACGTGACGTTATAGCATTCTCGCATGTGATATGTCTTAAGTTGTGAAAAGACATTGTTTTACTCCGTCCACAAGGGGACACTTGAGTTTTCGTAG
>CM050216.1:29793742-29828742 GCA_027475355.1 Coilia nasus
CAGTTTCACCCTTTGTGGTGAACCTTTACATGGAGGAGGTGGAGAACCAAGTGTTGACCTCATTCAAAGGAGCAACTCCCAGACATTGGTTTAGGTATGTGGATGACAAATGGAGGCCAATTCCAAACATAGGCCTATTGTAAAGTATGAACCCTCACATCCTCTAAAATATCACTGAGACGACTAATGATGGAATCCAAAAATGGTCCGTCCTGAACATGGTACGCTAGGTCTGAAATTTCCTGAAGTAGGCTGCCACATTTTCTTGATGTTATTGGAGGTGGAGTCACTGGGTGGAGGGCAGGGTGGTGCAGTGGTGGAGGAGCCATCATCGTTGTCATGGCTGGTCCTGAATTTTATGAAGCACTTATTATGCTTCGACCACTTCTCCACCAGCCCCTACAAATTCAAATGATAGATGTTATTATTTTGGTTTAATAATATTGACACAAAGTGTCTGCCACATAAGTAACAATAACATGAAATGGTTTAGTGGCACGGAGGTTAAAGCCTATAGAATAGATTATAGAAATTCCTATTAGTTAAGCACAATAACATTGACAGAAAGTGTCAATAACATCGAATGTTTCAGTAGCATTGAGGTTAAAGGCTACAGAATTCATCTCCTGCCAACACCTACGTTACCTGTAGATTGACTTGGTCAGTGTTTGGCTGCCAGTTTCTGTACACTGAAACTAGTTTAGCTAAATGTACTGGGATGTACACCGTACTGGGATTGACAAGTTTGTCAACTGGTGTGATGCACACTTGTTGCATAATAATATAACTAAAACTGTAAAGATGCTGCTGGATCCTAGACCAAGCAAGTGAAAGCATTTAAGTACTTAGGAGTGCAGGTTGATCGTGACCTCAGCTGGCGCACTCAGGTGGCCAATGTCTGTGCCAGAATCCATTAGCACCTTCATTTCTTGCGCAGGCTCAGAGTATTTGTAGTCTGTAAAACAATGTTCATTTTCTACAGAGCGACAAATGAGTCACTCCTCTGTTATGGTATCACCAGCTGGTATGGTAATTTAACAGTTAAATCTACTAAGCTGAGATTTCCAGCCTAGTTAGAACTGCAGCAAGATTATGGGAATAATTCCCCCCTCAACCCACAGAACCTTTTTGAGCAGCAACCACCAAACAGGCGAATGCCATCTTCCTTATCAGGCAGTGTTCATGTATTAAAGGTGTACTTCCATCGTGTTTTCATTAATTTTGCGGTGTTCTCTAGTATTAATAATTGCCCTCTGCGCTGGTTTTAATAAAAAAAATGTTCTAGTGCTTCTGTTTCAGGCTGTTTTAGTTTGGTGGAGGGGGTGGGGCCGGGAGAACGACACGATTTCACCAGAGGCGTGACACGCTCCCTACAGCTTCCTTTGCCCCACAGTCAACTTGATAGCAGAGTAAGGTAAAGGGGAAAAGTCAACTTGACAGCGCTAAAACTGCACACAGAATGTCTACGGAGATACAGCCTTGTGTGTTTGATCCTGAATCCGAAGAGGAAGGAGAGATGGCACAAGCACAGTTGCTTCCTGACCGTTTGTCAATGAACGTTTCAGAATGGTAATATTTGCATGACAAAACAGTGCAAGTGCCCGGCTAAATGCAGTTCAGTCATTGAACTAGCCTGCTAATCTTATGGGAGTCAGTCACAGGCTAACATCATTTAAAGCCCATTTGGTCAGTTTCTCTTATATGTATTTCCACGTCTACGTCACGCCGAAGGCCCTTTTCGCATTGGGTTGTTTTTCCGCCTATTGTCTTCTTTTGACTGATAAAGAAAACGGGGATAGAAAAACATTTTGATATGCAGCATGCATATGCAACTCGGGGTGACCTATCATATTTCAAAAGAGCAAGTACTAAACGGTTTCTCGTGGAAGTACACCTTTAATGGTTTAAAAATAGAGTAGTCGTCATGCTTCGTCTGAGGGCACCTACCACTTCCATTGTTAGCCTTCTGGGACAAACGCTAAAAAATAGTTAAACTCTGAATGCAACAGGCTAAGTCAATTTTGCTCCTCAGTACACATACCAATTTGGTATGATGTTTTAACATGCCAATTTTCATTTTACACCGAAGTTCTCCTTTAAAGCAATACTAAGTAGTTTTCGTCTCTGGTCGCCCTACAGGTTGGAAGCGGAATTGTCTCTCATAGAAAACTAAAGAGAGACCTCCTAAGAGAGACCGGTCCTCTCCTAAGCTCAGTGCGGCAATAGACCATGGAAGGCTGCAAAGTGAATTCAGAGCCTTTCGCCCTGTTACAAGTTCATGAACCACTGAAACGGTTTTGGAAACATTGTTGTGAAGCTGGATGTGATGTGATGTCAGGTGAGGTGAATGTGCATGGCAGTAGCAGTGGTGGAGGAAGAGGTGGTATGGTTTAGATAGGCTAGGGCAGTGAGTGAGAAAGCCCAATGTTAGCCTGTGACTACTCCACTTCTGTCTTTTTTATCTGATTATTATGTTTGTACTGTATGTTTGTACTGTATGTTTTGCCTTTTGTGTGTCATTAATGTTTTCCGACGTTATGTTTGTATTGTATGTTGTGCCTTTCTGTGCTCCTCTGTTGCTGCAACTTGCCCCATCTCCAAGATAAATTTCTGCCTGGAGGAAAATAATTAAGAAACCTAACCCAATTGCTGCTGATAACATTTCGGATGTCCGTATCTATCAGATAAAACCTCCTTCTTGTATGTAGAGGTGGAGTCTCTCCTCTGAACAAGTCAGAAAATATATTTATGTGTTTCCTGATCTCACTGTTTTTCCTAGCTCTAGCCAACGCCAATTTCTCTATGTGCCTCGCCACCCTCGGGTCCACCGCCTCACGCACGCGGTTGCCTAGAATGGTCAATGACACCGTACATCTTACAGTGAATTGGTCGTCATACCATACATCTTATAGTGAATGGGTGTGAGTGAGTCTTTGACTTCACAATTCTTTAAAATTTTAAATTTAAAAATAGCTCAGAGTTTATGCTGCAGATAAATGATGTAGGCTTCATACAACTGACCTTCCCAGCCACAGGGTGATTCTCATGCTCGTCTGTCTCCAGGAAGCATGCAGCATACTGCACCTCAGACTTTGCAGCAGAAGGGTTGGTGGCCAAAACGTGTCTGAGATGGATAGCACTGTTCCTCCTCTTCCTGTCACAAAAAATCTAAAAAACATAAAATACCACAGGCGTGTGTGTGTGTGTGTATGTGTGTGTGTGAAGTCAACCCATGTCAGTAAACGAAAACATAAAAGCCCATAAATAGCTATGTGTAATGGAATGGAATAGCAGATATCCTGTGATCTCTGCCACTTTCCTTCCTATTTATGAACTTTATTGTATAAGCTCTATTATTTTGCATTTAACAGGTCTGGTCTGTTATGTCAATAGCCTTTGTAGTTCTATTACTTAATGAATTTCAACAAATGGCAATAGCTTTGGCTGATACTTTAAAATTGGGGAATCTGGTCACTTGCACAACAAAAATCCTTGCTAGACAATTCACTTTTTTAGTGTTTTGGACAAGACGTCTCTTCTGTTTGTAGTTGTGATCTAAGTGTGAGGCTTCACCCCGTAAATATGAACCAGATGAATACATATGTTTATCTCCCAACATTTGACCCAACTGGGCACACTTATGGTATCAAGTTAAACCGCTAAGAGAACAAAAGTTGAGACCTGCCGAGAGAACAAAAGCTAAGAGAAAAACCAAATAGATATAACCTTCCAGATCAAACACCTGTCTTTTGTCAAGACTGTGTATTTTGACAGGGTTTGTCTCTCTAAGTTCATCAATTTGGGTTTGAATGACTCCATAAATGGGAAAACGTTCTAGTGGGGTGCCATCTCTGTTTACAAACACTTCTTTTTCTTCTGATTTCTTGGCGATTGGCAACCAATTTATATGAAGCATTACCGCCACCATCTGGACTGAAGTGTAAAACAAGATTTTATCATCCCAAACTAATAATAGTAATAATAATAATAATAATAATAATAATAATAATAATAATAATAATAAATGAATAAATAAATTAAAATCTACTAAATTCTGTTAATCAATGCTGTGCATTTCAAAAACATGCATACATAATTGAAACATATTTGACTTGTACTTAACTGCAATATGTTTTACAGATTAAATTCAATTTGTTTTTCATGTAACTGAGCAATCAGTCTTCTAGGTGGTATTTTGGACACTGTATAAGTACATGTTCTATGGCCTCCTGGCTGTCACTGCAATCCTAAGTACCACCAGCATGTTTCTTTATCTTATAAATTGTGTTATTGAGTGCTGTGTGGCCAAAGCACATTCTTAAGAACACATTTTCCAGTGTTTCCCACAGACCAAGTAGCATTGTGTGGTGCTAGATCATGCACCAACCCACCCCAACCCAACCCCCCCGCGCACCACCACCGCCTCTTCTTACCCCAACAACATCACCCCCCCAGACCTAATTATTACCTTGATTAGTGTTATTTAGTGTAAGTGAATCATTGAGTAGAAACAAAATATCTTGATATAAAACATTAAATTATGGTTTAAGAGGGTACTGAAAGTCATCACTGCTCAGAAAATACCCCTCGAGCCGCCTTTTTCAGCAGGGTAGATGATATCCCAGAGTAATGAAACTTTCACCACTGAAAGATATATGTCTTTGTGCCTGATGTGAATTAGAACATCTCACCTCCACTCCTTTATATTTTACTCCACATGTGCAAAGAAGCAGTCTCCCTGTGCATATATATTTTTCACTTTTTTTTAAAAATAAAGGGAAAGTTATATATTATAAAACATTAAATTGTGGTTTTAGAGGGTGCTGAAAATGGCCACAGCTCAGAAAATACCCCTGAATGCATAACTTTTACACACATCCATTTGTCATGTTTAGTATTTGCTAATCTAGTAATAAGGAACTCTTAACAAGTGCAATCAGAGATGGCAACCTGGTCCCCCATGGGACGACAGGGTGATTGTAATACAGGCGGACAGACAAACAGACAGACAGACAAACTTTACTTGTTATTGTGTTACTGTTGATGGTTTCAGTAAATTGTCTTTTATGACCACACTCATACCAGCTACTCAGGGTGATGCACTTTTTTTCTCTTTTTCAGCCATACCTAAGCAATATTATAAACACTTTAGCACATTTGTTATCATTATGGCTACAACAGTAGCAGCAGTTAGTAAGAGCAGAGGACTATCCAGCAAGTAAAACCTGAATATTTTTTTCTGACCACGGTTCAGTGCTAATTAAACCCTGGCCTTGTGATCACGACCAAAAAGATATGGGAATGTGTGTAGTGCTGGGCTAAAAATCGACTGGAATGTCCGTACAAGTTGATTATGACAACTTTTCACACAAGATTATATGTTAGCCTACATTTTGCTTATCTCTAGCCTAACTGGATCGATATAGTACTCCTTTCATCTTGTTGTTGACAGCATAGGTAGGTAATCTGATTTCCAAGACGAAGGCCAAACACAGCCATTCACAAAACTGAAGCCTTGTAACAGTGCTTTAAATTAACTCTCAGTACACTTACTGTGTTCTTTGTACTTGGTTTTATGTGTACGGACCCTATTCGTGCTACTGCCTCAGTGTAGTGCTATTTTGAGCTTTGTTGTTGTTTTTTTTATGACGATTTTAATATGTTTCATATGTATGTCACATTTGGCTGTGAGCTCAGTCAAACCCAACACTGCTTCGATCAATGTAGTCTAACGCTGCACTCTAGAATCTTTGATCTAGCTGTCTCAGGGGCTGTTTTCCTCATTGCTACAGTGAAATACCCCCTGGGTTCGAATGACTCCATATTTTCACTTTAAGAGCAACGCTTGCAGGTTACCTTTGGTTGAGTCATTTTTTGGTGTCAGGTTTGGTGGAATAGTTGAATGCACAAAGTGACAAAGGCTTTATAAAGGATAAAAAATGACAATGAAATGCACTTAAAAACTGTATCTTTACTTCCAAGTTTTGATTCTAGTTCATACAGTATATATTACTAGAGGTAAAGTCTGTGTTTGTATGATTAGACTACTGTAAATAATTTCAGTAAAGTAACCTTTCATACTTTTTTGTCTTATTTTTCTTCTGTACAGAAAATAAAATCACAGACTTTTATCCAATTGTACAAAAACTTTGTTGTGTATTCATTTTACAGGTGCTTTTAAGCATCTACTCAATACATTATAGAATATGTACAGAATATCTAAACGTTGCATTATTCTTCTGTGGTTTTTTTTTAATATCTGCAACTGACTGCAGAAATTATCACTATCTGAACATCTGTCCAACATGTCAAAAGAAACCAGTGCCTTGTTAGAAGACATAAGTACGCCTATCTCAAAACGCAGCGAGAACCTCAATTGTGTAAACTGTGAATTGTGAAAATTATCTCCAACAACAATTAGGCCTACTATGTAAAGCACACGCAAGTACAATAACATTAAACTCATATCCACGTTTTGCTGTGATTTATCAGTGATTTACAAATAATGTCATCCATGTTGCATTTCTTGCATTATTGCCAATTTAATCGTACAAAGAAAGATTTACCTCAGAGACGGGGTGGTTATGCTCGTCCATGATGCTCTTGACTTCCAGGTGCTGAGCATCTGAAGTTAGCCTCAACCTAATGCGTACTGGACACTCTTGCTGATAGGACCTTAAAAATGGTTAAAATAATTAAAAAACAGTATGGGAACCAGTCTTCATTTGCAGTCACCTACTTGCCTGAAAAGTCAATGTCTGGGCTAGTAGTTTATTTAGAGAGGTTGTTTGCTAGCCTGGTAAACCAGCCCCTCGCACTTCATTTTTTTTTTTTTGTACAGAGGGTCTGGCCTTGCTGCATTGAGAAATAATTTCTTTCTGGAGGTGTGGACTCTGCTGAAGTTTAAAACAAGTGGCTCTGCCTTTAGGCTACCCAATCGAACTTGAATTCAAATTTAGCACACAAAGTCAACGTCATCGCTCACAAACACTTCCTCTGTTCGCTGATTGGCTCGGATTCGATTGGCACGAATACATGAATGTCAAAGGCAGCAAGGCCAGACCCAAAAAGAAATGAAGTACGAGGGGCTGGTTTACCAGGCGAGTCATCTGCTAGGTTGAATAGCATTTTAAACACAAAACACAATTTCCGTCCGTGTGATGTTATTGAAGAGCAAACCCCATATTCACACAAATGAAATACATTCACTTACTTTTGATTCGGTCTTTGACCTGTCGATCTAGACTTTCTGTTGTTCCCCCCATGTATGCAGCAGAAATCTACCTCAGCAAACTGTAAGGCCTGGTTGGCTGTTTCGAGGATATTCCTCCCAGGAACACGTTTTGCCTATGCAGCAATGGTTCTAGAGTCTCTTTTGTAAAACTGCACAAAATTCCTGCGTTCATATTCTTGGACAGCTTGCTGTAACCTATCGAAACTCTCAAACTTTGCCCCCTTTGCCAGCAGTAAACAGTCCACTGCCATTTTAGCATGCAACAAATCCCGCGCACAGTTTTGTAATAAGAGGTACGGCTGCGGCAGATTCCGTACCAGGAATAATCATAGGCAGTAGAATAATACCAGTTTTGGGGGGCACGGAAGCTGCCGTACCAATAACCACTTCGTTTTTTTAATCAGGCAGGTGAACGGGCAGTCGCTTGCGTTGTACATGCGTTTTAGGACCTTCCCACTCTGCTGTTCAGTTGATGGTGGGATGCAGTAGTTAGCAAGTGTTGTCCTAGTCAATTAAATATTAAACGTTTAACGTGTTATAAGCTCCGCTACACACGTAGGTGAGTTTTCCATTTCTTATTAATGGTTTCATATGGACATGCAGTTAATTGAAAAAGTTCTTCGGCTCGTACAGGCTAAGTTTATCCTGTGCTAGCTAACAACGCGTTCTCGTTTGGTTTGCAGCAGGCTAGCGTTAATGCGCTACTTGACAATCATTTTCGTGGGTTCAATGTAGCCGGTTGAAACTTTTTTAATTGTTAAAATATGTGCTGTTTTTTTGCGAACCCTTTTTCTAACACTGTATCCATATATGTGATGGTCAACTGTATCCGTAACTCCACAGTAAGATAGGCTGTTAAATATAGTGCTAAACTGCCTACTTAGCTGTGTCCGACATAGACATACTATACATGTATAGTATGTCTATGGTGTCCGATATCATCTATTAAAAAGTCTGGATTTTTCTTTCTAGTGTCTGTTTTGCACGCTTGGTAAGGTCATTTAGAAATAGCATATATATATCACATTTACAAATTCTGCGTAAAAACGAATTACGTGTGGACAAAGGGACATCTCTAGTGGATGCTACTGATAACTTGAAAACTGTTGGTAGACTGTATAGTTGACAGTGAAATCCGCCCTGTAGCCAGAGTTTCCTGTGTTCAAAGAGAGTAGTGTAACTGCACATTGTGGTCGTAATTTTCCATTACTTCAGAAATTGTTTGTCTTTCATACAAATATGTTACATTAACACCTTACTGCAATAATGGTCGAACCTGCAAAACCCTTAACTGATGAATGCACGTTTCTTCATTAAGACATGGAGACAGATCTTTATGATGAATTTGGCAATTACATCGGCCCAGAGCTGGACTCGGACGAGGATGATGAGCTGGATGCTGAGGACAGGGATGTGGATGAGGTAAGTACCCTGGTATTCCAGTGCAATGAGATGAGCTGTTGAGCTGAAGTTGCTCGGTGCACTTTGATTCCTTATTTCTGTTTGTGAGCTTAATGTGTTGTTTAATTTGAAAATTTCATTTTCTTTTTTTTTTTTTAAAAAGGAATGCAAATGGTGATGGTGGTAGAATGGTGATGGACCTTGTGGATAGTAGAGGATGTATATGAGAAATAGTAGGTGTAATGTGTGTCAATGTTTTAATCTGCAGGCAGATGACGATGAGGAAGACGAGCAGGGTGAAGGGGACGAAGATGTCCCTGGTATGGAGGTGGTCCTGCATGAGGACAAGAAGTATTACCCCACAGCGGAGGAGGTCTACGGGCCAGAGGTGGAGACGATCGTCCAAGAAGAGGATACACAACCCTTAACAGGTCAGACAACAGTGACCACCTACCAGTACAAATGCATATACACCCAGATATAGTATAAAGCACACATTTAACCTTAACAGGTCAGACAACAGTCACCAACTCCTGTTGGTTGCTAGCCGCTGGTGTAGCTTTGTTTTCATTCTGTGCAGGTTAAGCAGCTTGGTCAAAGATACCAGCGTAATACACCTTTTACAACAATGACATTATGAACATGGTGTAGAGGAGCTATTACGATTAATTAACTGTTATTGTTAATATTGTGGTTAATAGTGAAACCATCATTCCATCCCTTCTGCCAACACACATACACCCTTGATACAGCACAAAAAAAGCATTTTATGACAATGCTGTTATAAACATTACCCACATACATACACTAACTGGCATCGTGCGCTTGTAACTAAATAAAGAAGTGTAACTCCAATGATCCTTTTCACTCTGTCCCCCACTCAGAACCCATCATTAAGCCTGTGAAAACCAAACAGTTTACACTCATGGAGCAGGAGCTGCCAGCAACTGTATATGACATGGAGTGAGTCACGTATTTGTCTTTGTGTCTATGGGACAAAATGGGATCTGAAGGTTGACCAATGATGTATACTGTGTGTGTGTGTGTGTGAGTTTTGAGGGTGTGTACAGGCAGCAAGGTCACTCACAGCATGTGTGTGTGTGTTGTGTGTGTTGTGTGTGGGTGTCTTCTGTATGTACAAACAGTAAGGATCACTGACAGTCTGTGTGTATATGTATCTGCAGGTTCCTGGCTGATCTGATGGACAATCCTGAGCTGATCAGGAATGTGACCCTGTGTGGTCACCTGCATCATGGAAAGGTAAGAGGTGCACACCTACACACAAATGTCTTTGTTTAGCATCACATATAAAATCAATGATTAGCATATACAAGCAGTGTTGTTTATGTGTTGTTGTTGTTTTTGTTTCACAGACATGTTTTGTGGACTGCCTGATCGAACAGACTCACCCTGAAATCCGGAAGAGAGATGATGCAGATGTTGGTGCACTCTGTTGGCCTACACACACTTACACACACACACTAAACACACACATAAACACCCGGGGTGGAAATTAAAACTTTTGTTCCACAGACATTCTAAAATCTACCAGCCACTCAGTCACTCAGTCCCAGCCACTTCTTTAACCATTACTTCGAAGTTAACCCAATGAGCAATGATAATTTGACCATATCCAACTGTAGCGCTGTTACAACATTATTTGTTTACCTGCCACAGTGGCTGGTAAATTGGCCAAATTTACCCACCAGTATGCAAATTCAGCCCCAGTTTGTGGGTGGCACGTGCCAATTTCCACCGCTGAAAGGCACACACAGAAAGTCAAATACATACGTCCACTTTTATTAAATGGTGGTCAGCAGAGACAGTGGACTTGTTTTGTAACCCTTTTTGTACATTCTTATATTTCCTGTCTACAGCTCCGTTACACAGACATCCTCTTCACTGAGCAGGAGGTGAGAGCCCTGACATGTTTCTAAATCAGATATTTTCTGTGGATACATATTATTTATACATATGTGTGTTTTAATGAATTGTAAGCATATAATATCTATGATTTTTCCATCTTGTAGAGAGGAGTAGGAATTAAGAGCACTCCAGTCACAATGGTACTACCTGACTCAAGAGACAAATCGTACCTCTTCAACATCATGGACACACCAGGTAGAAACACATTTTTTACTTGCGCACAAGATAACACAGCATGACACTATATATACACACACACCACACGCACACATATTTGGACTTTGCCTTAGCCAGGCTTTGGGGGGATTTAGACCAACCGTAGTCTCAAGTCCAAAGTGTCACCGAGTGTGCCTTGGTCACCCCACAGGTCACGTGAACTTCTCAGACGAGGTGACTGCGGGGATCCGCCTCTCTGATGGGATCGTGCTGTTCATCGATGCTGCAGAGGGCGTAAGTGCTGTTGAGCTTATCCTCGGTGAAGAGATGCTAGCTGTGTTGACTGTAGTGCATGCATGTGTCCTTAGTAGCGTGGCACCGATTGGGAAATTCTGAGCTGATGCTGATGTTGATATCAAATTTGTCGAAGCCGATACTGAGGGCTCATTTCCACCAAACACTCTGCGTGTACAGCGCGTGCCTGTTTTCTGTCCGTATTCGTTTAGAATGTGCGTTAACAATTTAGACCATTTCCATCGAACGCGTGGAAACCTATTGTACACGGATACGCGCTGTACATGCTCAAGTCGGTGGAAATGAGGCCTAATGTTTAAGTTTGCTTTGTTTTTCAGTAATACAAAACATATTTATTATACAAAAGAACTAATTCATTTTGAAGTCGTTAGTACTTTCTCAAATCTGCACTCTGTAAGTAGGTAGGCCTGCTGTTAGCCAGTGCTTTGAGTCAGCGTAAATTTGACATTGGCAAATGTCACTATTGACCGATGGCTGTCAAAAAGGAAAAAAAACATCAGCCCTAGTAATAAGTGCTGTTTGATGTTAAGGTCGTTTGTGTTTGTGTGTGTGTGTGTGTCCGTCCGTGTCCGTGTCCGTCCTTTCAGGTGATGCTGAACACAGAGCGTCTGATCAAGCACGCCGTGCAGGAGCGACTGGCCATCACCATCTGCATCAACAAAATCGACCGTCTGATCGTGGAGCTGAAGCTGCCTCCCACGGACGCCTACTACAAGCTGCGGCACATCGTGGACGAGGTCAACGGCATGCTCAGGTATGGTCTCTTCTCCAGTGTACTCTGGAGCCCTGGATTGAACGGCTGGCTGGCTGGCCTGCATTGGATTGTCTGGATCGCTTTGTGATGAAGTCGTGTGCTTAGGGCTGTTGAGACTATTGGACTTTGGGTTCAGGCAGTAGACTTTCAGTCCTTTGGTCTTGCCCTTCCTCAGTTCTGCTCTGACACATCTGTCTTTCTCTCTGTCTCTCTTGTTCTCTCTCCCTTGTTCTCTCTGTCCTCTCTGTCTCTTCTCTCTATCCTTCTGTCATTCTCTTTCTCCCCCTTCCTCTCTTTCTCTTTCTCTTTCTCTTTCTCTCTCTCTCTGTCTCTGTCTCTGTCTCCGTCTCCATCTCCCTCTCTCTCTATATATATTCCCTACCTCCAGCACGTACTCTACAGATGAGAGTTTGGTGGTGTCTCCTCTCCTCGGCAACGTGTGCTTTGCCTCCCCCCAGTACAGCACCTGTTTCACACTCGCCTCCTTCGCCAAGATCTATTCGGACACATATGGTAAGGGCACATGTGTGTTAGTTTTAGATTTTACACACATGCGCACACAACTGTGTGCTCATTGAATTGTATAAGTATGGAGTTTACTTTTATAATGAATAAATATAAATGTCCATTTATTTACAATATCACATGTGCAGACACGTCTTCTAACTGTGTATAGGTGTTTTTTTTTTTTTGCTTTTATAACCACATCAGCATGCAGATATGTGATCCACTACTAATGGTCTCATCTGATGTGATTCTTGTACTGTAGGTGACATCAATTACACAGAGTTTGCCAAAAGGCTGTGGGGTGACATCTACTTCAACCCAAAAACGTAAGAACAACATCTGCAGTGTATGAACATCCCAAAGGGCAGGACTGTCAGGATAATCACCTGCATACATACGTGCATGGGGAGGACATGGATTAGAGTTGTGGAGGTTGCTCTAGGCCTTTCCCTTATATCTATAGGGCAGTATGCATTTTTTTTAAATGGACAAAGGGGCAAATTTGATTAACATCATTTACCTATGGTAAATTGCAAGCATTGTGTCTCAATCTGTGCTGTTCCTTGTGCACTCAATCAGGAGGAAGTTCACCAAGAAGCCCCCCACAAGTAACTCCCAGCGCAGCTTTGTGGAGTTTGTGCTGGAGCCCCTTTATAAGATCCTGTCCCAGGTAAGGCCTGACGACGCCACCTGTGTACACAGTCTGTGTGTGTGTTTGAGGGATGGGATGGGGTGGGGTATGGGGTTGTATTTGAAATATCACCAAATTTGAAGTTGTGATATTGTTAGTACTCAGTGTTCATTACATTTTGTTTTCATTTTGAAAATATTGAAAATTTCAGTTTTGTTTTTAACTTCCAAGTTTCTTCTTCTTCTTCTTCGACATCTGTAAAGTTCGGAATCATTTCCTCGTTGTAGACATGCAGCCCTAGTCATTTCCCTAGTTATTAAACCCCTAGGACCTGTAGCAGAGGAGAACTATTTTTTTTTTCCAACTGTAAATGACCCAGTGTATATGACACAATGAGAGAGCACTGCTTTATGAATGTGCTGGAGGTTGTGAGTGGTAAGCATGCGGTGTGCTCGTCTCCCTGTGCCGTGCTGCAGGTGGTCGGGGACTGTGACACCTCACTGCCGCGCGTGCTGGACGAGCTGGGCATCCATCTGACCAAAGAGGAGCTCAAGCTCAACATCCGCCCACTGCTCAGACTCGTCTGCAACCGCTTCTTTGGAGAGTTCACAGGTAGGTGTGGAAGACACACACACACACACACACACACACACACACACACACACACACACACACACACACACACACACACACACACACACACACACGGAATTTAAACACTTGACTTTAATTGTAGGTTTTTCTGACAGTCTGTGCTCCTTTCTGGTAATCAATATAAAACTGTGTGGTCGCAGGGCTGCCCATAAGGGAACGATAAATATGACAGCTTTTGGGGTCCCAGTCAGTGTAAAACCATAGGGTTTTTTGGGAAGGAGGGGGCCCCAATATTTGGATATTGTCAGGGCCCCAGCCATCTCTCTGGGCAGGTCTGTGTGTATGGTTGAGAGTGTGTGTGTGCACTCCTCCTGACCTTGTTGTGCTCAGTGCGTGGCGTTGCGCTGCAAGCGTGGTGACTCTCCCTCTCCGCCTGGCAGGGTTTGTGGACATGTGTGTGCAGCACATTCCGTCCCCCCTGTCGGGGGCTCGGGCCAAGATCGAGCACAGCTACACCGGCGGCCTGGACTCCGACCTGGGGGAAGCAATGACTGAGTGCGACCCAGACGTAAGTGTGTGTGTGTGTGTGTGTTCAAGAAGATGTGTGTATAAAGGGTGTACTGCTGAATGCCTTTTAAAGACTCAGTAAAGGCAAAGTCATAACGCCTCAAAGTTCATAACAAAGAAAGAGTTGTTACTAATCATCTCTCCAATTTTGTGCAAATATGAACATTCTTACACGGTAAAATAAGGTCCCAAAGTGATACAAATGTAGTATTTGTATAGCGTGATCAGATGCTGAAGGGGTGCTGCAAAACAAATGCATTTTCGACTGGTTCTGACCCATCTGTTTCTAACATCACGCCCTGTTTTTCCTCCTCTTCCTCCAGGGGCCGCTCATGTGCCACACCACTAAGATGTACAGCACCGACGACGGGGTCCAGTTCCACGCCTTTGGCCGCGTCCTGAGCGGGACCCTGCAGGCCGGCCAGCCCATCAAGGTTCTCGGGGAGAACTACTCCCTGGAGGACGAGGAGGACTCGCAGATCTGCACCGTCGGGCGCCTCTGGATCTCCGTCGCCAGGTAACCATTCGTTGTGGTGATGACCGCAGCGTGCTGTCGAGATATTCAAATATGGATGTTCTGAAAATTTTTGCACTCTTTGGGTCACAGCATATAACGCCTTCAGGATTCTTCTAAAGGAGAAATGGTGAACCCGAAGCGTACTTCTTTGTTGTCAAAAGAAACAGTATGATACAAATTTGTGTACCTGTGAGGATTTTTTTCTTGTACATACAGCTCATGTTTATATGGAAGCCCGTTTCCGCCACTTTAAATAAAAGTTTTTTTTATGAATTGCGAGATAGCATCTCACAATTCTGACTTAGCATCTCACAATTCTGACTTAGCATCTCACAATTCTGACTTAGCATCTCACAATTCTGACTTAGCATCTCACAATTGTGAGATTCTATATCGCAGTAAAATACCATCTCAACGCGTGGCAGAGAATCATTCATGGGCCAATATAGGTCAAATCGTTCGTTAGGTTACAGTCTGTTTTGTTCCCGATTCAAGAACTCGGTGTGGATTAGCATTTGCTTTGATTGTAATACATTAAAACGGAGTGATTGTGGCATACACCATTGTGTACAACTACCACCACCATCCATGACTCTTAATAAGAGACGGACAGTTTCTCTGTCTGTAATTATGCCAGCAATCCAGCATTTCTGATGCATCCATCTGTAGCCGTGTTGTTGACCCGACATCTGTAGCTGCTGATGGATGAACTCTGCCACCTCGACAACATCCGTTTTATTACGCCTGCGCCAGAGCTGGTTTCTTGCCAAAGTTCTCTGTAAAGTGCGGAGGCTTATTTCAATGCCATGCTCTTCATCTAATAGCGTCCGAATCTCACTTTGTGTGAAACCACGTCGAAAATATCCTTCAATGATCGTATCCATTTTGAATGACCATGGGAATGTAGGCTAGGGTGTCTGCCCAATGCCTTTAGGCTATCTCACAATTGTGAGATAGTAACTCAGAATTGTGAGATAGTAACTCAGACTTGCGAGATAGTAACTCAGAATTGTGAGATAATAAGTCAGAATTGTGAGATACTATCTCGCAATTCATAAAAAACTTCCATTTAAAGTGGCGGAAACGGGCTTCCATATGTTTATATATTTAGACAAAGGGATAATGATTAAGATTACTTGTTTATATATTTTACTCATTCTATTTAATTTATTTATGTAGTTATTTGTTTATTTTCATTTTTAATGTTAATAGTTGTTGAGGACTACAGGCAAGGCAAGTTTATTTGTATAGCGCATTTCATAAACAATGGCAGTTCAATGTGCTTCACAAAAATAAAAGCAAAGGACAATATGTAAAAGCATAATGGATAAAGTAAGTGTAGATATATATATATACAATATACAATTGCTTCAGGATGTTAACATGGCATGCAGGCTAATGGTAGATTGTTTCATATCACTGGCTCAGGTGGTTACTCACCAGTTCGACTCAGTAGTATTCATGTGTGTTGGTATTTGAATGAGCCGATATTTGTGTCTTGTATGACTAGCCGAGGCTGCTGGTTACTTCAGATGGTAATACATTCCCCTGGCGAATTGGGTGTCGCACTTATGAGTGTAAAAGCAATAGAGCTAGCAGTGAGTGATTGGAGTCTGAAATCACATTCTAAGAAGGTTTAAAAACAATTGTTAAGGAATGTTGAAGCTTTTGGAAACTTTGTCTTTCTTCAGTATGTGACGTGTGTGTGTGTGTGTGTGTGTGTGTGTGTTGTGTCTCTCTGTAGGTACCAGATTGAGGTGAACCGTGTCCCAGCAGGAAACTGGATCCTGATTGAAGGATGTGACCAGCCAATCGTCAAAACAGCCACCATCACAGAGCCACGAGGAAACGAAGAGGTAAGCAGCAGCGACGGCTTTTGTAAATTAAAACTAATCTTTTCTTTCCAGTTTATGTGTGTGTGTGTTAATATGTGTGTGTGTGTGTGTTTGATGCCTCTCCAGGCTCAGATCTTCAGGCCACTGAAGTTTAACACGGCGTCGGTGATCAAAATCGCTGTGGAGCCCGTCAACCCGTCTGAGCTGCCCAAGATGTTGGACGGCCTGAGGAAGGTCAACAAGAGCTACCCTTCCCTGACCACCAAGGTAACCAGCTCACCCCTTCTGCTACACATTACCACATCTAATATAAGTGCAGTTGGTAACACTTTCTATGAGGCTTGTATTCATAAGACCACATAACCACATTCATAAAGGGTTGTAATGCCTTCATAAAGCTTAATAATGGTTGAAATTAGTATTCATAACTATACATCCTCATGACTGCTCTCATAGGCAGGTGAAGCTTTATAACCTAGAATGCACTGTGTCACTTGAAGTTGGAATAGGGCTTATGACATAGCATTATAATGCCTTAGGAGTACAGTCAGTATAAATAGGTATGTATCAGGAGTACAGCTTGTATAAAGAGTTTTGTATACTTCATGTATGCATATAAGTCTTCATGTATGCATATAAGGAATGTGTTTGTAAAGTATTATGAATGCAAGCTTCATAGGATGTGTTACTGTGTAGTTTGTGGCCACACATTTTGTGCCTGTTGGGGTGGCCATGTCTAATTGTGTATGTGTGTGTGTGTGTGTGTGTGTGTGCGTGCGTGCGTAGGTGGAGGAGTCGGGGGAGCATGTGATCTTGGGAACAGGTGAGCTCTACCTGGACTGTGTGATGCATGACCTGCGCAAGATGTACTCGGAGATTGACATTAAGGTAAGCACTCTGTGAGACTCAGTCGTGCTTTCTTGCTTTCACAGCCTGTGATGACCATAGTCCGTCTTTGTTCCCTCAGGTTCTCTGATAGTTGGAGCATTTGTGATGCAAATCTGATATAGACAAAGAACTCTAAATAAGCTAAAACCTCAGGTCAGATTTAGCTGTGGTGTGCATACATTAATTTAGTTTATTATATAATGTGTTATTTAAATACATTTTAAAGGAGAACTTCGGTGTAAAATGAAAATTGGCATATTAAAACATCATACCGAGTTGGTATGTTTGCTAAGGAGCAAAATTGAGTTAGCCTGTTGCATTCAGAACTTAACTATTTTTCAGAAGAAATAGAATAGAATAGAATGCCTTTATTGTAATTATACAAGTATAATGAGATTACAAGCTTCCCCATAATGTGCGCACATAAATAAACAAGGAGAGATATGTACAATAAAACTACTATAAAAACTACTAAGTACAAGAATTAGGTACAAGAATTAACATAGACTGTACAATAACTAATATGAGCTACTGTCTATAAAAAGTTGCATAGACTGTGCATAGACTTGTGCAAAGCCTGGAGGTAAACAGGCACATATCAGCAGCAGGTATGACAATAAAGTGACTGGTGTGACTGACAGCATAAATAGATGGAGTTATCAAGGCATTTTCACCCACCTATTCCAATATGTGCAGTAGGCAGCTAAAGAAACAGATGGACAGTCTTGATATTATAGTGCAATTGATAATTAACAGATAACAGTAAAACAGAGAGTGCAGATAGCAGTAACACAATGGTGCAAATGATTACAGTGATAATATAAAATAAATAAATGATAATTACAGTACGCAGAGCGATGCCTGTCAGGTTGGCTGTCTTAGAACGTAGTGCAGTGTTACAGTGTTATGTTCAAGCAAGTCAGTTCCTCAGTGTAGGTAGGAGTTGAGTATGGTGACTGCCCTTGGGAAGAAGCTGTCCGTTTACCGTTTGTCCGAGAAGGCTAACAATGGAAGTGGTAGGTGCCCTCAGACGAAGCATGAAGATTACGCTATTATTAAACCATTAAAACAGCTCGAATAAACTCCACACTCCATCAGTAGCACAACAAAGGCCACAACTGAGAACTTTGTAAGTGTACACAACATTTATTAATAAAACACTTTTGACAGGCAGTACCTTGCTGTAGTTTCTCGTCGCCGTCGTGATAAAAAGTCCGCACGAGTCGATTGACGAACACGAACCAGTAGGAAGAATAGGAGGAGAGGTAGTACAATCGACTTGTTTGGACTTTCATCGTGGCGGCGACGAGAAACTACAGCAAGGTACTGCCTGTCAAAAGTGTTTTATTAATAAATGTTGTGTACACTTACAAAGTTCTCAGTGCCTCGTTTTGAATGTTGTGGCCTTTGTTAGCCTTCTGGGACAAACGGTAAAAATAGTTAAGTTCTGAATGCAACAGGCTAACTCAATTTTGCTCCTCAGCAAATATACCAACTCGGTATGATGTTTTAACATGCCAATTTTCATTTTACACCGAAGTTCTCCTTTAAATTCATTTACATTTGTTATAACAAATAACATTCAGTTACTTGTAAGTTTTATTCATTATTTGCAGACTGAATACCCAGAGCCTCAAATGAGTGTTTTTTTTTGTTTTTTTTTTGTTTTGTTTTTTTTAATGAAAGAACTGAAACAGTAAGACTGATTTTGGGCCTATTTGAGGTTTGCCCGTGTCAGACCTGCGACTTTTTCTCATTGTTGTGGGACTGCCCCCATGACCTTTGCCCTCTTCCACAGGTGGCTGACCCCGTGGTGACCTTCTGTGAGACGGTTGTGGAGACATCCTCCCTCAAGTGTTTCGCTGAAACGCCCAATAAGAAGTGAGTGCTGGAACTGCACACCTCACTTGCTGTTTACTGGAGGCCGATTGGTCTGTCATCATTTGGGGTGGGCCTATTGGCAGGTGCAGAGCTGTGATTGGTTGCTGTGGTGTTTTGATTGACAGGAATAAGATCACCATGATTGCAGAACCACTGGAGAAGGGGCTGGCAGAGGACATAGAAAATGAAGTGGTGCAGATCAACTGGAACAGGTGCTTCAGTCACACACGGACGCACATACACACACACACACACACACACACACACCTCTGCTTTCCTTCTTATATTTTATACCTGCTTGACTATTACCAGAGCAGACAGGCAATATCTGTAACACTTCAGTAGATAGCAGTTGAAAGTGCATATGCTTTGTTGCAATCTCACTTAACACACACACACACACACACACACACACACACACACACACACACACAGACACACCTGTGGTCTGACGGCAGCTGTTCCCATCATCCATACCCCAGCTGGCAGGTGCAGGAAGGAAGGAAGAAGTCTTGGGGTGTGTGTGTGTGTGTGTGTGTGTGTAGTGAACCCATCTGGGATGGGCAAATCATCAACATCTGCATAGTGACCAAGCCAGGGACACACTTCACACACCATTTACTGTCTGGCTGTCTCTCTGCCCATCTCTGTCTCACTCTCTCCCCCTCTGCTCTCTGTCTCTCTCTGCCCCCACCTCCACCCCCCTTTGACTCTCTCTCTCTCTCACACACACACACACTCACTCTCGTTCTGTGTCATATACACTCGCACACTAACACACCCTTTCTCTGGTCTCCTCTGCCCTGTCTCTCTCAATATCCTCCCATCCTCTCTATCCGGTGCAGGAAGAAGCTGGGGGAGTTTTTCCAGACCAAGTATGACTGGGATCTGCTGGCTGCCCGTTCCATCTGGGCCTTTGGGCCCGACACCACCGGACCCAACATCCTCGTAGACGACACTCTGCCCTCTGAGGTAAGTCTCACAAGTGTGTGTGTGTGTGTGTGTGAGACGCAGAGAGAGACGGAAAGAGTCTGACAAGTGTGTGTGTCTGTGTGTGTAAGAGAGACAAACACAGCAGGAGTATAAATGAATGGTGAAAGGTTAATGGAGGACAACTGTCTCCTTGTAAATTCTTTCATATATTTTCTTGACCCCCCCATGATGTTTTTACATTGAGATCAGGGAGAAAGGCAGCAAGATAAGGTGATGAAATGAACAGTCCAAAAGGCAGACAGTCTACAAAGCTAATGCATTTGTATGACGCTGAAATGCCAACAGTTTGTAAATAGACCGGTCAGGTGTACTGTTTTTTTTTTTTTTTTTTTTTGCCCTCAGCGGGCTCTTGTCTCACTATGTGTGTGTCTGTGTGTGTGTTTTGCGTACGTGTGTGTGTGTGTGTGTGTGTAGGTGGACAAAGCTTTGCTGGGCTCTGTGAAGGACAGCATCGTTCAGGGATTCCAGTGGGGAACGAGAGAGGGACCACTGTGTGACGAACGTAAGTAGAAGAAAATCCCAGTCTTTCTCTCTTACACACACACACATACACACATGATTTTGTATGATTAACCCCAGGGGATTATTCCTTTAATCACATCTCTTAGCTCTGGTAGCTTTTTTTCAGCCACAGGTAGGCTGCCTGTGCACAGAGTTCCTTTACATGAGCAGCCACTAGGTGGCGACAGTTTGTAAGCCTTCTGCAGCTGTGCTCAGCAATGGCTTTTGTGTCAGACATTCCATTTCCACCTTTTAATTTCTATGCTAATTCCAGTTCTTCTCCCTCCTGTCTGCTGTTCCCTTTCTCGTTTTTTCCCCTCATGTGCGCGGCGTCCCTGAGTAGCCATCCGTAACGTGAAGTTTAAGATCCTGGACGCGGTGATCGCCCAGGAGCCGCTGCACAGGGGTGGAGGCCAGGTCATCCCCACCGCCCGCCGAGTGGTCTACTCCGCTTTCCTCATGGTAGGGTCTCTCTCTCTTTTCTGTCTCTCTCTCTTTTCTGTCTCTCTCTCTCTCTGTCTCTTTCTCTCTCTGTCTCTTTCTCTCTCTCTCTCTCGTGCGCTCTCTCTCTCTGTCTCTCTCTTTTTCTCCTCTCTGCTTCATCATATCTTTTTTTATTCACTCACCATCTTTCACTCTGTCTTTTTTCCTCTCTGTTTTTGATCCTCTCTCTCTCTCTCCTGTGCTTGTTCTCTCCTTCTCTTCTCTCTCCATCATCTCTCTCTCATTCATTCTCACCATCTTTCTTTGTTTTTTTTCCTCTGTCTCTGACCATTTCTCTCTTTCTCTCCTCTCTCTCTCTCTTACAGTCTCTTTCTCTCACTCCTTCCTTCTACCTCACCCTTTTTCCTCTAACCATCTTCTCTCTCCCTCCTGCGGAGTGTAAAATCCACCTCCTTTATCCTCTTCTCCCAATTTTGTCACAAAAACGCTAATACGCTGCCTTATTTCCATGACAATGAGGTCGACCTCACAAACCGAGGCTGAATCTCTGCTGACTCTGACTCTGTGACTCCTCCGCCCGTGCCCCGTGCTTATTGGTTGCCCTGAATGTGTGCTGTGATTGGCTCTTGTCCTGCTAGGCCACACCCAGGTTGATGGAGCCATACTACTTTGTGGAGGTTCAGGCCCCGGCTGATTGCGTGTCGGCAGTCTACACGGTACTTGCGAGGAGAAGGTAATGCATGGCTTTCTCAGCCACACACATACTCACGTACACAGTCATCTCACAGCTAATACTGTTAATGGGTAATAAACTGATTAAAAGCAAGAAATCGGGGAAAATAATCTGTAGGTTTTGGTTTTGATTAGAAGTAGTTGATGTTGATTTTTGTTCATTTGTTTGTCTTTTTGACAGAGGTCATGTGACCCAGGATGCACCTATCCCAGGCTCCCCTCTGTACACCATCAAGGCCTTCATTCCTGCCATCGACTCCTTCGGCTTTGAGACAGACTTGCGAACACACACACAGGGTCAGGCGTTCGCACTGAGCGTGTTTCACCACTGGCAGGTACGAATAGTTACACACACACACACACACACACACACGTGCGCGTGCATGCATGGGTTCTGACAGCACTGATGTTGAGCTGCACTACATTGGGTCAGCAAATGTTTCCTGTAATGTTTGACTCTCAAGTGTTGTGCGTACATGCACACAAGGGATTTTGTTGTCTATTGTGTGATGGCTGGTTCATCATCATGCATTCTGGCTGGAAAAGAGAATTGCCTTGTGTCTGACCGTGTTCACTTTTCTTTATTTGTTTCTTCCTCTCCTCTGTATATCTCTGTCTGTCTGTCTGTCTGTCTCTCTCTCTCTCTCTCTCTCTCTCTCTCTCTCTCTCTCTCTCTCTCTCTCTCTCTCTCTCTCTCTCTCTCAATCTTTCTCTCTCTCTCTCTCTCTCTCTCTCTCTCTCTCTCTCTCTCTCTCTCTCTCTCTCTCTCTCTCTCTCTCTCTCTCTCTCTCTCAATCTTTCTCTCTCTCCCTCCCTCCCAGATTGTGCCGGGTGATCCCCTGGATAAGGGCATTGTAATTCGGCCCTTGGAGCCCCAGCCAGCCCCTCACTTGGCTCGCGAGTTCATGATCAAAACACGCCGACGCAAGGTCCGTGTCCATTCCCACAAACACACTTGTTCTTTTGACACTGGTCCTGTGATTTCTAAAAAATCATGGAATTTTAATAGTCTGTTCCAGACATGGATAGCCGCGGAATTCAAGTATTTAGTGTAGTGTCAAATCTAATCTTAATTAGACATTACCCTTCCTAACACTGTACATTTGTCTTGTAGTGTGGCTTTGCTGTCGAGTTAAAAGTACATACATGTGATTTTTCCTGATAAATCAGGAATTCCTAATTTTCTGACCTGACACTTCCTCCCCAACCCCCAGGAATCTATTGTTGACCATGAAGCAAAATCTCAGTTTGTATATTGAAATAGCACATTTAGATACTGCACTTTTTGTTAAAGTTGAGTGTGTAATGGCCACAATACTGTGTCCCTTACATTTTCCTGTTTTTTTTTTTGACATTTGACAATCACAACCATGAAGTAACATTTCTGCCTGTGTGTGTGTGTCCAAACAGGGCTTGAGCGAGGATGTAAGTATCAGCAAGTTCTTTGACGATCCTATGTTGTTGGAGCTGGCTAAACAGGACGTGATGCTCAACTACCCCATGTAAACAGACGGATGCCCCCACACCCTTCCTCTCACACACAGACACATTCAAAAACATCGTCAGCCGTCATTATTTTTATACTGATTTGTAGAGTGAGTGTGGAATTTTTTTTTTTTTTTTTATTAATTCCAAGCAATGGTAATGATGTTGTAAAATTGTCCTTGTCTAAATAAAAATAATTTGCTTGTTACATTCCTTTACTGTTTTTACATAAATACACGTGTGTGTGTGTGTGAGAGAGAGGGAGCAGGCCAAGCCATGAACAGCTTTTTTTTTTTCTCTCAAGACATTTTTGATGGGTGTATGAGATATAAAGCTTTGAGAGGGTGAGGGCAACGGATGAGAAGGTAAGACGAGATTTGACATGAATGTCAGATCTGTCTCCCTCCATGTTCCTTCACCAGTGTTGGTGATGGACGCGTCGCTGGATTGATGGGTATCTGTATAGATGGTGTGTGTCCGTGGGTAAGTGCACACAAGGGTGCTGAGGATGGATGCGGACATATCTGAATGGGCAAATGTACACTCTCGGCTGATTTAAAGTATGTCACCAAAGGCGCTGCTAGAAATTGTGGTCCCCCTAAAAGAAAATAATTTTGGGACCCCACCCCAACTACATCATAGTCGTCTGTGGGCCCCTTGTATAGCTCTGGGCCCCTTGAATCGTCCTGATAAACATCCCCTTACCGGCTTCCCTGTCTGTCACATTCAGCTGCACACATGCTTAATACGTCCTACTTAGTATTTTCTACTGCTGGGGTACTAATCTCAGCATCTTGCAATGTGTCAAATGTGTCTCACTCACATACAACTGCACACACACACATGCAAACATGAGGAGTACTTGCTACTAGTGACGCACTCTTCGCGTTGCCACATGCTTCTTACAGGTGATCCGACTGACCTGTTTCCCAGACAATTCGCCTTGAATTTCTGAGGACAAAACATGGAGGTCAGAGATGGAAGGATGAATGGACAAACGCAAGCTGGTGACCTACTGGCTGTTGGGAGGGGGTTGGAGAAGCTGGAGGGTAGAGCAAGAGTGAAACGAATGCACCGAATGACAGAAGGACAAAAGGGTAGACTGAAAGCCAGGCATGGTGGACGGATGGGATAATAGATTAATAGTGATGGGTTTGTGGATGCCCATAGTCAGGTCTTGGCACACTGGGATCTATATTTAGCCCTGATGCCCAGATTGTAGCAAATGCTTGAGGGCGTTTCAGTATGTGTGTGTGTGTGTGTATGAGCGCGCGTGCATGTACATTTGTGTGTGTGCGTGCGTGGGTGAGCGTGTTTGACTGTGCTGCTGCCATCAGAGTCAGAGATGATGCCCAGGGCACAGTGCAGTCACACAGCACGGTCAAAGATGGACTTACAGACACACACACACACCCACAGCACGGTCAGAGATGGACTTACAGACACACACACAACCACAGCACGGTCAAAGATGGACTTACAGACACACACACACAGCACGGTCAAAGATGGACTTACAGACACACACACACACCCACAGCACGGTCAAAGATGGACTTACAGACACACACACACACACACACACACACACAGCACGGTCAGAGATGGACTTACACACACACACACACACACACATCTCAGACACAGAGACTCAGGCACGTTTTCATCCATCATGAAGCTCATTTGGAAATCAGAAAGAATCAGCAGTCGAATCTGCGGCTAAGCAAGCACACAGAGCGTGATAATATCCCTTTGAACTCAATATGCTCCCATATACGCCACTGCATACGCAGGGAAAAGACAAGAGCTGACAGGGCCGTCTGCTAGGGAGCCATGAGTAAATGTGAGAATGGAACCTATGCAGACACAACGTTAAATCTCTTAGCTCAAGTCTAACAATTTTCCCAAAGTCCAAATATCACTAATTAGGGTTTTTTTGTCTGTTTTTTGAGAGGATGACACACTGGGCTTTTCTTCCACCATAAGATTTAGGCAAAGAGAACGTGCATTGCGTTTTCAACCTTAGCCCTCAGGATGCAACCTCCACCATAGACTTGGCTGACGCCAGCTGTCAGGGACAAGTGGGGGCCTATCAGGATGAAGTCAAGGGTGAAGAGCACGCAAAGGAGTACATGACACTCCTACATGCACACACACAAACACACATGCACACACACAAACACTCTCGTGTCCACCTGGATGGGTCAGCAGAGGAAAGGAAAGGAGGAACTTTCTGGCATACTTGAGTCATAGGAAGGGAGGAAAAAGATGGTGGAGAGGGAAGGAGGTGGGGTTGGGGAAGGGGGGGGGGTGGGGTTCACCACTGGGGTGGCCTTCCCCTTGGGCTTTTCTTTATACCATCAGTTCGGTTTTACGTCTAACTACTGTGTTGTGGTGTTTTAATTACGATGCCTGTAGTATGGAGAGCGGTGATTTCAGCGTTTGGGAAAGCTCTTAATGTGGGGAAAACCCCTCAACTAGAGGTCAAGCAGTGACCCATAGACATGGCATCACTCTCTCCCTTCAACTGAGGACAACAGTCTGTCGGAAGACTCCTTTGCACATGTTGTAATCTCCTGATGCAATCAAAGAGGGCATTCATCTCAGGAAGGTCCTGAACAATGGAGCGCTTGAATGCATGGGTTGAAATGCCTGGCTGGGATCCATCCTGAGGGAGACCTGGCCTTGCTCACTGAGACACCCCCCTCCCCTCCCCTCCCAACCCCAGACCTCCCCCTCTTCTGTTTTCCCTCTCTCAAGTTCCTTATCCTTATGCTTGTCTCCACACACACACACACACACACACACACACACACACACACACCCTTCTTGTCTTATCTTCCGAGCTTGGGGATGGAAGATCTGACTGCTACAGAGTGAGAAAGAGGAAAATGTCCTCTGAGGGCCCTAATCACATCCTCCTTTGGGGCTGCCGGAAAAACAACAGCATGAACAGAAAAAAAATTAATAAACAGGCGGCGGAATGGGGGGGCGGTGGGTTGTGAATGTTCCAAAATCCTGGAAATGAGCAGGACTTTTCTTCAAGTTCCACCAGAGGATTGGGTTCCTTTGGGGGCCCGCAGGGGGCCCCTCCTCTGGAGCCACGCAAAGCGGGAACCTCTGCCAGCCTGGCACTGAAACAGATCTGAGATCTGCCTGCCGCTACTGAACCACAGACCCGGCCAATCCCCGTTCCGATTTGACAGGCAATGTGATGAGAGGAGGAGATAGAGATAGAAAAATGCCGCCAGACACAAGCGAGACTCCACCACGCGCAATGTCACTCTCCATTTCATTGCCTGGTGGTGATGTCTGATTACCGTCACTTGCATGAGCTGTTATAAGTCCATGCATTTGTCTCAGACTAATGGTGTCCACGGAGGAGGGGTTGGTCATGTCTGCAGGTCCCCGCTTGTGACAGACTTGAGGTGCATGACACACCATTTCAGGGTAAGAACTGTCACTTTGATATCTGGGCAGCCATCACTACCAACTGTTAACTGTGATAAATCTTGTCACAGAGGGAGAAAGAATATTCTGTCATTTAATTTTAAGGCGAAGCTCAGATCTCCATCTGAGTTGATTTTGACCAGTTAGTGCTTTTGGAAAACAGTGACTGTTTGTTGGGGAACCAGTCATTTTGTTTATTTGTGTGTTTACCTACTTTGGTTTTGCCTAAATCATCATTGTGCATGTCAATAATTGTATGAAAATATATTACATATATTACATCCATGTAAACTTTTCAAACACATCCTTCAACATACAGAAACTTCTCACATAATTGTTTGTGTTCTCTACACTTACATGGTTATGGGCCATATTTAACGGATTATACTTAACTGAGCCAGCAGTTGTAGGTCTCAATGATTTCGTAATTTTGACAGCGCCAACGTTTCCTTTGAGTGAATTAGCACGCAGCGCAAGACGTTTATGTTGGGTCACAGATTCAAAAAGATGGCACGAGCGCGCGCACCCCGTGCGCGAGCTCAAGTTCATCCTCCGTTCTCATGGGCTTGCGTGCGCGTCGGAATTCCTCCAGTCAGCGCTCACATGTCGATGAGAACATGACATCGTACAAACATGAGCATTCTAAAGACAGTGCCATGTGGGAATTGAAATAGCCATTCGTGATACTTTAAGAAGTAGAGTGTAACAAACGGACGAAGACATCGTGTGGCGAAAACATTACACCGACGGCCAGGCGGTACTTCAGATGCCAAGGAGCAACTTTAACCCAAAATAATTTTCGACAGCAGAAGATGGGGATCTTAGGCAAATGTTCGGTTGTTAAAGAGATGCGACGTGTATACGTGTATAGTTTAAATACAGGAGGGCGCGAAATTTTAGCAGGAGAAAGAACATCAGTGAAGGAACAAAAGAGTAAGCGCGCTCAAGAATATCTGCCTGAGTAGCAGCTCGTGGATCAGTTCTAGCCTACTACACGCGCTCTCTGCTCCAGCAGTGAAAGACGCAAACTACCCAACATCACTACAAGCAACAATGGCTCGCGAGCAAGGGTTTTGGGGGTCAAGGTCCTTCAAAATGCGATGTGGTCATGACTACCATAGAGCGCAAACCGCGGAAATACACATATTGCCTTTAAGCGCCACAGTGAAAAAGGACAAAGCAATCTTTCTCCATTGACACACTACATGTTCTGAAATACACTGTTTTTCTCCCATGTAGCCGACTGAAAAAAAACTGGAACAAGGCAGTCGGGCAACAAGAAAGACGTGGACACTGATAAAGCTATTTCCATAAAAGCCTTTGTCCAGGCATTCTTCTCTGTATTAAACTATCTTCACAGATTCGCTGCGCGGTAAGATATCTTACATTTAATCAGTGTAAATATAAGTTATTTTAAGTACTGCCTATCTATTACAATATTAATAACTGCTTTGCAATATTGTTCTTAAAAATTAACCATTTAACCAAAATATTGCAAAGGCTATTCTTTGTCTTCTGCTACTTTACAGCTCAAAAATTCGTTGCCCTTCATGATTTATAACATTGTTTATATGAGGATGTTGGGTCAACAGCTTAATGAACTAGTGTGTGTCAGCGAGCGGGTAGATCGGCAGGTGTGTTTGGTGGTGCATTAGGGTAGTTGTCCTGGTACGTTACGCGCATCATTGGGTAGGTTTGATGTAGTTTGGTGAGGGTGTAGTGGCTGTAGATGGGGAAGCCCTATCACTACTGTTATTTTTACAATCAGTATTGTGGTCTCTAATTAGTAAGTGTGACAAGCTGATAGGATTTACATACACCTGTGTATTCTCATACATACCTGTGTACATATTACAAAAAAAAAAAAAAAAAAACCTAACTAACAAAAAAACATCCCTTTCGGTAGGCTATATAGTATGAAAAGCAATAGTGGGTGGATGGAATTGTTGATATTCAAATTGTTCATTCATTCTTATGATTTCTTAACTCTTGGTATGTTATCCAATACCACTCACTCTTTCTCGGTCTTACACCCCCCGAGTTTCTGTAGGCTATTAAATTTAAGTACCTCCTCATTTCGTAGAATTACTTTACCTGTTCAACATTACAAGAAAATAGAAAGGATGCTATGCATGTAAATCATACCAAATGATTTTTTTCTGGCATTGATCAAGTGTGATTTCTTATGGGCTAATATTTTTTTGTAATTATTCATGGCTGCTTTTTGTGTGTAAATGTGTACATTTGTGGTAAGTAGATGATAAAATGATGGCGCTGATGTCTTTTTTTTTTCCATGCCAGCAGCACTACACATGCCACTGATGATTGATATATTCTTCTTTTGATTGTTTTTTATATTAAAATAGCAACATTTACAGTGTTAATGCACTGTTATATCAGAACCAAAGACACAACTGTCTTTGCGTTCACTAATTCATTAGTTCACGGGCTTGATACATCTTTACATCCTTTGATGACAGTTTACTAATGTTTACTAATGTCTCAAATAGTATCAGGAAGGTGAATTCTCAATTTGATTTTAAATTAGGTAATATAAATTTGTTATGAACTCTCACTTAATACTGTGAGTTTATATTTAACTACTGTGTATTGTGCTGTTGAGTGACTGGGGTAGAAGTTGGTTTAAAAAGATTAATTAGTAATAGGCAGGATAATCTGTGTGTTTAATGTCTGTGTATGTATGTATACAGTATGTATGTATGTATGTATGTGAGCGTTTGCATATTTAGGAAGGCACTGGTGACGGGGTGAAGTGAATGAGTGTTGTATCAGGGTAGACTGCTGCTGATGCTGCAGTGTTCAGGGATTCTGGAGGTTTTGGCAAGCGAGGATGAGGGAATATGAATGCATTTCTACCCCAAATTAAATACAGTGAAAAGGTATTCATTCACTGTCACATATGCCCCTTTGTGTGTGTGTGTGTGTGTGTGTGTGTGTGTGTGTGTGTGTGTGTGTGTGTGTGTGTGTTCGTGTCTGTACAGTGGTCGAGTTCATGAGTATTCATTCCTTCATTCATGGTCTGTCCCCCTGATGGATGGGCATGATCATACCTGCACTTGCCTCACTTCTCGGCATTTCATGTTCTGTCAATGGTTTTTACTTATTTGTGTGGCGAGAAAGGGTGTTAGTGTTTGTGTGTGTGTGTGTGTGTGAGAGAGAGAGAGACACAGAGAGAGAGAGAGAGAGAGAGAGACAGAGAACAACAGAGGTGGAGTAGAGGGGCGGGTTGGTTGGAAATTACCCCTTGGCTTGGGCAGAAAGAGAAGAATGAAGAGAAAACTGTTTATGACAGCAAACACACATTAACAGTCTCACACACAGCACACACACATACACACAATCATATATAGGTGCAAACACATTAAAAGGCTCTCTCTCTCACACACAGCCAATACACCCACATAACACAAAAACACATTACACATTCACACATAGTACACACACCCACATTCAAAGACACATTAATAGTCACACACATACCATATACACACACATACACAAATACACAGTAATAGTCACACACAGCACAAACACACATATACACAAACATACATTCATAATCACAGACACAGACACATATACAAACATACACAAACATATGTAGGTGCAAACACTAACAGTCATACACGCATTGCACATACACTACAAACACAAACACACATTAATAGTTACACACACATATAGCACACACACCCACATACACAAACAGTTGCATTAATAGTCCCACATACACACACATACACAACCATACTGTATATACATAGGTGCAAACAGACATGAACAGTAATATATGCACTTCTACAGAACATAACAACGAAGACTACATGGCCAATAAAGTCACTAAGCACCCTATCACATCAAATGTTAAGGGAATAATGGTACAATGACTTCATTTTCAAGTAAAATGAACCCATCTGTAGTTGATGATTCTTTGTAGATGTATTTAAACACACACACTCAAACACTCACCCACACACATACACACACACACACACACCTAGAATCTCAGACTCGCTTCTGGTCTGTACCGAAAGTTAGCGTTGGCCTTTGCTTCGAGAGAAGATTGTGTATTCATCACTCTTGTGAGTCACTATGGCTAGGGAGGCTAATGTCTCCTAAAGGACACACACACACACACACACACATACACAGACCATTTTAAGATGCACCAATCAGAACATTTTCAAATGCACACTAATTATCTAACGTAAAATTAAGCTGTATACATATCCCACTCAAACAACACGAGAGGCTCTCAGTGTTTTGGTAAACTCTCTCAAACAGTACTTGCTGACACGCACACATACAAACACACACACACACACACACACTTGTAGGCATCACAGACTGTGCACTGTAAATTAATTAATGAGGGTTATTTTATTCTGTTTGTTTATCTGGGGGATTTTAATTGTTGCAGGACGTGTTGCAGGAGTCTCGTTGTGGTGCTCGTCACACCAAAATGTCGATGGAAGCTTAATCTGTTCCTATGTGTGTGTTTGTGTGTGTGTGCGTGTGTGTGTGTGTGTGTGTGTGTGTATCTGGGTACACATGTGTCAGTGCAGATCCTCAGTGACATTCCCAGTGGGAAGGAGTCTCATGTGATTCGCTTTTCACAGAGCACTAACTGCTGTGAAGTCACACACACACACAAACACACATACATAGACACACACACATAGACACACATGCACACATACACCCAAACACACATACTCACTCTCTCTCTCTCTCTCTTTCGCTCTCTCTCACACACACACAGACCCACACACACACACACACATAGACTCACACACACTGGCACACACACCCAAACACACATATTCTCTCTTTAACTCCCACAGACACACACACAGCGTTTGTCCTTTTCTCTGTATATCTCTATCTTGTTCCTGCATTTTGGCTTGTCTCTCTTGTCTTGTGTCTGATTTTACTTACTGGCCCTAGGTCAGTCTTTCTCTTCCACTCACCCAAAGCACACACACATACACACACACACACACACACACAAATACACCACCACCAAAAATCTCCAACTCTCTTATAGACCAGTTCCTCGCGTGTTTCAAATATTGTCCTGAATAAGCGCACACACACACACAGACACACACACACACCTACACACACACACACACACACACACACACGTGCATAGTCAGTGTTGTTGCATATTCAGCAGTATTGCTGCGACTCACGGCGTGTTTGTACGGGGGCTCGCACGAGCTGACACCCCACATAATCTTTGGCGACAACTCGCATGCCTGTCATCCCTGGTTACTGCCCATCGTCCCTGGTAACTGTGGGCGGGAGAAAGTCAGCATCCTCAAGTCTGCAGTCGGTGCAACATTGGGGGACAGAAGTGATTGGTCAGGTGGGGTGCCAATCAGCTGAGACATCGCACCCACCTCTGCATGCACGTTCTTGTTAGTGGATGTATGTGTGTGTGTGTGTGTGTGTGTGTGTGTAAAACTGTAACTTGTGTGTGTGTTTGTGTATAACAGTAATTTGCATGCTTGTTAATGTGTGTGTGTGTGTGCGTGTGTGTGTGTATGTGTGTGTGTTTGTGTATAACAGTAATTTGTGTGTGTATTTGTGGGAGTTTGAGTATAACAGTAATTTGCATGCTTGTTTGTGGGTGTGTGTGTGTGTTAGTGTGTGTGTGTGTGATTTGTCGTAAGGTGTGCACGTTGTCATAAGTGGTGTACCGTCACGTGGAAGTGTCATCCGGAGTGGACTTTACAGTTAGAGCTGCAAATGCCCAGCGACAGGCTGGCAGACGTCCGCACACAAACTTACAGTCAGGGCAAGCGGGGCTCTGCGGTGGGGGATCTGTGTCGGAGAGCGCTTTCTCACGCCTGACTGGCTCAGACAACCCTGGGCTTTGTCGCTCCCCTTCTCCATCACAGTCTGATAGAGAGCGAGCGAATGAATAAACAAGATACAGAGAGAGAGAGATATCGAGAGACAGAGAGAGAGAGAGAATGAAATACATTTGTACCAGACAGGGAAATTTCATAATCCACTTGCTACTCAAGCATTAAACAGCAGAGCACATCCACTTTGCCAAAGGGAAGTCACACCGTGACCTCTGACCTCAAGGAGATTCACTTCCTGTGCATGCACAGACCGAGCATATTTGTGACCAGATGTTGTGCTGTCAGACTTCAGCAAATACAGTCATGCTTCTCCTAATGTCACCCCTACGTCTATTCCAGGCTTCTTACCCTACAGTGAAATATTTGAAAGCTTCCCTGCATGTATGAATGAGCATGCATAAATGTGTATGTGTGTGTAAGCGTGTGTATGTGTTTGTGCTTACGTGTGCACGTGTGTGCGTATGTGTGTGTGTGTGAGAGAGAGAGTGTTGATGTCTGTGTGTATGTATACGTGTGCTTGTGTGTGTGTGTATGTGTGTGAGTCTTGTATTTTTGTTGCAGAAGAATAAATATAGATGCTGTTGTTGGTCAGTGAGGTGTCTGGCTGTGCCTGCAGCCTGGAGTCATTGTGACTCTTTGTTGTTAAGTAAATATGGCCAAGTGTCCTTACATGATCGTATTTTTCAAGTACCCTTGTGTGTGTGAGTGCGTGTGGATGTGGGTGTTCCTGTAAGTGTGTCTTGTTTAAGGGGATTGTTGCACTCAATTGAGCATCTTTAAGGGTCCATGCTGAGCCCAAATGGCAGACAACAACAGCAGGAGAGTAGGGCTATATTTAGCTGAAGAGGAAGGGGCAGTTGGTGGGGACGGATGAGTGACTGTGTGTGTGTGTCCATGTGTGTGTCCATGTGTGTGTGCGTCTGTCTGTGTATGTGTGTGCCAAAGGGGGCCATGCCATCCCCCACATCACTGCCTGGCATGAAGGGAGGGGGGCACCTTGACTGGCCACCAAAGGCGGTTAAGGTGAGACACTGTCATGTGGCTGAAACGCTGACCTTTTCTCTCTCTGACCCCCCTCCATCACACCATTCACAAATAACACGCTGGTGTTCATTCATGTATGTATGTATGTGTGTGTATGTATGTATGTATGTATGTATGTATGTATGTATGTATGTATGTATGTATGTGTGTTGTGTGTGTTATTTGTATGTTTGTTTTATTTTATCTGTTATTTTTACCTCGGCCAAAGAGGTTATGGTTTTCCGTCTGTTTGTTTGTGTGTTTGTTTGTTTGTTAGCAAAATAACTCGTACCATTCTGATATTTTGACAGTATGTCACTGCCTCGGGGTCTTTTTTTTTTTTTCGGGTGAAAACCGGTTCATTGGTTACCTCAGAAAACAAGGTCTGCAAATTAACATGGGAAATAATTTTGAAAACAAAAGGGGGTGGGGGGGTGGGGGGGTTGGGGGGGGGGGGGGGGTTGGACTGCTTGGTGGAGGTCTGCTCTCTCTGAGTGCTTTTCCAGTTATCTGTTATTTTTATACCCAGGGACTTAAAGATGTGATTACACTGATTTAACAGTCCATTTTATAGTGTATCTACACCATTAAGTACAGAGTAACAAATTGCCTAACAACATGTCACATTATGTATTTAAACGGTACAGTGTAAGTACATAATGTTGCATGTTGTCACATGTAGATATCCTAAAAAGGGGCCTGTTAAAATGAAGTGTCACCAAAGATTTTCCCCATTACTGGCATGTGTGAAAAGCTACATGACCTTGGCAGTACTAATGCTCTGCTGAAGCGCATGAGCAGGACATAGCAGAGGCTGTGGCAAAGCATGAACATGGAACTATGAGGGGGTGTGTTGGTGCACGCAAGTGCAGCTCCTGCGATTTACAGTGATGCCTCCTGCTGAGATAAATGTAGAATTGGGATTAGCGAGCGCGTGTGTATGTGTGTGTGTGTGTGTGTGTGTGTGTGTGTGTGTGTGTGTGTGTAGTGTGTGTGTGGAGTGTGCACCTGTGCGCAGAGGGGGGCTAAATGCACCTACAGACTGAGGTATACGCATCGATGATGCTGTTCATGATCACCTAATGATATGCATTCTCTGTAAGACCCTTTAGCTGTACCTTCAGTGTTTCTGCATCCGCAGCTCTGACACAGTCCCCCTCAATCACCCATAAACATTCCCCCTCAATCACCCATAAACAGTCCCCCTCAATCCCCAGGTGTGTCAACCGCACAACCTCCACACTATAAAGCCTGTTTTTAAAAAAAAGC
>CM050216.1:29851242-29998742 GCA_027475355.1 Coilia nasus
CAAGATGGATGACACGAGGGGGGGCGGGGCGGGAGCAGGCGGCGGGGTCGGTGGTGGTGGTGGCGGTGGCACGGCAGGAGGGGGAGCGGGCGGAGGGGGAGGCGGGGGCTACACGCACCGGCGGCCGAGGAAGATGTACTTCGGGGCGCGGCAGCACCGCGGCGGGCTGGAGGAGGGCGAGGAGGAGCAGGAGGACGACCCCATGATCTACGAGGTGCCCGAACCCGACGCCTCGCGCCGAGACCTCCTGCCGCCGCGGCCCAAGCCCAAGGTGCGTCACGATGGGCGCCGGCGCATCCGCGATGACGGCCTGATGCGCATCTACGTGCTGCAGCTGGTGACGCGCACGGTGCTGGAGGCCTGCTTCCTTGCGGGACAGTACTTCCTGTACGGTTTCAGCGTGACCGACGTGTTCGTGTGCTCGGGCAAGCCCTGCCCGCACAACGTGGACTGCTTCGTGTCGCGGCCCACTGAGAAGACCATCTTCCTGCGCATCATGTACGGCGTCACCTGCCTCTGCCTCACGCTCAACGTGTGGGAGATGCTGCACCTGGGCGTGGGCACCATCGGCGACATCATACGCCGGCGCCGGTCCGCACCCCCCGACGACGAGTACCAGCTGGGGCTGCTGGGGACGGGGGGCGTGTCTGTGGGGGTGGGCGGGGCCGGGGGCCCACTGAGCGAGGGGGAGGGCGCGGGCGGTGTCGGGGGGGCCAGCGGGGCGGACTACGTGGGCTACCCGTTCTCCTGGAACACGCCGTCTGCGCCGCCGGGCTACAACATCGTGGTGAAGCCCGAGGCCATACCCTACACTGACCTGAGCAACGCCAAGATGGCCTGCAAGCAGAACCGCGAGAACATCGCCCAGGAGCAGCAGCAGTTCGGCTCCAACGAGGACAACTTCCCCACGGGCGGCGAGCCCCGCGTGCCGCCCCTCAACAAGGATGCCATGCAGCACGCACAGCAGCAGCTGGAGGCGGCCATACAGGCCTACAGCCAGCAGCACCACGACAGCCATCACCCCGACGACCCTCTCCGCGGCAACGGGGATGATGACCACGACGACAACGACGACAAGCCGCAGAGCAACATCACGCCGGCGCAGCGGGAGCGCAAGCAACACCATCACCACCACCGGGCCAAAGCCGGAAGGGGCGGGGGCAGCGCCGGCAGCGGGGGAGGGAGCAGCAGCAGCAGCAGCAAATCAGGGGAGGGCAAGCCATCCGTATGGATCTGACAGGCATTACACTAGCCAATCAAAAGAGGGCAAGCCATCCGTATGGATCTGACAGGCATTACACTAGCGAATCAAAAGAGGGCAAGCCATCCGTGTGGATCAGACAGACACTACAGTAGCGAATCAGGAGAGGCCAAGCCATCCACTGTGTGGCATTACACTATATTACTACATAACTATATTGTGCAATACACAATTTTAGATATGCATTATTACACACACACACACACACACACACTCATTAGAGGGAGTTGAAGACATGGTGCTTGGACACACCCTCTTAGTGCCTTCGGAGTTCCCTCAGCCCCGCCGTAGAGAGAGCGAGAGGGGATTTCTGGGAGATTTCGTCATTCAGAGTGCTTCCTTTTTTTTCTCCTCTCTATGAAGAACTGACTGGCACATGCCAAAAGAGCTGGCAGGCGTCCCATCTGTCGGTCTCGATGCCATGATAACGAAAAACCTGTGAGAAATTAATGCACCTTTTGTCTTCCATCGGGGGAAGTCCTCCAGAACATCCTTTATTTATCTCTCTCTTCATGTGAGAACTTTCTGGAAACTCTCATTCCAGTACTGACACCGTGCAGTGCCAGTGGCTCAAGACTTCCCAGTCCTCCCCAGTACCAGATGATCGACTCACTGACTGCCCTACTGCACCCTATGCAGCACACAAAAGCCTCCTGTTTGACTTTGGGGTTATGTGCAAGTCCACGGCAAATAGCATTTTCTAAGATTTAGCAGTCATTCTGGACCTGATTAGACACTGTGTTCCTTTGATGATGATTGCTCATCAATTACCGGTGCAATGCTGTCTGTCTGTTTGTCTGACTGTCTGTCTGTCTGTCTGTCTGTCTGTCTGTCTCTCTGTTTGTCCTTCCTTGTTAGCCCCCTGGCGTGGCGCAGAAGCACAATCTGATGTTAAAGTCACTGGAGGTCCTAAGGTGCCTCCATTTTAGACGGTTTATATCAGTGACAGGGAACATAGACATATAAACATAGACGCCGCCTTCCGCGTAGAACCATACGTTATCCTCGCCGCCATATTGGATGTGGCAAAGTGGAGATTCTTCAACCGTCTCTAGACAGTAGCCTAGAATAAAGATGCCTCATTCATGTGCTGCGTTTAACTGTACTAACAGGTTTACAGTCCAAACGAGGTCACATGGTATTACCTTTTACAGATGAGACTGGAAAAATACTTTTCATTGTATTTGGCCATTATAACGTAATTTTACAAACAGAAGTAACTGACTTTGTGCCTAATATGAAGTCTCGCGCATAATAGCTGCTCGGTGAAACCATGCTTCCAAACAACGAAGAAGTCTTTCCTATTTAACTAAATCCGTAACTACGCTGATTGTTGTTAGTTGCTTAACTAACTTTGCACATACTACATAGGTTTCACAAAAATAAAGAGATGAAAAGGCAGTGGGAGACAGATGTGCGACGGGAGGGGTTTTCTGCTACTCCGTCATCTGCAGTGAACACTTCAGAACGGAGCATTTTGACAGGACCAGAGCGTCAGGATAAGAGAGGGAGCTATTCTTTCTGTCTTCAGTTTCCCAGCTCATCTCCACAGAGAATGTGTATAGGTATAAGCAGCGATGATTAGATACTTCAGTGCCACACTATGATGAACATGTTTTTTCCCTTTCTGAATGTGAACCTATTTTGTTTTGGTATGACGTTAGAATTTGGCCGAAGTCAGTTTGGCGGTGATTCAGCTCACTTTATTCAACGGGATTAGGCCTAGGTCTGTGTGGTGACTCAGTAAATAAAACAGTTAATTTTTTATTTTTAATTCACTATTTCCAGTCAAATTTAGATCGGTATTGCTCGACCCCACCTCTGCTACACGGAATATTGACGAGTATTTCGCACACTATTTATAACCACGTTATAAACGTTAAACGTTAGACTATTTAGGCTGTTGTTTTGATGCCTGCTTGTTTCCCAGATATATACGTGTGTGTCTAAATGGGTGAATAAAATGCATCGAGTTAAATACCTTTGTAGAAAGGCGCTTTATGAAGTTCGGCCCATTTACTTCCACTGGTTTACGGGGTAAATTTGCCACATCCAATATGGCGGACACGCTGACGTATGCCAGCAACGGGCCAGCAGCTCAATGCGGCGTCTATGTTTATATGTCTATGACAGGGAAGGTGTTGCTTGTTACATGGACCCAACAGGACAGATACGACAGACAGACAGATATGATGGACCCAGAGCCATATGAAAGCCCACATGAGCTTTTAGTAGGATAGAACTTGGTCAGATGTAGTCTCAAGGTTTTATCATTCTATAGACCTTATGGCATTTTTACAGTATACAGTATATACAGTATACAGTATACAGTTAATTATCTAATATCAGTCAGTGATAAAAAAAAAAATGATGTAAGTATGTATGAAATATCTTTGATAGGATGTGTTTGTGTGTGTGTGTGTGTGTGTGCGCGTGTGTGCGCACATGCGTATGCATGCGTGTGTGTGTACAAAATCACCAGCACTTGAACTAAGACAATGTTAAACCCAACCAGTGTTTTGTGAGATAAGATCCTGCTTGTCAAATAGGATCCTGTTGCGTTCCATCTAACCCAGGTATATTTCCAATAAGCGTTTAATGCTCCTGCTCTTCTCTCGTTGTCTTCCCAAGACACAATGGCGAGTCTGTGTCTCCTAGTCAGCGTACATTGCCTGTGCCACATGCCTGATTATAAGGCAGGTGAAAAAGGTAAGCCTTTCTGTTTCATGTAAGTGTGCATTAAAGCAGCACACTGTTTCGAGTTTAGAAGTCACTAGATGCTTACATGACTCATTACCAGGCAAATAAAGACTTTCTGAACCACGCTTGCAATATCTGGGTGTCCGTCCCGGCACCCTCAGACTCACAAAGTCTCAAATATCCTGAGATGGGTTAAATTCTGAAGAAATTCTAACTTTACTTACCTCGGTGGACATGACTAGATGATCAGTTGAGTTGAAAACATGCACAGGCTG
The DNA here is from genome assembly GCA_027475355.1 of Coilia nasus. Classification (NCBI taxonomy): domain Eukaryota; kingdom Metazoa; phylum Chordata; class Actinopteri; order Clupeiformes; family Engraulidae; genus Coilia; species Coilia nasus. Next base: position 29,855,479 of record CM050216.1, read on the forward strand.
CGGGAAAGGGAAAGCAGTTCATTTCTACAGGAGTGTGCATTTACTTGGAGACACTAGGGGGAGCTCCACTAAGAAAAAGCACTCAAAGTTGCATGGTATCTCTTTAATATATCTGCGGGAGACCGTGCACTGTTTTGGGAGCCATAGTTACCCCACTTAGAGCCATATATTCTGGCAGTTCAGCAATCGAATACGTATGCCATAAGACAGCTGATGGAAGAGAGAGCACGGGTTTATGACTACAATCCCTTTATGCATCAGTGTTTTTTTGTGTTTTTTGTTTTTTACACAGCAAAGACAGTGGCTAGAGAGGCAAACAGGAATTGCCTAATCACCCATGTTCTGTCAAGTTTAGAATTCTTTTCTATAATCTTTTTTATAGCAAAAACTTACATTACAGACATATCAGTTGTTTCTTTGGATGAAATCTTGAATATATTTTTCTTTCTTTTATTGCCAAATTGTAAGAATTGCTATTTTTATATTAAGTTGTGCATAATGGCATAATACGGTGGAAAAATATTCTCAGACTTCATTTAGGTGTAACTGAAATACAGTATATGCACAGTATTGTACCAGTAGTAAACCCGTTGGTTGGTTAAAACGTTTTTAAAATGTTTTTTTTTATATATATAATTACTTGTTAAATCATCGTTCTGTTTGCCGAAAGGGAGAACTATGTAGCATTTTCAGCAAAACTTTCAAACAGCAAAGAACTTTGTGCTTAATTATACTTATTTAGAAGGGGAGGCAATGTGTGTGTGTGTGTGTGTGTGTGTGTGTGTGTGTGTGTGTGTGTGTGTGTGTGTGTGTGTGTGTGTGTGTGTGTGTGTGTGTGTGTGAGTGTGTGTGTGTACTGTACAAATGCCCAAGTCTGTGGAGAGAGAAAGAGAGCGAGAGCAAGAGAGAACCAGGGCCTTTATAAAAACTGCAAATGCATGTGAGTGTGAGTGTGTGTGTGTGTGTGTGTGTGTGTGTGTGTGTGTGTGCGTGCGTGCGTAGTTGAGACAATTCTTACCCCATACTTGTCCAAATCATTGTGTTAATGGTGTTTGTGTGAATGTGGAATTTGTAATAACTCTTTCTGAACTGTTTCTTTTTCTTAATGTGAAAAAGCTGGAGTCACCAGCAGTGTAAAATATTTCCATTTTTGGAAAAAAACTTTTTTCTGGTTAAGTATTCCTAAATGCATGTTTAAAACTTATTTTGTTAAGACATTCAAATAAATGACCATGGAAACAAGAGTGACTGTCGCTCTGTGTTGCCAAACCTTGCCAATGCATCAGTTAACCTGAGGATGTTGCTGGTCTTCCACCCTGTCAGACTAGACTAGCATTCGGCTGATCTCGATGAGCTTTGAAGACAAGGAAATTCGACGGTCAATCTCCATCATTACGGCAGTGACGGCTGACTTTAGCGTTACGTCACACACCGTGGTGGCCGCGCTAGGACTGTCACTCCCGTTTTTGTCATATGCCAGTTGTCAATCTCCCTTCCTCTTCTGAGCACTGGTCTGTAAGTCTGTAAATGTACAATTGCATTGAACACACCTAAAACAATTCATTTATAAACAACATCTCAAGTTGGGCTTTTGGACTTATTACAATATTTGGTTAGACAATCAGTGAGTCGTAAGATATGTTATGGTACTGTCACTTTCTGTCACTGTCTCAACAGGAATGTATATGGACAAAAATGCACTACATGGACTTTTTGACTTAATTAATCATCTACATAAGTCTGTAGTTGGAGTCATAACCAGGTGAATGAAGACTTTCTCGACCTCCACTGCTGTCTGTGAACAGAATACCATGCTTGCAATGGGTGTCAGTACTCTGATCAGTTGAGTTGAAAACACATGCACAGGGTGAGGGGAAGGGAAAACAGTCCATTTTACGAGAGTGTCCACTTACTTAGAGACACTAGGTAGGGCTCCATTGAGAAAAAGCACTCAAAGTTGCATAGCATCTCTTTAATATAAAATTGAGCCTCCATTCACCTTGGAAGTCTTTCCACAACTATGGAAATCAGGCACATTTATTCTCCAGAGCACTTATCAGGTCAAGTCAAGACAAGAAGGCCTTGCAATCTGTTTAGGTCCAGTTAAGTTTTTTCACATCAAACTCATTAAACTATGGCTTTATATTGCTTGTTTTGTGTACCAGGCCACAGTTAAGTTGGAAAAGAAAAGTCTTTCAAATTTGCATTTTAAAACTACTGAATATCCTATACGATGGGCCTACCAGCACTTCCAGGCTAATTTGGAAAACTGACGTCTAAGGGTACATTGTAGACCTAGGAGACTAAAACAAAATGGTCCTTCCTGAACTCTAAAGAAATAGCCTACTAGGGGCTTTGTAGTTTCTACATTCACTCATCAGGTTGTTTTGTCGGGTCTAATACATTCTGCAATAGGAACACTGCTGAGTGCTTATTATGTAGTCAAGAACATTTAGAACACACTGCTGCCATCTAGTGTGCAGTCTGTAGCCAATAGTTAATGTGTTTTGTGAATTTGGCTGAGTGTGAGAAATGCAGTAGCAGCACACATTTACTGTTTAAAATAAGACAGCCAAACATTATTACACCTAAAATAATGGGGAGGGAATAATGGGTCATCAATATTTGTCCAAGGCACAGAATTGTTTTAGGCATGAAGCATAGTCTTTCAAGTGCTAAAATGTGTGTTATAATTCATTATTTACACATGCTTTAAAAATTCAGGTTAGTCTCACATCTCTGTAAGGTCACTCCTATACTGATTCCAGCCAGCTAGGGGCAATCAAGATCAGAGGGATGGTGTAAAGGGGCTGTAAGAACTTTGATATTAACTGTCACAAAAACATATCACCGGGAAAGAGTACTGTACAATGCATTATGCACTATAAAACTATAAAACAAACTAATTTCTCTGGGCAATGCACCCAAAAGCTTTTATAAGGTGACACCGAGATTGTAGTTTTGAAAATATTCATGGTCGACATTCTCTTAATGATTGATGATGTCAAATGCCTGACATTATCTTCATGCATCTTCCTTATACACCTTCAAACACAAAACCAGAAAAAGGAAATGCTTACCTGGGTCAAAAATTGTAAATGGAGTAAATTTGAGTAACATTGAGCTCATCAAAAAAAGGACCCTTTATAACATAGATGCTACAAGAAAGATGCCTCAATGTTTTCTATTTTCCTCTTCCTCCATTTTTCATACACGTACTGTACTGTGTGTTGTGCCCAATGCGTCCCTGATTTGTCAGAGATGGATTGTGGCCTCAGGATCACTGTGTGATTAGCAGTGCCACTGATCTGCTAAACTGTTGCCGTTTCCTGTAATCTTTGTCTATTTGCTTAACACCAGGCTTGTTTGTCCCACTTCCAAGAGCACAGTTTAGTTTTTCATTCCATATTCCCACATAGGAAAGGCCAGTGAAGCACAGTTCCACTGGTGACAGCAGGCCTCTCTGTGCTATTTTACAGTGTCAGCTAAGTCTTTATCAGCAAAATAATGCATTGCCATGACAGCTTTCATCACAAAATGAATAAAAAATCAATAGTGCAGTCTTCACAGCAGACACAGTTTCACCTACCCCTAAACGCAAACTGCAATTGCTGATCCTCAGGGTCCAAGAAGTACACAGCAATTGCAACCAGTAGGGTAATCACATGTCACTTACTGTAGCACCAGAAGTGCTGGAACAGAAACAAGTGCTGGAATTGCAGAAAAAAAATGTAACATACTTGTAACACAGACTATTATTAATTGTTGTTGTGTCAGCTCAAGGACAACTTCTTAAGTAGTGTTTATTAAGTGTGTTCGCTCTGCGAGCCAGCAAATTTGCACCGTTGGCGCTGCTGCTCTTTTATTCATTTTGTGTTTAATTAGGGTAACAGTACACTATCATGACTTAGTTTGGCAGAGGAAATAATTGACAAGACAACTCATGTAAAAGTAATACAAATGTATTCACAGAGACATAAGACCTCACCTGATACCTATTTTATCTATTCAGACACCAACATGATTTTATACCCAAATCATCAAAAAAACCCTCTTTCCTTGATAATTTAAAAAGTAGATTGAAAATTGAAAATTTAATTGAAAATTAGATCAATTTTCATTCAAGCCAGTGGAAAAGTTATCATTTGGGTTTTTTAAATATCCAGAAAACCGACCCACCAAACTCTGTGGCAAATGTGACCATCTTCATTAAAATAGTTGGAAATACAGTACAAGGTAATTGTTGAAGTTCTGACATACAGTAAGTAAGAACAGTAAGTACAGTAAGAACCAACTTAAAACATGAAGGCAATGTGCTGCTTTTAACTTTTAACATTGGTTTAACTTATGTATGTCCATAATGAACATGGCCCGATTAAGTTAATGAATTAACTTTTAACTATTAAAGCTCTGTTGAGAAAATGCCAGACTCAGCTTACACATCACTGGGTGGGCACTGGCCGAGGTAAACCCTGAGAACGCCCTGCCTGTGGAGCTGCAGGAGGCGGTCAAACTCAACGGGCATGGCGTGGAACTTCTTCGTGCTCTTCTTGTTGTCGTAGTAGTGGTTGGTGAGGGGCTTGCAGCTGTGCGGATGCACGCTGAACGGCCAGAAACCGTAGAGGTGCACATTGTTGCACAGCTCGAGCGCCAGGCTGGCCATCATCAGGCCTGTGCTCAGGCGGACAGCATCCACGCCCCGGGAGTGCCAGAAGCTGGCCAGGCTGGTCAGGTACTCTGGGTTGAAGAAGATTGTCCGAGCGGGGCTTTGGAAGTCCTCCAGCGTGTAGGTGACGAGCAGCGACAAAGGTGTGTTGTGGGGGTATGAGAGGGCCGGCAGGAGCAGCAGAGCGGCACCATAGGTATCGAGGCTCTCCACAAAGGGTCGCCGGTGATTTACGAGGGCTGCAAACCTGACACAGAAAGGAAAGATGGAGGTATTCACAAACTGTCACAAAATATCAAGCAGCCCACTGACTGGCATCCGTTAAGCAGAAGGATGAGGGACATTTAGCTCAAAGCAATGACACAGCTGGAGGGGGGTACCAACAATTTAACTAACACTCACTGGCAGTTGGACATGGATTGATATCTGAGCTCAACTCCTGTTGAAAGAACCATTAATTTTGACACCTACTGGATCCTTTCTCAAACAGACGAGGAACATACCTCAAGAGTTATGCCAACTATCTCTGCCCTGGAGTAAAATCAAGTCAAATTTTGAAGCAAGTTTTGGTTTCCTGAATGAGTCCTAATCACTGGGTTTTGATGCATGTTGGGAATTTGCCACCGTAAAAAAAGCAGTTAGGAAGATGACGTAGAATAATTTGCAGCTAGCTTGTTTACTATCATTAAGTCGTAAGAAATCACCACTAAAATTATGATCGAAATGATGTCTCTATTCTCCTCCCACGATAATAGGTCATATTATTGGTAGAGGCACTGATGCACCAACGAGAACATCCCAAAATGTATGAATGCTGACATTGATTTATGCTAACAAACAACTGAAAACCCTACACACCGCTCCTTAAGTTACAGAGCTCTGCAATGGGTAAATAAAATCAGAGGTGCAGGAGAAGAGCAAAAGGAATAATCTCTGACCACAGCCATCCCATCCACAGTCTCCTCATCCTCTTGCTTTCTGGTAGAAGGTACGAAAATACTCAAGCCGATATTACCAGATTCACAGACAGCTTTTATTCACAAGTCATCAGGATACTAAACTTCCATAACACCTCAACACACTCAGTGTTCCCCCATCCTCAAACTATTTTCACATTTCACACACCTGACACTAATTTTGCTCATCACATTGTAGACTTAACTAATATTCCCAATTAGTTTATGAACTCTGTAAAAAAAAGACTGAATTTTACGACAGTGTAAAGTTCTAAAATTCCACTTTCTATTCTATGGACCACACCGTTTTTAGAACTTTAATCCTCCCAAACCCTTAAACATTAAGAGAAGACTCTCTTCTTTTCTCCCTTTGCTCACTTTTCACGAAGAATGCTGGGATTGACTGTTACCACGTCAGCCCTGTGGCCCACATCTTTTTTATAGCCGTTTTCCAGTGGTGGAAGGTTACACCTGTAAAAGAGAGGCACTTATTGGGTGGGGAAAAGAGAGACAGTGGCAGTGGTTTGTTTTGTACGTATGTCAGTAGTGTAAGGCCATCGAAGAGCTAAGTTGTATGCAACTGGACTTCTTTTTGGAGCTTGAAGACATTTCATCCAAAAGGCTTCTTCAGTTCTGACCTGATGATGGAGAACCAGGAGCTACATCTTTGCACCACTGGAAGTAGAGCTGTGAGCTGTAGACCACACCCCTTATCATGTGACAAAAAGGTCACATTGGTCACCCATTAACATAAGTCAAGTTGTGAATTGGAGTGAGGGTTCCATTCCACTTAGCTGACGCTCTTATCCAGAGCGACTTACAGTTATTTACAGGGTTTCAGTTACAGTCCCTGGGGCAGTGTGGGGTTATATGCCTTGCCCAAGGGCATTTCAGCCATGGATAGGCTGGGATTCAAATCTGTGACTCTCTGAACCCAAGACCAAATCCCTAACCACTATACCACAGCTGCCCCCAACTTAAACTGCCACCGATACAGGTTACATGGTAGTTTCCTCTTTTTTGTTCAAACCCTCTACTCTGAGGTCGTTGTATATTAGACTTTCACTGGCGAAAGGCTTCTTATTCTGCGAAATGTTCTACTTCGGCAGAGGCGGTCCTAGCCTGTCTGGTGCCCTGGGTGAGCAACCCCCCATGGTATCCATGGCTAAAAAACACACACACTATATTACCTTCAATGTTTTCTCTTTTAAATGCATTAAATAAAAAATGCTATTGAGAAGTGCTTATAATTCTCAATAACTGTCCCAGTGCTTATGAAGTGTGGTCATGGATGCCAACTGTGTTTAGTCGAATTGACATGAATTTGCATATCTTGTGGGAGGTAGACTGTACAACTGTGAGTAACAGAAATATGTTTGTCACCAACTGTAAGGCCATTGGTTTTACATATAAATGGACAGAGCAACAGTGCCTTTATTTCTAAAACATGAAACTTTTGTGTTTTTGAATTGTGAACTGAAATATAAAATTTCAGACCTGATGAAATCAATTGCCCTTGCCAAAGTGGTAGGATCGTTGCCAGCAGGTAACGATGAAATAAGCAGTGCATCCCAATTTGTTGAAGCCGCTGTGGTGTCGAACCCTTAACATTTAACTTTCATTTAAGGCTCAAATCTTCTTATCCTAGAATCACGGGGGTTACTTTGTGCACCTTGAAGACCAAATTAAATAAAAAGGAGGGTTCTTTTGCTTGATATACATACCTTATAACAAGTTCGGCAGAATCGATTCTCTGTCCACAGTTACTATTCAGTAGAATACCCCCATTTCCAACAACGGAGCATGTATCCCATGTTCTGTTTTCAAAGGGTGATTCCTAAACACATGTGCACACACACACACACACAGACAGAATACAAATGCAGCAAATGACTTGTGGTATACCCACTTTTCCACATAAGTCCTTTTTATTTTCTGGATTTTTTTTTTTTCATTTCAATCATTAACAGATTTAAATGCAGTCATAAATGCTTAACAGGTCATTGTAGCAGAAATGTTATGGTAGACACATAAGACACATTTAGCTTTGTGTGCACAAGTGTTATCTAATATTTTTGAGTTTTCAGTTTTGTTCTGCAATGTAGAAATGATCAGAAAGTGAAAGATGCATTAAAGAGTAGTTGTGTCTAAACTTTTAAATGGTAGTGTATGTCCTGTGTGACCTTGCCGTCTGTGTTCTGTGCCCATTTGCCTCTCTCCGTGTAAGCCCTTTACCTTTGGGAAGACACGAAACAGTGCAGCATTCACGTTCACTTGCTTTTTCTTATCGCCGTCGCAATTGACCTTTGACCCGAGAGGGGTATTGACTTGCGTGACGACTGCTTTAGTGGCACCATTGCACTCGCTGCTTAGCAACGCCCTACGAAACCATGACAGACACAGAACAATGCATTGGTCATAATAACCTACCTAAACGGCTATGTAAATAGTTGCTATTGCTAATAATATTGTTAATAGTGCAATGGTTATGAGTTTTATGAATCATTCAGTTGCTTTTGAAAGCCACACTGTGTAGGAGGATGTTAGGGTTAGGCTAACAGGAAAGGTGACATTGCTCAGACTTTAATTTCAGTTAAGCAGACAAAAAGTTCTCAAAACACAGAGGGCACAAGGTGAAAGGTAAGCAAAAAGGAAAACAGTTTCGGAGTACAAAACATTTCAAAAGGGTTTAAAGCTCAAAGGGCTCAAATCTGTACTAACACATTGTCATTGTTTCGTTGGGAATGGACCAATGTAAAAAATCCCTAGTTCTCAGTGCTGCAAGGCACTGGATATCTCAGCTGTAAAATCATTTTGCATATTTTCATGGAGCCATCTCAATCATAAAAGCACTTTTAGACATGCACTAGATAGCATTTCTCTCTCTCTCTCTCTCTCGCTCTCTCTCTCTCTCTCTCGCTCTCTCTCTCTCACCATGTATTTGTGTGTTATGGTTTATATGTCTTACCTGAACTTTTGATAATTGCTCTCGTGTTTACTCCAGTTTTGTGAGTAATTTTGCATCACTTTGTCAACAACACTGTCCCTGAAAAAACGGAAACAGTGCAGGATTTTACAGAGCGGCAGGGCACATGTATATCACAAGCCATTTGTTGTTTTCTGAAAATATGGGGTAATAAAGAAACCAAACAATACAGAGAACAGCACAGTACAGTGGAACAGCACAATACAGTGGACTGTGGAACAGCACAATACAGAGTAAACATGTGAAAAGGTGTGTAGCGAAGGGGAGGAGAAGTCACCCCACCCGGCTTTGAACCCAGGTCTTCGAGGTACCAAACAGGGGCTCTGACCGCAACGCCAAAGAGCCAGGCTCGCCAGAATGGCAGTCAGAGCACACCCACAACTCTAGTGATGGTCACTCCATCACACTGCCTTCCCCTTCGGGAGGCGCACCAAGCACTTTACACACTCAGGTGTCCCTCACACATCTCCCACCATACTTCTCCCATCCAGGGTGCCCCACATACTGATGCTTCACCCATCACTGGGGTCCCTCACACCGGGGTCAACCTAACCTGAGGGGATCCCTCGTATTGCTCACACAGCGGCTGCAGCTCCAATGACCTCACGGCAAGTCATCCCACTTCTGACATCATTGGTAGCGAAGGGGAGAAGTCACCCCACCCGGCTTCGAACCCGGGTCTCCGGGCTACCAAACAGGGGCTCTGTGTAAGGTTTGCTTGCCAGCTGTTGGTTTTTGCCTTGTGGATTTAGTTGTTTTTTGATGCCTTTCGTTCCCCTGGATTTTGTATTTTTGATGTTTGGGTGCTCTCTGCGTTCTCTATTTTTTCCTGGAAGCTTTTGTGTTACTGACTGAATAAATCTACCTGTGTCTGATTCTGCGTTTGGGTCCAATTTGACTGGCATCCTGACAGTACAATCAGAGCAACATGGACCCAGCAGATCAAGATCCACTTCGTTCTGCCCTGGCACAACAAGGGGCTGTGTTAGGCAGACACCAGAACCAGCTAGACGCCATGGCCAGGACCATGGAATCCATGGCAGCTAGCCTGACTGACCTGGCGGCCCAGATACAGCAGCTCCATCTATCTCAGCCAACCAACCCACCACCACCTACGGCCCCCGCCACACCTACCCTCTCACCGCAGCCAGCCCTCCATGAACCACGCCTGCCTCCTCCTGAACGGTACTCAGGTGACCCTGGCTCTTGCCGTGCATTCTTGACTCAGTGTGATCTCATTTTTCAACTCCAGCCTGCAACCTTCCACACGGGTCCTGCCAAGGTAGCCTACGTCATCACTCAGCTGTCTGGCAAGGCTAAGGAGTGGGGAACATCTGTTTGGGAGGCGGACCAGCCTTTCTGCAAGGACTACAGAGCTTTTGCGGAGGAGATGAGGAAGGTATTTGATCGATCAAAGCATGGGAGAGAGGCTGTTAGAGAGATGCTGCACATCCGTCAAAGCCGCAGATCAGTCTCCGACTACGCTATCCAGTTCCGCACCCTGGCCACTTCCAGTGGCTGGAATGCTGATGCCCTGTACGACACCTTCCTCAACGGCTTATCGGAGGATATAAAGGACGAATTAGTGACCCGAGAGCTCCCTGCTGATTTTGATGCCCTTGTGGGCCTCGCTATTCGCATTGATGTCCGCTGGAGACAACGCTACGGAGAGGGCCCATCAACAAGGTTCCAGAGGGGGTCCGGTGGGGCATGGGCTCCTCATCCCTCAACATCAGGCTGGACTCCACCTCCATCGTCCACACCAACTGAGGAGGAACCTATGCAGGTTGACCGAACCCGGCTGTCACCAGCAGAGAAGCAGAGGAGAATCCGTACTGGCTCCTGTCTGTATTGTGGCCAACTGGGCCACCTAGCTGCAGTCTGCCCGCTAAAAGGCAACGCTCACCAGTAGGGCGAGGAGTACTGGTGAGCGTGACCCCAGTTACCCCTCCCTCGTCTTCTCCTTGCAACCTGTTCCCTGCAGTACTGGAGTGGGGTCGACAACATCGTACCTTCCAGGTGCTCATCGACTCTGGAGCAGATGAGAGCTTCATCGACGCCTCCCTAGCCTCCCAGTTGGACATTCCCACGTCTCCCATTCAGACACCCCTAGTAGCAAGAGCCCTGAATGGAACACTTCTCGGGAAGGTTTCCCACACCACCTCTCCTCTTAGTGTGTCACTGTCAGGTAATCACAAAGAGTCAATAGCTTTTTGTCTAATCGATTCCCCTCAGGCCCCCCTTATCCTAGGCAGTCCCTGGTTGGTCAAACACAACCCCCACATTGACTGGGCAAACAACAAGATCATTGGGTGGAGTCCATTCTGCCACTCCCAGTGCCTGCGATCCGCTACGTCTTTCGGAACCGTCTCCCATGGTTCAGAGCCCCCAGAAGAGTTTTCTGACCTGTCTGCTGTCCCTCCTGATTACCTGGATTTAAAAGCAGTTTTTAGTAAGTCCCGAGCTACATCCCTACCCCCACACTGACCCTATGACTGTGCCATAGACCTCCTACCTGGCACGTCTCCCCCTAGAGGCCGCCTATACTCCCTCTCTCAGCCTGAGACCAAGGCAATGAACAGATACATCTCTGAGTCGTTAGCAGCAGGCATAATTCGCCCCTCCTCCTCACCAGCAGGTGCTGGTTTCTTTTTTGTTGGCAAGAAGGACGGCTCCCTTCGGCCCTGCATTGACTATCGGGGGTTAAATGAAATTACGGTTCGGAACCGTTACCCCCTTCCTCTCATGTCTGCCGCTTTTGAGATGCTACAAGGGGCCACAGTGTTCAGCAAATTGGATCTCCGCAATGCCTACCACTTGGTCCGAATCAGAGAGGGAGATGACTGCTTTCAACACACCATCTGGCCACTATGAGTATCTTGTCCTCCCATTTGGCTTAACCAATGCTCCTGCTGTTTTTCAAGCCCTGGTGAATGATGTCCTTAGAGACATGTTGAATAAATTTGTTTTCGTATTTTTAGATGACATCCTCATTTTTTCTAAGTCCCTGCCTGAGCACATCTCTCACGTCCGGAACGTCCTGCAACGTCTTCTGGAAAACCGGCTCTTCGTAAAAGCAGAGAAATGTGAGTTCCACCGTGACACCATCTCCTTCTTGGGCTTCATTGTCTCTGCTGGGAGGTGCGTGCAGTGGTAGAGTGGCCCAAGCCATCTACACGCAAGGAGTTACAGCGGTTCCTTGGCTTTGCTAACTTTTACAGGCGCTTCATTAGAAACTACAGTACTCTGGCTGCCCCCCTGACTGCTCTCACGTCCTCAGCTGTTAGGTTCCAGTGGTCCTCTCCTGCAGAAGAGGCCTTTCGGACTCTGAAGGCTCGTTTCACATCTGCCCCCATTCTCATGCAACCCGACCCCACGAAACAGTTCATTGTGGAGGTGGATGCCTCGGATGTGGGTGTGGGGGCCGTCCTCTCCCAGCGATCCCCTGAAGACCACAAGGTGCACCCATGTGCTTTTTTTTCCCATCGCCTCTCTCCAGCAGAGGGCAACTATGACATCGGTGACCGGGAGCTCTTGGCTGTGAAGCTGGCCTTGGAGGAGTGGAGGCACTGGTTGGAGGGGGTGGCGATACCATTCCTGGTCTGGACAGACCATAAGAACTTGGAATATTTACGCTCTGCCAAACGTCTGAATCCCCGCCAGGCACGCTGGTCCCTTATCTTTTCAAGATTCAACTTCACCCTCTCCTATCGCCCTGGGTCGAAGAACAGCAAGCCTGATGCCCTCTCCCGAACGTTCAGTAGATCAGAGAGCCCCTCTGTCCCTGCTACCATTCTCCCGGAACGCTGTCTTGTTGGGGCTGCCATACTGGACATTGAGTCCCAGGTACGCAGCGCCCAACCCCCTGGGTCTACTTCCAGCCAATGTCCTGCTAATTGTTTATTTGTGCCAGTCTCTGTTCGTCTGCAGGTGTTGCAGTGGGGTCACTCTTCCCGCCTCTCCTGCCATCCTGGAGCCAGACGTACCCTATCATTCATCAGAAGGCGTTTCTGGTGGCCCTCCTTGGGGAAGGATGTCCACAGATTCGTCTCCTCCTGTCCAGTTTGTGCCCAGAGCAAGAGGGCTACCCAGCCCCCATCAGGTCTGTTGCAACCCCTATCCATTCCCAAGAGACCCTGGTCCCATATCGCCCTTGATTTTGTGACTGGTTTACCTGTCTCAGATGGTAACACCACCATTTTAACTGTGGTGGACCGGTTTTCCAAGTCAGTCCACTTCATCCCTCTGCCAAAACTACCTTCTGCCAAAGAGACTGCCAATTTAATGGTCACCCATGTTTTCAAGCTGCACGGACTTCCTGTGGAGGTGGTCTCTGACAGGGGTCCCCAGTTCACGTCCAGATTCTGGCAGGCCTTCTGCAAGATGCTTGGTGCCTCTGTTTGTCTCTCTTCCGGTTTTCACCCACAGTCTAATGGCCAGACGGAGCGAGCTAACCAGCTCTTGGAGACTGTCCTGCGCTGCCTGGCTTCCCAGAACCCATCCACCTGGAGTCAGCAGTTGCCCTGGGCTGAGTACTCCATCAACTCTCTCACCTCCTCATCCTCTGGTCTCTCCCCTTTTGAGTGTTGTCTAGGTTACCAGCCCCCTCTGTTTCTTGCCCAAGAACAGAAGGTCGGGGTTCCCTCAGCCCAAGCCTTTATTCGCCGCTGCCACCGGATGTGGAGACGAGCAAGAGCAGCCCTTCTCCGTGCCTCCGCCAGGACCAAGGAGCAGGCAGACCGTTGTCGGACAATGGCTCCCCGGTACCGCGTGGGTCAACGGGTTTGGTTGTCGACCCAGGACCTCCCCCTTAAGGTGGATAGCCGCAAACTGACCCCCCGCTTCTTTGGTCCCTTCCCCATCTGCAAGATCATCAGCCGGTCAGCTGTTCGCCTGAAGCTACCCTTCAACCTTCGGCGCATCCACCCCACTTTTCATACCTCCCGTGTCAAACCCTTCATCTGTAGTCCCATGCACCCACTCCCTGCATCCCCACCGCCACCCCGTCTCATCGATGGCTCTGAGGCCTACACGGTTCGCCGGCTGCTAGACGCCCGCCGCCGGGGCCGCGGCTGGCAGTACCTCGTTGACTGGGAGGGCTACGGCCCTGAGGAGAGGAGCTGGGTCTCGGCACGGCAGGTCCTGGACCCCTCTCTTATCAGAGACTTTCATCGCTGCCGCCTTGCTCAGTCTGCTGTAACGCCAAGGGGCGTTCCTTGATGGGGGGGTACTGTAAGGTTTCTGATCCTCTGTACTCTGTTTGGCCCCATCTGCTGGACATTTCAGGGTTTTACCTTTTGGGGTTTTCCCCTTGCCACTCGGTGTCTCTTGTCTCTCACCTGTATGTGATTATCGTGTCAATTACCCACTCATTGTGTGTCTGTCCCTCATTGGTCCCTGCTCCCCTTCCTGCTGTATTTAATCCCCATGGTTTGTGTGTTCTGTCTCTGATTGTCTTCTGGTTACCGTGCTGCGCTTTGTGAGTTTCTCTTTTGCTGTTTAGTACTGTTTTTGCCCTGTTTTTGCTTGCCAGCTGTTGGTTTTTGCCTTGTGGATTTAGTTGTTTTTTGATGCCTTTCATTCCCCTGGATTTTGTATTTTTGATGTTTGGGTTCTCTCTGCGTTCTCTATTTTTTCCTGGAAGCTTTTGTGTTACTGACTGAATAAATCTACCTGTGTCTGATTCTGCGTTTGGGTCCAATTTGACTGGCATCCTGACACTCTGACCACAACGCCAAAGAGCCAGGCTCGCCAGGATGGCAGTCAGAGCACACCCACAACTCTAGTGATGGTCACTCCATCACAAGGTACACACATTTCTCAGTTCAAATTGTCCAAACTGTCTGTGGTGCTGTCTTACAAAATGTGGGGCACATGTGAACCAATGTAAAGCCTCCACACCACGCTAAGGCCCGGTCCGAGTGGAGATCCACATTTCCACATTTGGAAACATGTTTTAGGTTATGTACGAAGTCTTGCGAATGAAAAGCACCCGAGTACAAGTTATATTCTTCTGTCTGTTTATTTCTTATTTAATTAATTCACCACATAGACGTCTGCCATGTTGCCACCACTCAAATATTTTTCTGTAGGTGGAGGTTACCAAAAACCTTCCTGGTCATGTTCTCATGGCTTTGTGCTTTCTTGTTTTACCCACAAGTGTGTGTGTGTGCATGTGTATGTGCCAATGTGTACGTGCTTGCATATGTGCAGTACCTGTGCTGTGTGTGTCTTGCGTGTATGTGTGTGAGCATGAATGTGTATGGGTGTGTGTGTGAGTGTGTGCTTTTTTGTCTTACCCACAGCTGACATAGGGTTTAGAGTCCACAGTCTTCTGGCTTTGCAATGGAGTATGAAGAGGGGTGTTGCTGCAACACAATAGTGAGACAAATAACAACAGAAGGAGAGAAAGAATGTGTGTGCATTTGTGTGTGTGTGTGTGTGTGTGCGTGTGTGCTCATGACGTGACCTGATTTTCTAAAGTGGTGAGTAGATCTAAACTTCTTGTAAGCATATTGAGAAGACATTGAGACCTCACCAAAATACTGAGAAACTCTCTCTGTCCCATGTAAAATGAATTGGGATAGTAATAATTTGGGCAAAAGCAAGCTATTGTGCACATGGAAAACCAATTTGCCATTCACTTCAGATAAACTGGCAACCAGTAGAATCTACCGAAGAGGAGATATATTATTGCTGGTTATACAATGGCATGCAGAAAACGAAATCCAAGCAACGTATGTTTTCTGGCGGCATCGTGCATTTACTGTTTGAAAAGCAACAGAAACATAATTTAAGAGCAACAAAAGATAATTGAATGGCTTAACGAATTCACAACGTTAGCAAAAATGTCGCCATCTCCGCAGATGATCACACAGACCTTTCATGTGCGACTACACCATGTTTACTGCAGATAAAGTAAATGGTTCTGAGCAAGCGCACAAATGAAGTTGAGCAAGTAAGTAAAGCTGAGCAAGTGTGTTTGGGGGGGGTCATCCCTATGTTCCCCGGGTCCTATGTTCCCCGGGTCCTATGTATCGGGGAACATAGGACCCTCTTTCCAAAAAAGGGTCCGATGTTCCCCGGGTCCTATGTTCCCCGATACCGGGGAACATAGGACCCTCTTTCCAAAAAAGGGTCCGATGTTCCCCGCTCAATCCAAATATACTGTGGCCACGCATAGGCGTTGCTTGTTGTTGTTGTTCTATTTGTTCGCCATTGTTTCGTCACATGCCTAACTTTTATTCAGACAATGTATTGTTGTTGTATGTAGGCACCGATCTTGGCTTTTTTTTTATTTGGAGACAATTTGGTGACAAGGGTCCGACACGGGAACATAGGACCCGGGGAACATCGGACCCTTTTTTGGAAAGAAGTGATATGTCGGTGTTACAGAGACGTATCGACCCAGGCCATAAACGCTCCCTTGAAGCATAGCGCCACCTAGTGATATGGGTAAATGCAAAAATTGGGATATTGAGTTGCCAATATCTTGGACCGAGAAGGTGGGAACTGCGCAAAATACGTCATGCACGATCACGACAAAGACTTCTAACATCACAGCACATGCCATACAATTTGGTCCATAGGGGGCGCTGTAATTGTACAAAATCTCATTTTGCCTATTATCTAAAGAATGCTAACGTTTACAACAATTTTTTTTTTTATCGTGAAATCTATTGACCCTCACGCATTGAAAACACTGGTCGACGCCCACTTCCAACGAGAACAATTTCCGTGAAATTTTAATATTGCAAAAACGAATCTGAACGAACTCGTCATAGGCCGTTCAGGTGAATCTCACCAAATTTGGTATATGTCATCTACAGACAATGCTGACAAAAAGTTATCAAAAGATTTATTTTGAGATAAACCGTTCCGAAGTTACACGTCAATGAACATTTAACACGTAGCTTAAAATTCTTCAAATGGCCGTATCTTGGCTTTTAATTGCTCAAATTTAGTCAAAGTTGATATGCCATATCTAAACATCTTTCTTTTCATGTGTACTAAATTTTGTGACATTTCGTCATAGGGGGCGATGTTTATTGGCGAAGCTAGGTGTCAAAAAACAGTTTTTGTTAAATAACTCGTCAACAATTTTGCCCAAGACAACGATTTTGTTTTAGTATGTAGGTGTTACAGAGGCATATTGACCCAGCCCATAAACTCTCACTTGAAGCATAGCGCCACCTAGTGATAAGGGTAAATGCAAAAATTGGGATTTTGAGTTGCCAATATCTTGGACCGAGAAGGTGGGAACTGCACAAAATACATCATGCACGATCACCACAAAGACCTCTAACACCACAGAACATGCCATAAAATTTGGTCCATAGGGGGCGCTGTAATTGTACAAAATCTCATTTTGCCGATTCCTTGCTTTCACAAATCAGTCCTACACACTACACATTCAAAACCCACATCCATGCCCACTTCCAGGAAATCATTTCCACAGGAATTCTCACCTCACAACACTGCTCTACCACACACTCATCACACCAACAGGTCCCACATTTCAATATACTGCGGCGGTCATACCACGCTATGCGGTACATCTAGTTAATTAAGAATAATGAAAGCCTACAAGACGTATTTGTACAGCCTACTAGCCATACAGACAGTTTAATGGCAAAGGATAGAGACAATTGCACAACAGCCAGCCTACAGTACAAGCTAATCAAATCACAATTTATTCGACAGCAACCAGTTTGTAAAAGTTTGAAATTGTTGTTATGTGCAGCGCAAGGTGAATGGGCGACGACGTCATCGTTTTCAAAAGGATGCGTTTTGCCTCTCCACACAAGAACAAAACGGCGGCGTTGTCAGACTTTCTCACTTTGGAACCCGTTCTCAAAAAGTATTGTTTTCGGTCACCCAAAACGCCGGCTGGGTAGGGCCCCAAACCTGTTCTTTGCCCAGGGCCTCAGAATCCCTAAAACCGCCCCTGCATACCGCTATGCGGTACATCTAGTTTAAAGTGAACCAGTTCTCCATGTATCTGTAAACATGTTCGGTAGTTTTATTGCACAAGCAGGTAGACCAGCTAGGAGAGAGTTGCAGTAATTAAAGAAAAACTTTGGTGTAAAATGAAAATTGGCATGTTAAAACATCCTACCGAGTTGGTATGTGTACTGAGGAGCAAAATTGATTTAGCCTGTTGCATTCAGAGTTTAACTATTTTTTATTGTTTGTCCCAGAAGGCTAACAGTGGAAGTGCTTCTCTTCTAACCCAAATTCCAGCCTAACTAAGTTTGATCCAAATCGGATCAGAACTGTTCCAGTTATCACTGTGATGGACAGACAGACAGACGATTACAACACACCCGCATCGCTATGCGTAGGTGTAATGAAGTACGAGGGTAGGGCCGGCCCAAGCCTTAATGGGGCCCTAAGCAAAAATTCCTTAGGAGGCCCCCTTACCACCTCCTCAGCAACAGATGGTTAATTTTCCTATAGCCTACATACTAAGTGTGTAGTTTATCCACCATCATTGTCGCAATATGTAATGCGTTTAAAATACACCAGTCATTCTGACTGTTTTAACTGAAGCAAACCCAGATTGGCAGTCATTCTTAATCTATTTCGTTATTCTGTGAATCTGACTGCAAGACGAGCTTTCATCACTTCTGCTCAGCATTCAAATTCGAAGTTTACTTTTGCTAAATCTGTCCACCAGAGAACAGTCATGTATTGTCTATCACCATTACTCTGCTGCAGGCAGGAAAGGCACATTATCAGGTCGTCAAATTTATTAACATTCAAATTGAAATCAATCAACCATTGTTAGCGATCTCACAACAATGATCAAGAAGGAGACTTTGAGAAGTTAATATAGTTTAAAACATGTCAAGACAAGCAGTTATCCGCATCCCCAACCTTGCAGCTTCTCAATTTGGATGGAAATATCTAGAAATGACCACTAGCAATTGTGCTAGGCACCAACAAAATTGGAGCTACCTTTAAGTGTACAAACAGATCCCATTCGAATAAATGAACACGTGTTGTCCACTTGAACTAATACACATTATAAGTGGGTGTTAGCAAGTGGCAGGCAAACATCCACCCAAACGTAATGAAAAGCCACTGTGAAAAGCAGTTCTAAATTACGCGCTAACAAACACATTTAGCTAAGTAGTGGCATGCTGTGTCCCGAAAACAACGCTCATTTTGTTAAAATCTAACAGTAACAAGTTATTCTCTTACTCTTGGTACAATCATAGGCTGTTGTGGATCAATTTAACGCACATTCGAAACTTCAACAACTGTAGGAAGTAACGTGATGACCGCTATATTTATTAAAATACAAACCATCCATTTGAATGGAATGGGGCTTCATGCTACAAAGTCACTGCTGCTGTATGACATCTCCAAGACAAATGGTGGCAACATGAATCAGCACGAATCAATGACGCATCTCATTGGAAGGACTTTTTTTTTAGAAGATTTCCGTAAGTTATCAACGTGTAATTAAATAAGCTATTGACTGTATATTTTTATTGGTCTTTTAAAAAAATAAAATAATACAGCACGACCAAATGCAACACTGTTGATATCGATTTCGTTAAAATGACTAGTCAACAGGGTGGGGTGGGGGGTGGTGGCGCTGAGGACTGTCTGTTGTTTTCTTCCCATCATGCACTGCACTTTTTGCAACATCATTTCTCGAACAGAATCCACTTATAAGTGCTCCTATATTAAGTTTGACTTCAAAATATTATAAACAGTCATTTTTAGAATTAAAAGTGGCACAAAAAGAACACCCACCGTCATAGAGGAGTATAGGGCAAAATTCTGTCTATATAAAGGCTGCTAACATGTTGCATTGCGTTGCGTTGCGTTGCATTGCGTGAGTGAGATCGCGGGTTCACCGCGTGCGGTTCAATGACACATCAAGGTAGAGTGATCAGGGGGCCCCAGAGGTGGGTTGGGGGCCCTAAGCCATTACATAGTTTGCTTATGCCTCGGGCCGGCCCTGTACGAGGGACTGGTTTACCAGGCTTGGTAGCAGGTTCTATGTAGTTACATCATGCAGTAAATGGTTTCTCGGGGAATGCCATCTTTAAGTGCAACTCTATCAGTAAAATCTAGGGTTGACAACAATCTAGTCAGCTGTTCAACTGAGGGGTGATGACAGGGGCGTGCTGAACTGTCAAGTAATGTTCGTTTGGCTGCCTGTGGCTTGGGGAGATAAAGCGACAAACTTTTTATTTTTGAGCAAGCATTGATTATGCGGGGCACGGTCTCAATTTGCGGGATGCGTGAATTGGGCTTCAAACGCTGTACGTTCACGCGCTACGCTAGTAATCATATTAGCAATTTAATTCAATTAATTTAAGTTCACCCACACGCAGCCTGTTACTGAAACAAATGACCATAACACCTACATAAATTAAAAGTACTATTTTATAAATAATAAATTATACACACACACAGACATGCATACATGCATACATGAATGTATGACTCACCTGTTTAGGTAAACAATCCAAAGGCACAACGGTCCCAGGACACCCAGGATGAGCATCAGCGAGAGCAGTTTGTTGATTAATAACTTCATTCCTCCAGCGTGTGTGCGCACACACACACACACACCACAATTACATACACCTGCTATCTCCCCACAAACAGAATCAGCTTCTCTTTCCCTCTATCACTTTGACCTGCTGTCTTTTTTTTCTCCTCTTCAGTGTTCTTCCACCACACAGTGACTTGACAGTTGCTTCGGTCCACCTCAGGTTTCCTCTTGTCAGTGGGAATTGGCTTTTGTAAGGAGGGGGAAGTCCTTCTTTACTCACAGCGGTCAATATGTCACTCTATTGTATTACTGTACTATAAATTCTGTGGCAGAGGGAGCTGAGCTCCAGCTGGCTGTATTGCCGAGGTGAGGAGGCGGAGCTGAGCTCCAGAGGGCTAGGGCCCAATTTAAACTCTGCCCCTTCTTGCTTTGGGTCTTTGCACAAGTGTTTGTTCTTGTTGTCGACCAACTTTATCAGACAGACTCCACTTCTGTTTCTCTGAGTTGACAACCCTCATATGCTGTCCGTTATAGGTTATAGCATCTCAAGCTTTTTTTCTCCTCTTCATTGCTTCTCTTTCATTTCCACTGTCCAGCTCCCTTCCCTGCCCTAAAGTGTCCACAATATGGCCAACTTAGATATGGGCAGGGTTGCAGGGGTGTAGCCAGAAATGCTAAAATGGGTGCGCCCAGAAAAAAATCAGGTGCAGATGGAGAGAGATGGGAGATTAAGTCACACAACAATAAGTTGTGAAGAGAGAAACTAAAGATGAGATGTTCCAAGTTTTTAAGTATCTAAAATTACATTAGCACATTTGCATATTAATTTTAATTAACAACAAGTTACACACTGTGTAAACACACTCTTCTAAATAGCATTTTAAAAAAGCCATTTTAAAAGACACATTAACGATTGAATATCATATAGTTATAAACCTTTAATTACAATTACAGGCCATGAATACATAAAACATTTTTAAATGGAATATAATGTCATCCATTCATTCATTTAATTCATGGGTCCATCATTTCCATCCATGAACATCAAACATATTTAATGAGCAATTTGACTAACCATTAAGCTTATTAAGTTTTTTTATTCCTCCTATTACTTACATCAGATGAAAAAAGGTACAGTTGTGGTGCTTTGTGTGTAATATCTGTACATACATTTGTCCCTATTTTGTCAGTGCCGTTTAATATTTCCAGCTGGTGCTTTCACAAAAAGTTTATTTCTCCCATTCATGATTTCAGTTGGGGAAAAAAACTTCAGCAACACCAGGCAGTGTTTTTTTTTTTTTTTTTTTGACAGTAAATTGCTGTGAGACATGAGCAATCACTTCAGCAATGCAAGTCGGCAGGTGTAGTTAGATGTTTATTAGGTATGATGCAAGTTTATAACGTTTCTATAACATGTCTGGCCCATCCTCTTATCTGTGTGTACATGAGATATCTACCCATATTAGCAAACATGCCATACTCCTCTCTCTCTCTCTCTCTCTCTTTCTTTCTCTCTCTCTCTTTGTCTCTTTCTGTCTCCCTCTTTTCCTGCAGAGTCTGTGATACCAGCCCTCTGAGACACTGTCTGCCCCGTTGTCCTCTGACATCATGAGCTGGAGATTCCTGACGCGCCTGCTGGAGGAGATCCAGAACCACTCCACCTTCGTGGGGAAGCTGTGGCTCACTGTGCTCATCGTCTTCCGCATCGTGCTGACAGCCGTGGGCGGCGAGAGCATCTACTACAACGAGCAGAGCAAGTTCGTGTGCAACTCGGGCCAGCCGGGCTGCGAGAACGTCTGCTACGACGCCTTCGCGCCGCTCTCGCACGTGCGCTTCTGGGTCTTCCAGATCATCCTGTCGGCCATGCCCTCGCTCATGTACATGGGCTACGCCGCCAACAAGATCGCCAAGATGGAGGACACGAAGGGGGGTGGGGCGGGAGCAGGCGGCGGGGTCGGTGGTGGTGTCGGCGGCGGCGGGGCAGGAGGGGCAGCGGGCGGAGGGGGAGGCGGGGGCTACACGCACCGGCGGCCGAGGAAGATGTACTTCGGGGCGCGGCAGCACCGCGGCGGGCTGGAGGAGGGCGAGGAGGAGCAGGAGGACGACCCCATGATCTACGAGGTGCCCGAGCCCGACGCCTCGCGCCGAGACCTCCTGCCGCCGCGGCCCAAGCCCAAGGTGCGGCACGACGGGCGCCGGTGCATCCGCGACGACGGCCTGACGTGCTGCAGCTGGTGACGCGCACGGTGCTGGAGGCCTGCTTCCTGGCGGGACAGTACTTCCTGTACGGCTTCAGCGTGACCGACGTGTTCGTGTGCTCGGGCAAGCCCTGCCCGCACAACGCGGATTGCTTCGTGTCGCCGCCCACCGAGAAGACCATCTTCCTGCACATCATGTACGGCGTCACCTGCCTCTGCCTGACGCTCAACGTGTGGGAGATGCTGCACCTGGGCGTGGGCACCATCGGCGACATCATACGGCGGCGCCGGTCCACGCCCCCTGACGACGAGTACCAGCTGGGGCTGCTGGAGACGGGGGGCGTGTCTGTGGGGGTGGGCGGGGCCGGGGGCCCGCTGAGCGAGAGAGAGGGCGCGGGCGGTGTCGGGGGTGCCAGCGGGGCAGACTACGTGGCCTACCCGTTCTCCTGGAACACGCCGTCTGCGCCGCCGGGCTACAACATCGTGGTGAAGCCCGAGGCCATACCCTACACTGACCTGAGCAACGCCAAGATGGCCTGCAAGCAGAACCGCGAGAACATCGCCCAGGAGCAGCAGCAGTTCGGCTCCAACGAGGACAACTTCCCCCCATTACACTAGCGAATCAGTAGAGGCCAAGCCATTCACTGTGTGGCATTACACTATATTACTACATAACTATATTGTGCAATACACAATTTTAGATATGCATTATTACACACACACACACACACACACACACTCATTAGAGGGAGTTGAAGACATGGTGGCACCGTGCAGTGCCAGTGGCTCAAGACTTCCCAGTCCTCCCCAGTACCAGATGATCGACTCACTGACTGCCCTACTGCACCCTATGCAGCACACAAAAGCCTCCTGTTTGACTTTGGGGTTATGTGCAAGTCCACGGCAAATAGCATTTTTTAAGATTTAGCAGTCATTCTGGACCTGATTAGACACTGTGTTCCTTTGATGATGATTGCTATTCAATTACCGGTGCAATGCTGTCTGTCTGTTTGTCTGACTGTCTGTCTGTCTGTCTGTCTGTCTGTCTCTCTGTTTGTCCTTCCTTGTTAGCCCTCTGGCGTGGCGCAGAAGCACAATCTGATGTTAAAGTCACTGGAGGTCCTAAGGTGCCTCCATTTTAGACGGTTTATATCAGTGACAGGGAAGGTGTTGCTTGTTACATGGACCCAACAGGACAGATACGACAGACAGACAGATATGATGGACCCAGAGCCATATGAAAGCCCACATGAACTTTTAGTGGGATAGAACTTGGTCAGATGTAGTCTCAAGGTTTTATCATTCTTTAGACCTTATGGCATTTTTACAGTATACAGTATATACAGTATACAGTATACAGTTAATTATCTAATATCAGTCAGTGAAAAAAAAAATTATGTAAGTATGTATGAAATATCTTTGATAGGATGTGTTTGTGTGTGTGTGTGTGTGTGTGTGTGTGTGTGCGCGTGTGCGCGTGTGCGCGCACATGCGTATGCACGCGTGTGTGTGTACAACACGCTCTTCTCTCGTTGTCTTCCCAAGACACAATGGCGAGTCTGTGTCTCCTAGTCAGCGAACATCGCCTGTGCCACATGCCTGATTATAAGGCAGGTGAAAAAGGTAAGCCTTTCTGTTTCCTGTAAGTGTGCATTAAAGCAGCACACTGTTTCGAGTTTAGAAGTCACTAGATGCTTACATGGGTCATTACCAGGCAAATAAAGACTTTCTGAACCACGCTTGCAATATCTGGGTGTCTGTCCCGGCACCCTCAGACTCACAAAGTCTCAAATATCCTGAGATGGGTTAAATTCTGAAGAAATTCTAACTTTACTTACCTCGGTGGACATGACTAGATGATCAGTTGAGTTGAAAACATGCACAGGCTGCGGGAAAGGGAAAGCAGTTCATTTCTACAGGAGTGTGCATTTACTTGGAGACACTAGGGGGAGCTCCACTAAGAAAAAGCACTCAAAGTTGCATGGTATCTCTTTCATATCTGCGGGAGACCGTGCACTGTTTTGGGAGCCATAGTTACCCCACTTAGAGCCATATATTCTGGCAGTTCAGCAATCGAATACGTATGCCATAAGACAGCTGATGGAAGAGAGAGCACGGGTTTATGACTACAATCCCTTTATGCATCAGTGTTTTTTTGTGTTTGTTTTTTACACAGCAAAGACAGTGGCTAGAGAGGCAAACAGGAATTGCCTAATCACTCATGTTCTGTCAAGTTTAGAATTCTTTTCTATAATCTTTTTTATAGCAAAAACTTACATTACAGACATATCAGTTGTTTCTTTGGATGAAATCTTGAATATATTTTTCTTTCTTTTATTGCCAAATTGTAAGAATTGCTATTTTTATATTAAGTTGTGCATAATGGCATAATACGGTGGAAAAATATTCTCAGACTTCATGTAGGTGTTACTGAAATACAGTATATGCACAGTATTGTACCAGTAGTAAACCCGTTGGTTGGTTAAAACGTTTTTAAAATGTTTTTTTTATATATAATTACTTGTTAAATCATCGTTCTGTTTGCCGAAAGGGAGAACTATGTAGCATTTTCAGCAAAACTTTCAAACAGCAAAGAACTTTGTGCTTAATTATACTTATTTAGACTGAAGGGGAGGCAGTGTGTGTGTGTGTGTGTGTGTGTGTGTGTGTGTGTGTGTGTGTGTGTGTGTGTGTGTGTGTGTGTGTGTGTGTGTGTGTGTGTGTGTGTGTGTGTGTGTGTGTGTACTGTACAAATGCCCAAGTCTGTGGAGAGAGAAAGAGAGCGAGAGCAAGAGAGAACCAGGGCCTTTATAAAAACTGCAAATGCGTGTGAGTGTGAGTGTGTGTGTGTGTGTGTGTGTGTGTGTGTGTGTGTGTGTGTGTGTGTGTGTGTGTGTGTGTGTGTGTGTGCGTGCGTACGTAGTTGAGACAATTCTTACCCCATACTTGTCCAAATCATTGTGTTAATGGTGTTTGTGTGAATGTGGAATTTGTAATAGCTCTTTCTGAACTGTTTCTTTTTCTTAATGTGAAAAAGCTGGAGTCACCAGCAGTGTAAAATATTTCCATTTTTGGAAAAAAACATTTTTCTGATGAAGTATTCCTAAATGCATGTTTAAAACTTATTTTGTTAAGACATTCAAATAAATGACCATGGAAACAAGAGTGACTGTCGCTCTGTGTTGCCAAACCTTGCCAATGCATCGGTTAACCTGAGGATGTTGCTGGTCTTCCACCCTGTCAGACTAGACTAGCGTTCGTCTGATTTCGATGAGCTTTGAAGACAAGGAAATTCGACGGTCAATCTCCATCATTACGGCATTGACGGCTGACTTTAGCGTTACGTCACACACCGTGGTGGCCGCGCTGGGACTGTCACTCCCGTTTTTGTCATACGCCAGTTGTCAATCTCCCTTCCTCTTCTGAGCACTGGTCTGTAAGTCTGTAAATGTACGGTTGCATTGAACACACCTAAAACAATTCATTTATAAACAACATCTGAAGTTGGGCTTTTGGACTTATTACAATATTTGGTTAGATAATCAGTGAGTCGTAAGATATGTTATGGTACTGTCACTTTCTGTCACTGTCTCAACAGGAATGTATATGGACAAAAATGCACTACATGGACTTTTTGACTTAATTAATCATCTACATAAGTCTGTAGTTGGAGTCTTTCTCGACCTCCACTGCTGTCTGTGAACAGAATACCATGCTTGCAATGGGTGTCCGTACTCTGATCAGTTGAGTTGAAAACACATGCACAGGGTGAGGGGAAGGGAAAACAGTCCATTTTACGAGAGTGTCCACTTACTTAGAGACACTAGGTAGGGCTCCATTGAGAAAAAGCACTCAAAGTTGCATAGCATCTCTTTAATATAAAATTGAGCCTCCATTCACCTTGGAAGTCTTTCCACAACATTTTGGAGTTTTTCTATGGAAATCGAGCACATTTATTCTCCAGAGCACTTATCAGGTCAAGTCAAGACAAGAAGGCCTTGCAATCTGTTTAGGTCCAGTTAAGTTTTTTCACATCAAACTCATTAAACTATGGCTTTATATTGCTTGCTTTGTGTACCAGGGCACAGTTAAGTTGGAAAAGAAAAGTCTTTCAAATTTGCATTTTAAAACTATTGAATAGCCTATACGATGGGCCTACCAGCACTTCCAGGCTAATTTGGAAAACTGACGTCTAAGGGTACATTGTAGGCCTAGGAGACTAAAACAAAATGGTCCTTCCTGAACTCTAAAGAAATAGCCTACTAGGGGCTTTGTAGTTTCTACATTCACTCATCAGGTTGTTTTGTCGGGTCTAATGCATTCTGCAATAGGAACACTGCTGAGTGCTTATTATGTAGTCAAGAACATTTAGAACACACTGCTGCCATCTAGTGTGCAGTCTGTAGCCAATAGTTAACGTGCTTTGTGAATGTGGCTGAGTGAAAGAGTGTGAGAAATGCAGTAGCAGCACACATTTACTGTTTAAAATAAGACAGCCAAACATTATTACACCTAAAATAATGGGGAGGGAATAATGGGTTATCAATATTTGTCCAAGGCACAGAATTGTTTTAGGCATGAAGCATAGTCTTTCAAGTGCTAAAATGTGTGTTATAATTCATTATTTACACACGCTTTAAAAATTCAGGTTAGTCTCACATCTCTGTAAGGTCACTCCTATACTGATTCCAGCCAGCTAGGGGCAATCAAGATCAGAGGGATGGTGTAAAGGGGCTGTAAGAACTTTGATATTAACTGTCACAAAAACATATCACCGGGAAAGAGTACTGTACAATGCATTATGCACTATAAAACTATAAAACAAACTAATTTCTCTGGGCAATGCACCCAAAAGCTTTTATAAGGTGACACAGAGATTGTAGTTTTGAAAATATTCATGGTCGACATTCTCTTAATGATTGATGATGTCAAATGCCTGACATTATCTTCATGCATCTTCCTTATACACCTTCACTAAACACTAAACCAGAAAAAGGAAATGCTTCCCTGGGTCAAAAATTGTAAATGGAGTAAATTTGAGTAAAATTGAGCTCATCAAAAAAAGGACCCTTTAAAACATAGATGCTACAAGAAAAATGCCTCAATGTTTTCTATTTTCCTCTTCCTCCATTTTTCATACACGTACTGTGTGTTGTGCCCAATGCGTCCCTGATTTGTCAGAGATGGATTGTGGCCTCAGGATCACTGTGTGATTAGCAGTGCCACTGATCTGCTAAACTTTTGCCGTTTCCTGTAATCTTTGTCTATTTGCTTAACACCAGGCTTGTTTGTCCCACTTCCGAGAGCACAGTTTAGTTTTTCATTCCATATTCCCACATAGGAAAGGCCAGTGAAGCACAGTTCCACTGGTGACAGCAGGCCTCTCTGTGCTATTTTACAGTGTCAGCTAAGTCTTTATCAGCAAAATAATGCATTGCCATGACAGCTTTCATCACAAAATGAATAAAAAATCAATAGTGCAGTCTTCACAGCAGACACAGTTTCACCTACCCCTAAACGCAAACTGCAATTGCTGATCCTCAGGGTCCAAGAAGTACACAGCAATTGCAACCAGTAGGGTAATCACATGTCACTTACTGTAGCACCAGAAGTGCTGGAACAGAAACAAGTGCTGGAATTGAAGAAAAAAAATGTAACATACTTGTAACACAGACTATTATTAATTGTTGTAGTGTCAGCTCAAGGACAACTTCTTAAGTAGTGTTTATTAAGTGTGTTCGCTCTGCGAGCCAGCAAATTTGCACTGTTGGCGCTGCTGCTCTTTTATTCATTTTGTGTTTAATTAGGGTAACAGTACACTATCATGACTTAGTTTGGCAGAGGAAATAATTGACAAGACAACTCATGTAAAAGTAATACAAATGTATTCACAGAGACATAAGACCTCACCTGATACCTATTTTATCTATTCAGACACCAACATGATTTTATACCCAAATCATCAAAAAAGCCCTCTTTCCTTGATAATTTAAAAAGTAGATTGAAAATTGAAAATGTAATTGAAAATTAGATCAATTTTCATTCAAGCCAGTGGAAAAGTTATCATTTGGGTTTTTTAAATATCCAGAAAACCGACCCACCAAACTCTGTGGCAAATGTGACCATCTTCATTAAAATAGTTGGAAATACAGTACAAGGTAATTGTTGAAGTTCTGACATACAGTAAGTAAGAACAGTAAGTACAGTAAGAACCAACTTAAAACATGAAGGCAATGTGCTGCTTTTAACTTTTAACATTGGTTTAACTTATGTATGTCCATAATGAACATGGCCCGATTAAGTTAATGAATTAACTTTTAACTATTAAAGCTCTGTTGAGAAAATGCCAGACTCAGCTTACACATCACTGGGTGGGCACTGGCCGAGGTAAACCCTGAGAACGCCCTGCCTGTGGAGCTGCAGGAGGCGGTCAAACTCAACAGGCATGGCGTGGAACTTCTTCGTGCTCTTCTTGTTGTCGTAGTAGTGGTTGGTGAGGGGCTTGCAGCTGTGCGGATGCACGCTGAACGGCCAGAAACCGTAGAGGTGCACATTGTCGCACAGCTCGAGCGCCAGGCTGGCCATCATCAGGCCTGTGCTCAGGCGGACAGCATCCACGCCCCGGGAGTGCCAGAAGCTGGCCAGGCTGGTCAGGTACTTTGGGTTGAAGAAGATTGTCCGAGCGGGGCTTTGGAAGTCCTCCAGCGTGTAGGTGACGAGCAGCGACAAAGGTGTGTTGTGGGGGTATGAGAGGGCCGGCAGGAGCAGCAGAGCGGCACCATAGGTATCGAGGCTCTCCACAAAGGGTCGCCGGTGATTTACGAGGGCTGCAAACCTGACACAGAAAGGAAAGATGGAGGTATTCACAAACTGTCACAAAATATCAAGCAGCCCACTGACTGGCATCCGTTAAGCAGAAGGATGAGGGACATTTAGCTCAAAGCAATGACACAGCTGGAGGGGAGTACCAACAATTTAACTAACACTCACTGGCAGTTGGACATGGATTGATATCTGAGCTCAACTCTTGTTGAAAGAACCATTAATTTTGACACCTACTGGTTCCTTTCTCAAACAGATGAGGAACATACCTCAAGAGTTATGCCAACTATCTCTGCCCTGGAGTAAAATCAAGTCAAATTTTGAAGCAAGTTTTGGTTTCCTGAATGAGTCCTAATCACTGGGTTTTGATGCATGTTGGGAATTTGCCACCGTAAAAAAAGCAGTTAGGAAAATGACGTAGAATAATTTGTAGCTAGCTTGTTTACTATCATTAAGTCGTAAGAAATCACCACTAAAATTATGATCGAAATGATGTCTCTATTCTCCTCCCACGATAATAGGTCATATTATTGTTAGAGGCACTGATGCACCAACAAGAACATCCCAAAATGTATGAATGCTGACATTGACTTATGCTAACAAACAACTGAAAACCCTACACACCGTTCCTTAAGTTAAAGAGCTCTGCAATGGGTAAATAAAATCAGAGGTGCAGGAGAAGAGCAAAACGAATAATCTCTGACCACAGCCATCCCATCCACAGTCTCCTCATCCTCTTGCTTTCTGGTAGAAGGTACGAAAATACTCAAGCCGATATTACCAGATTCACAGACAGCTTTTATTCACAAGTCATCAGGATACTAAACTGCCATAACACCTCAACACACTCAGTGTTCCCCCATCCTCAAACTATTTTCACATTTCACACACCTGACACTAATTTTGCTCATCACATTGTAGACTTAACTAATATTCCCAATTAGTTTATGAACTCTGTAAAAAAAAGACTGACTTTTACGACAGTGTAAAGTTCTAAAATTCCACTTTCTATTCTATGGACCACACCGTTTTTAGAACTTTAATCCTCCCAAACCCTTAAACATTAAGAGCAGACTCTTCTTTTCTCCCTTTGCTCACTTTTCACGAAGAATGCTGGGATTGACTGTTACCACGTCAGTCCTGTGGCCCACATCTTTTTTATAGCTGTTTTCCAGTGGTGGAAGGTTACACCTGTAAAAGAGAGGCACTTATTGGGTGGGGAAAAGAGAGACAGTGGCAGTGGTTTGTTTTGTACGTATGTCAGTAGTCTAAGGCCATCGAAGAGCTAAGTTGTATGCAACTGGACTTCTTTTTGGAGCTTGAAGACATTTTACCTTTCATCCAAAAGGCTTCTTCAGTTCTGACCTGATGATGGAGAACCAGGAGCTATATCTTTGCACCACTGGAAGTAGAGCTGTGAGCTGTAGACCACACCCCTTATCATGTGACAAAAAGGTCACATTGGTCACCCATTAACATAAGTCAAGTTGTGAATTGGAGTGAGGGTTCCATTCCACTTAGCTGACGCTCTTATCCAGAGCGACTTACAGTTATTTACAGGGTTTCAGTTACAGTCCCTGGGGCAGTGTGGGGTTATATGCCTTGCCCAAGGGCATTTCAGCCATGGATAGGCTGGGATTCAAATCTGTGACTCTCTGATCCCAAGACCAAATCCCTAACCACTATACCACAGCTGCCCCCAACTTAAACTGCCACCGATACAGGTTACATGGTAGTTTCCTCTTTTTTGTTCAAACCCTCTACTCTGAGGTCGTTGTATATTAGACTTTCACTGGCGAAAGGCTTCTTATTCTGCGAAATTTTCAACTTCGGCAGAGGCAGTCCTAGCCTGTCTGGTGCCCTGGGCGAGCAACCCCCCCATGGTATCCATGGCTAAAAAACATACACACTATATTACCTTCAATGTTTTCTCTTTTAAATGCATTAAATAAAAAATGCTATTAAGAAGTGCTTATAATTCTCAATAACTGTCCCAGTGCTTATGAAGTGTGGTCATGGATGCCAACTGTGTTTAGTCGAATTAACATGAATTTGCATATCTTGTGGGAGGTAGACTGTACAACTGTGAGTAACAGAAATATGTTTGTCACCAACTGAAAGGCCATTGGTTTTACATATAAATGGACAGAGCAACAGTGCCTTTATTTCTAAAACATGAAATGTTTGTGTTTTTGAATTGTGAACTGAAATATAAAATTTCAGACCTGATGAAATCAATTGCCCTTGCCAAAGTGGTAGGATCGTTGCCAGCAGGTAACGATGAAATAAGCAGTGCATCCCAATTTGTTGAAGCCGCTGTGGTGTCGAACCCTTTACATTCAATTTTCATTTAAGGCTCAAATCTTCTTATCCTAGAATCACGGGGGTTACTTTGTGCACCTTGAAGACCAAATTAAATAAAAAGGAGGGTTCTTTTGCTTGATATACATACCTTATAACAAGTTCGGCAGAATCGATTCTCTGTCCACAGTTACTATTCAGTAGAATACCCCCATTTCCAACAACGGAGCATGTATCCCATGTTCTGTTTTCAAAGGGTGACTCCTAAACACATGTGCACACACACACACACACACACAGACAGAATACAAATGCAGCAAATGACTTGTGGTATACCCACTTTTCCACATAAGTCCTTTTTATTTTCTGGATTTTTTTTTTTTTCATTTCAATCATTAACAGATTTAAATGCAGTCATAAATGCTTAACAGGTCATTGTAGCAGAAATGTTATGGTAGACACATAAGACACATTTAGCTTTGTGTGCACTTTTTATTGGCTGCACAACCCCACAAGTGTTATCTAATATTTTTGAGTTTTCAGTTTTGTTCTGCAATGTAGAAATGATCAGAAAGTGAAAGATGCATTAAAGAGTAGTTGTGTCTAAACTTTTAAATGGTAGTGTATGTCCTGTGTGTGACCTTGCCGTCTGTGTTCTGTGCCCATTTGCCTCTCTCCGTGTAAGCCCTTTACCTTTGGGAAGACACGAAACAGTGCAGCATTCACGTTCACTTGCTTTTTTTTAGCGCCGTCGCATTTGACCTTTGACCCAAGAGGGGTATTGACTTGCGTGACGACTGCTTTAGTGGCACCATGGCACTCACTGCTTAGTAGCGCCCTACGAAACCATGACAGACACAGAACAATGCATTGGTCATAATAACCTACCTAGACGGCTATGTAAATAGTTGCTATTGCTAATAAGGTTAATACTGCAATGGTTGTGAGTTTTATGAATCATTCAGTTGCTTTTGAAAGCCACACTGTGTAGGAGGATGTTACTGTAGGCTTAGGCTAACAGGAGAGGTGAAGTTGCTCAGACTTTAATTTCAGTTAAGCAGACAAAAAGTTCTCAAAACACAGAGGGCACAAGGTGAAAGGTAAGCAAAAAGGAAAACAGTTTCAGAGTACAAAACATTTCAAAAGGGTTTAAAGCTCAAAGGGCTCAAATCTGTACTAACACATTGTCATTGTTTCGTTGGGAATGTAAAAAAAATCTAGTTTGAAGCCCTCTTTCTCAGTGCTGCAATGCACTGGCTATCTCAGCTGTGAAATCATTTTGTATATTTCCATGGAGCCATCTCAACCATAAAAGCACTTTTAGACATGCACTAGATAGCATTTCTCTCTCTCTCTCTCTCTCTCTCTCTCTCTCTCTCTCTCTCTCTCTCTCTCTCTCTTTCTCTCACCATTTATTTGTGTGTGTTATTGTTTATATATCTTACCTGAACTTTTGATAATTGCTCTCGTGTTTATTCCAGTTTTGTGAGTAATTTTGCATCACTTTGTCAACAACACTGTCCCTAAAACGAAGGAAACAGTGTGGGATTTTACAGAGTGGCAGGGCACATTTATATCACAAGCCAGGAATGTTTTCTGAAAATATGGGGTAATAAAGGAACCACACAATACAGAGAACAGCACAATACAGTGGAACAGCACAATACAGAGTAAACATGTGAAAAGGTGTGTAGCGAAGGGGAGGAGAATTCACCCCACCCGGCTTCAAACCTGGGTCTTCGAGGTACCACACAGGGACTCTGACCGCAATGCCAAAGAGCCAGGCTCACCAGGATGGCAGTCAGAGCACACCCACAACTCTAGTGATGGTCACTCCATCACAAGGTACACACATTTCTCAGTTCAAATTGTGCCCCACATTTTGTAAGACAGCATCACAGATTTTGGTCACAGTTTGGACATGTGAACCAATGTAAAGCCTCCATGCCACGCTAAGTCCCGGTCCGAGTGGAGATCCATATTTCCACATTTGGAAACATGTTTTAGGTTATGTACAAAGTCTTGCGAATGAAAAGCACCTGATTACAAGTTATATTCTTCTGTCTGTTTATTTCTTATTTAATTAATTCACCACATAGACGTCTGCCATGTTGCCACCACTCAAATATTTTTCTGTAGGTGGAGGTTATCAAAAACCTTCCTGGTCATGTTCTTATGGCTTTGTGCTTTCTGTAAATGGCCTTGCCCCATGCTATATTGCTGGCGCATTATCCTCTTATACCCCTGCACGAGCCCTTAGATCCGCTGATGCCGGTCTCCTGAGTATTCCAGACGCACCATCCAAAAGGATCGGGGAATCGGCCTTTTCATACTACGCCCCAAAGAGATGGAATGCCCTACCACAGCACATCAGAGAAGCAGAATCCATCGACATCTTCAAGCGACAACTAAAGACCTACCTATTCAACCAAGCCTACACCTAACTACTCAGACCAGAGTCCCCTCAAGCAGACTCCTCCGCCCAGACCAAAGGCCCTTCAAACAGTCACAGACTTCCCGTTACCAGCCCCGGCAGATGGGCTACCCTGGGAGACGTGGTTCTGCCTGAGGTTTCTTCCTAGAAAAACAGGGAGTTTTACTCACTGATTCCTGAGGTTTCTTCCTGAATTCACGCAAATCAAACAAACAGGGAGTTTTTCCTCACCCCTGTTGCTCCCTGGGGACACTAACAACCGACTGCGCCTAAATGAACTTTCCTCGTCTAGTGCCACTGGCCTGCAAAGACTGCCGACCTATGTTCACATAAGAGCCCACATTAACAGGGCATTGCATAGCTCTAGCGCCACTGGACTACAAAGATTGCTGACTAGGGCCTACAAGGACTGCCTACCTGTGTTCATGCAAGAGTCAGTCTGCTTCTGTATTTATCTGCTCTGACATCACTGAACCGCAAGAAATGTTGTCCTGCAACAACCCTGCCAAACTGTAAAGCACTTTGAGTTGCATATTGCATGTATGAACTGTGCTATACAAGTAAAGTTTTATTATTATTATTGTTTTACCACAAGTGTGTGTCTGTGTGTGCATGTGTATGTGCCAGTGTGTATGTGCTTGCATATGTACAGTATATGTATGTGTGTGAGCATGAATGTCTGTGTGTGTGTGTGTGTGTGTGTGTTGGTGTTTGTGTGAGTGTGTGCTTTTTTGTCTTACCCACAGCTGACATTGGGTTTAGAGTCCACAGTCTTCTGGCTTTGCAATGGAGTATGAAGAGGGGTGTTGCTGCAACACAATAGTGAGACAAATAACAACAGAAGGAGAGAAAGAATGTGTGTGCATTTGTGTGTGTGTATGTGTGTATGTGTGCGTGTGTGTGCTCATGACGTGACCTGATTTTCTAAAGTGGTGAGTAGATCTAAACTTCCTGTAAGCATATCGAGAAGACATTGAGACCTCACCAAAATACTGAGAAACTTCAGCTCTCTGTCCCATGTAAAATGAATTGGGATAGTAATAATTTGGGCAAAAGCAAGCTATTGTGCACATGGAAAACCAATTTGCCATTCACTTCAGATAAACTGGCAACCAGTAGAATCTACCGAAGAGAAGATATATTATTGCTGGTTATACAATGGCATGCAGAAAACGAAATCCAAGCAACGTATGTTTTCTGACGGCATCATGCATTTACTGTTTGAAAAGCAACAGAAACATAATTTAAGAGCAACAAAAGATAATTGAATGGCTTAACGAATTCACAACGTTAGCAAAAATGTCGCCATCTCCGCAGATGATCACACAGACCTTTCATGTGCGACTACACCATGTTTACTGCAGATAAAGTAAATGGTTCTGAGCAAGCGCACAAATGAAGTTGAGCAAGCCTGTAAGTAAAGCTGAGCAAGTGTGTTTGGGGCAGTCTGAGGCATAGAGCTCAATAGAATGCTAGAGTGGCCGCATCTTGCGACTGCCGGCCGGGAATCCTAGCCCTCGCAGTGCTGAGTAAGGGACACAAATATCGATTTGTATAATAAATTGATATTTTATATTAGCTAGTATATTCATTGTTGATCCGTACGTGTCATTTTATACTAATGACAGGTCATATTGTGTCTGAGGCTGTGAGGTGGTGTCTGAGCCTGTACCAGTAATTTCAGTGTGCATATCCCTTGTTTGCATCCAGGGCTCATCATACAAAGCTGAAAAATATTCCTCATCCTCATTTTAATGTATTTATTCATGTCATTTTTAAAATCAATAAACATGTTTTCAGTCTTTGAATCTCTTCAAATCTGAATACACAACTTAATCTTTTCTATACTAAGAACATGAGGAATTACCTACTGATGAAAATATTACATTTACATTACATTTAGGCTACATATATACGCGCAGCTAATATAAATAACAAATCACTAATTTAATTAATTATGTGTTGCTATATTAAAAAAAAAAAAAAAGTATGCAATAGCTTTTTCAAAAATAAAATGTCCACTGATACCAAAGACTGCAATGGTTATACAGGGTCGAACGCAAACTAGTGCTCAGCGAAGTATGTTAAAATCCACTTTATTCGTCATTAACGTTGTAATTATCGTTTTCTTTGATACGATTTACGTACATATAGAATCAGGCATTTCAAATATCATCATTGTATAGTGTGTCAGTGGATATTTTCACAGAACAAAGCCGTTTTTGACAGAGGTGGGTCCATTCTACGCTTATTTACATTGAGTGCCTAGCACACGCAAGATGTCGGGCGCGTCGGACGTTTTCCCTTGTGGTCAGCCAATGCCGTGTCCACTCTAGTATTCTATTCAGCTCTATGGTCTGAGGGAAAGGAACATTGTGAGCATGTCTGCCAGAGCCGGCCAGAGCACGGAGGAAGATACTTTTTGAGCACAGAATCATCTTCTGTCTGCTCAACCATACGTTTTGTGCGCATGCCTTTAATGTTTCTTCAAAATAAAAGTCCTGTGTTTGCAAAATATATTTTTGTGTGTTCCTTTGCTGTGCTAGTCTGGTAAACCAGCCCCTCTTACTTCATTTCATTTTGTACAGAGGGTCTGGCAGTGCTGTATTGATAAACGATTTCTTCCTGGAGGCGTGGACTCTGTTGAAGTTTAAAACAAGTGGCTCTGCCTTTACCCAATCGCTAACGTCTGGTCATCACCTATGCAAATAGCCTGCACTACAATTCAAATGTAGCACACCAAATCAACCTTATCGCTCACAAACACTCCCTATGTTTGCTGATTGACCAGGATTGGCTTGAACTTAATACAGCAATGTCAATGGCAGCACAGCCAGACAATCTGTACAAAATGAAATGAAGTACGAGGGGCTGGTTTACCAGACTATTGCTGTGGCGTGGTCATTTTCCACAGGTCAACATGAGAAGAAGGATAAGGGAATTAAGGGTATATTATATTGTGGATAATGCTATGTGATTTACATGTCATGTTTGGTCTTGTTTTGGTGGTCCCAGTGTGAGTGGTATACTGGTCTCAGTCCTAAAGCAGACTTAAGTTATTCTAGTAAAGATCTCACATCCTAAGGTTTCCAGGTGGTGTGCGACAGTGGGCTGTCTCCAGCCCCCTGCCCCCTAACACCTCATTGTAGATTCCAGAACTTTACATATGCATTCTTTTCTTACCTACTGCTGGCATAGGGTGTAGGGTCCACAGTCTTCTGGCTTTGCAAAGGGGTACGAAGAGTGGTGTTACTGCAACACAGTAGTGAGACAGGTAAGAAGAGAGAGAGATAGAGAGAGAGAGAGAGAGAGAGAGAATGTGTGTGTGTGTGTGTGCGCGCGTGTGTGTGCAAGGTGTTCAACAGAGCTGGGCAAGGTGTTCAACACCAAAAGACATTAACTACATCAAAGTTGCAGGACAAGAAATTGAGCAACAGCTCAACGAAGGAGAATCTAACTCGTTTTTACCAAAATTCATACGTCAAATTCAAATTGGTCATATTTGACCTAATAAACCCATGCATTTGATTTGACTCAGTAACTGTCTGTATAAACTTTCTCATCCCAGGGTTTACATTTGAGAAGACATTACAATAAGTAAAATGACAATGACAAAGTCCAAAGTTTATGAGATATGGGATAAAATTGACACTCAACCATAGGTTAATCATTTGTTATTGGTACCTTGACAAAGAAACGGACATCCACTACGCTGAGCATCTATTGTAATCTGTTGTACCTCTGTGAGAGACAAATGGTGGACCTAGCCAGACTCGAAACAGTAGGAACCTTTCCTTTGAATGTTAAATGTGAATAATAATAATGTTATTAATGGTGAAGAGAGAGACATGGCGAGAGGCCCGAGAGAAGCGTGGAAAGGTCTTGTATAGCTACTTAATCTGGTAATTAGGTAATTATTTACTATGACCTTTTGCCACTGAAGGAAGTACGAACGAAAGCTTCTTATCAGTCCTGTCAAGGTCTGTCTCTGTTGTAAACCATTAATAGGCACAGTGCTATCAACCACTGATAAAATGATTGCAGATCCAATAGCCCAAGCTGAAAGACGGTTGCTGTTGCTGTAAGAAGCCCCACCAGTCTCAGTAGTTAAATGTAGGGGAATGTGTTATGAAAGTTGTTAAGGGCTCCAAGTCTTCATGTAGGGGAATATGCCAAAATCCTAATGTGGCAACCAGTTTTGAGAACACCACTGCTCCATCCAGATTTGCAAGCATGTCATCCACAGCTGGGAGTATGTGTCTCTCCCAACGCACACTCTCATTTCAAGTAATCATTTCCACGTTTTAATCGCTAAAACAAACTTATTTGTAGAACTACTTCCATCCGCCACAAGATGTGTCTTTTCATAACTTACTGGAAAAACTGCTGTTGCTAATTCCAAACTGGAGGTTGGTATGGCCAAGAGCCACTCGTTAGTTCCATTTGGTTGTCAAGCTAGACGCCCCAGTGTTCTAGTATTAAATCTGCTCAAAGGCCAGCCATCTGCTCATTAATAAACTTATTATAAAAATGTATACTCATTATAAACTAATTTATAAATTAAAATGGCCTTTTATAAGTGCGGAAAAAAAGGGCTGGCGTGTTTTAAGGTTAAGTAGTATTTATTTTCTAAAATTAAACTGCACGTTTCCGTTTATTGTGAAGTTGGACATGGAGAACGGCAGATCCATGCGTTGAAGCTGGTGTGGAGCGGAGTCGACCCTGTTCTGAGGCTCCGTGGCTTGTGGTGTTTCTGTCACAGTTGTTTTTTTCGTCAGGATGTCACTCCAGCGTCTCCTATCCGCAACAGATGGTGCCCAATAGCTTTTTAAGCTGGCTTCACATTTGTGACCAGTGACGGACATTATCTGCCTGCCCTCCAATCCAGCCTCAGTCAGCAGTTGCACCGCAGTGCTTCTGATTGAATGGTTAGTATATCGCCTCGAAAGGCCCAGGAATTTACAGATGCGTGGAAGCATGACACCCAAATAGTTCACACCCATAGGCTCAAGGGAGTACCAGCACTGTTTCTTTTCCACCGTCTCCTGTGGTGCCCGCAGGGGGTGTAGGTAAGGCTTTTGCGTTGGGGTGGCATGTTGACACTATTTCTTTAAGCTCGCAACTGGGCAAAGTGGGTCGCAGGGCTGGGCAAACATTAAGCCTCTCTATTGCTGTTTTTTTTTAAATCTGTGGCTTGTTTGTGATTTTTTGTTTCCACTTTGTGTGACAAACACAAGTAGGCTACTCAACTCCATTTTCGTCTTTTTTTACAACAAAGGAATCCGGTTTCAGGTCACGGTTGCCCTCTCTCCCTCTCCTCGCCAAGTTCAACTGTATCTCGAACCAAACTTTTCGGACCAGTCCTGCGGCAGTGTTGGGCGACAGATATAAGGAATTATCAAGACTTAACTCTTTTTCAGACAAGCAGTCTTTAAGTACACTCACTGCCCAAGCTGTAGACCTCTTGGTGTTTTTTTTCGTGTTTGTCCGATTCTAGTTGGTCCAGCTCTTCGTTGCCGATGATTTTGTGCTTTTTGCTATCACTTTTTTTCACTTGCATTTTTCTTTTTGATGTCTTTTGGGCGTCTTCTTCACAGTCGCTCAACTCAGCTTTGGCCCAGTTTTCAAAATTTCCAGATTTTCCATATACATTAAAATTGATAACCGGAAATTCGGACATTGTACACGTAGTCGGTGCCCCTTTGATGTTTGCAACTTTGTATTTAACGGTTCCCTGTTAGAACATTCCAATGAACTTGAACTTGGCGCATTGAAACATAAACATAACTACATGTACCGCATAGCGCATGGTATGACCGCCGCAGTGTAGTGAAATGTGGGAACTGTTGGTATGATGAGTGTGTGGTAGAGCAGTGTTGTGAGGTGAGAATTTGTGTGGAAATGATTTTCTGGAAGTGGGCATGAATGTGGGTTTTCAATGAATGACATTGTGTGTGTTTGTATAGTGTGTAGGAGTGATTTGTGAAAGGAATAGGCAAAATGAGATTTTGTACAATTACAACACCCCCTATGGACCAAATTGTATAGCACGTGCTGTGGTGTTAGAGGTCTTTGTGCTGATCATGCATGATGTAATTTGTGCAGTTCCCACCTTCTCGGTCCAAGATATTAGCAACTCAAAATCCCAATTTTTGCATTTACCCTTATCACTAGGTGGTGCTATGCTTC
Organism: Coilia nasus; assembly: GCA_027475355.1. Taxonomy (NCBI): domain Eukaryota; kingdom Metazoa; phylum Chordata; class Actinopteri; order Clupeiformes; family Engraulidae; genus Coilia; species Coilia nasus. The sequence goes on from CM050216.1 coordinate 29,895,549, forward strand.
AAGTGAGTGTTTATGGGCTGGGCTGATTCACCTCTTTAACACCGACATACTAACACAAAATTGTTGTCTTGGGCAAAATTGTTGACGAATTATTTAACAAAAATTATTTAACAAAATTATTTTTGACACCTAGTTTCGCCAATAAACATCGCCCCCTATGACGAAATCACACAAAATTGAGTACACATTAAAAGAAAGCTGTTTAGAGATGGCATGTCAACTTTGACCAAATTTGAGCAATTAAAAGGCAAGATATGGACTTTTGTAGAATTTTAAGCTACGTGTTAAATGTTCATTGACGTGTAACTTCGAAACGGTTTATCTCAAGATAAATCCTTTGATAACTTTTTGTCAGCATTGTCTGTAGATGAAATATACCAAATTTGGTGAGATTCACATGAACGGCCTATGACGAGTGCGCTCAGATTCGTTTTCGCAATGTTAAAATTTCACGGAAATTGTTTTCGTTGGAAGTGGGCGTCGACCAGTGCTTTCAATGCGTGAGGGTCAATAGATTTCACGATAAAAAAAAAAGTTGTTGTAAACGTTAGCATTCTCTAGATAATAGGCAAAATGAGATTTTGTACAATTACAGCGCCCCCTATGGACCAAATTATATGGCATGTGCTGTGATGTTAGAGGTCTTTGTGGTGATCGTGCATGACGTATTTTGTGCAATTCCCACCTACTCAGTCCAAGATATGAGCAACTTAAAATACCAATTTTTGCATTTACCCTTATCACTAGGTGGCGCTATGCTTCAAGTGAGTGTTTATGGGCTGGGCCGATATGCCTCTGTAACACTGACATACTAACACAAAATCATTGTCTTGGGCAAAATTGTTGACAAATTATTTAACAAAAACTGTTTTTTGACACCTAGTTTCGCCAATAAACATCGCCCCCTATGACGAAATGTCACAAAATTTAGTACACATAAAAAGAAAGCTGTTTAGAGATTGCATGTCAACTTTGACCAAATTTGAGCAATTAAAAGCCAAGATATGGACTTTTGAAGAATTTTAAGCTACGTGTTAAATGTTCATTGACGTGTAACTTCGAAACGGTTTATCTCAAGATAAATCCTTTGATAACTTTTTGTCAGCATTGTCTGTAGATGACATATACCAAATTTGGTGAGATTCACATGAACGGCCTATGACGAGTTCGTTCAAATTCGTTTTCGCAATGTTAAAATTTCACGGAAATTGTTTTCGTTGGAAGTGGGTGTTGACCAGTGCGTTCAATGCGTGAGAGTCAATAAATTTCACGATAAAAAAAAGTTCTTGTAAACATTAGCATTCTCTGGATAATAGGCAAAATGACATGTAATGACATGTGTGACCTAGCAACTCAAAATACCAATTTTTTCATTTACCCTTATCACTAGGTGGCGCTATGCTTCAAGTGAGTGTTTATGGGCTGGGCTGATACACCTCTTTAACACCGACATATTAACACAAAATTGTTGTCTTGGGCAAAATTATTGACGAATTATTTAAGAAAAACTGGTTTTTGACACCTAGCTTCGCCAATAAAGATCGCCCCCTATGACGAAATGTCACAAAATTGAGTACACATGAAAAGAAAGCTGTTTAGAAACCGTTGACGGAAAATTGCTGAAAAATAAAAAATAAAAAAGCGAAAAAAGTCGCGGCAATTATAGTGTTATTATGACCGCCGCTAGCGTTAGCGGTCATTATAGTGTTGCCGCGACTTTTTTCCCTTTTTTTTTTTTTTTTTCTTTTTTCCCCCCAATTTTCCGTCAACGATTTCCGGGACACTGGAAGTACGGGGGACATGAATCTTTGTAGGCATGTACCCCTACAACTTTTTGAGCGACTAGAAGCTTTTGGTCCCCAAGGGCCACCCCCCCGCTGTGCCAGTGTCCGTCAAAGAGGGGGAGACCGGCAAAAGTTTTTGCTGAATAACTCAATGAACTTTTCACCCAACGACATGAAATTTTTGTGATATGTCGGTGTTACAGAGATGTATCGAACCAGCCCACAAACACTCACTTGAAGCACAGCGCAACCTAGTGATATGGGTAAATGCAAAAATTGGGATTGTCAGTTGCCAATATCTTGGACCGTGAAGGTGGGAACTGCACAAAATACGTCATGCATGATCACCACAAAGACCTCTAACATCACAGCACATGCCATAAAATTTGGTCCATAGGGGGCGCTGTAATTGTAAAAAATGTCATTTTGCCTATTATCTAGAGAATGCTAATGTTTACAACAACTTTTTTTTTACAGTGAAATCTATTGACCATCACGCATTGAAAGCACTGGTCGACGCCCACTTCCAACGAAAACAATTTCCGTGAAATTTTAACATTGCAAAAACGAATCTGAGCGAACTCGTCATAGACCGTTCATGTGAATCTCACCAAATTTGGTATATGTCATCTACAGACAATGCTGACAAAAAGTTATCAAAGGATTTATCTTGAGATAAACCGTTTCGAAGTTACACGTCAATGAACATTTAACACGTAGCTTAAAATTCTTCAAAAGTCCATATCTTGGCTTTTAATTGCTCAAATTTGGTCAAAGTTGACATGCCATCTCTAAACAGCTTTCTTTTCATGTGTACTAAATTTTGGAACATTTCGTGATAGGGGGCGATGTTTATTGGCGAAGCTAGTTGTCAAAAAACAGTTTTTGTTAAATGATTCGTCAACAATTTTGCCCAAGACAACGATTTTGTGTTAGTATGTCAGTGTTACAGAGACATATCGACCCAGCCCATAAACACTCACTTGAATCATAGCGCCACCTAGTGATAAGGGTAAATGCAAAAATTGGTATTTTGAGTTGCCAATATCTTGGACCGAGAAGGTGGGAACTGCACAAAATACGTCATGCACGATCACCACAAAGACCTCTAACATCACAGCACATGCCATACAATTTGGTCCATAGGGGGCGCTGTAATTGTAGAAAATGTCATTTTGCCTATTATCCAGAGAATGCTAATGTTTACAAGAACTTTTTTTTATCGTGAAATTTATTGACTCTCACGCATTGAACGCACTGGTCAACGCCCACTTCAAACTAAAACAATTTCCGTTAAATTTTAACATTGCGAAAACGAATTTGAACGAACTCGTCATAGGCCGTTCATGTGAATCTCACCAAATTTGGTAAATGTCATCTACAGACAATGCTAACAAAAAGTTATCGAAGGATTTATCTTGAGATAAACCGTTTCGAAGTTACACGTCAATGAACATTTAACACGTAGCTTAAAATTCTTCAAAAGTCCATATCTTGGCTTTTAATTGCTCAAATTTGGTCAAAGTTGACATGCAATCTCTAAACAGCTTTCTTTTTATGTGTACTAAATTTTGTGACATTTCGTCATAGGGGGCGATGTTTATTGGCGAAACTAGGTGTCAAAAAACAGTTTTTGTTAAATAATTCGTCAACAATTTTGCCCAAGACAATGATTTTGTGTTAGTATGTCAGTGTTACAGAGGCGTATCGGCCCAGCCCATAAACACTCACTTGAAGCATAGCGCTACCTAGTGATAAGGATAAATGCAAAAATTTGTATTTTAAGTTGCTCATATCTTGGACTGAGAAGGTGGGAATTGCACAAAATACGTCATGCACGATCACCACAAAGACCTCTAACATCACAGCACATGCCATACAATTTGGTCCATAGGGGGCGCTGTAATTGTACAAAATCTCATTTTGCCTATTCTTTTCACAAATCACTCCTACACACTATACAAACACACACAATGTCATTCATTCAAAACCTACATTCATGCCCACTTCCATAAAATCATTTCCACACAAATTCTCACCTCACAACACTGCTCTACCACACACTCATCATACCAAGAGTTCCCACATTTCAATACACTGCGGCGGTCATACCGCTATGCGGTACATCTAGTTTAAAGTGAACCAGTTCTCCATGTATCTGTAAACATGTTCGGTAGTTTTATTGCACAAGCAGGTAGACCAGCCAGGAGAGAGTTGCAGTAATTAAAGAAAAACTTTGGTGTAAAATGAATGTTAAAACATCCTACCGAGTTGTATGTGTACTGAGGAGCAAAATTGATTTAGCCTGTTACATTCAGAGTTTAACTATTTTTTATTGTTTGTCCCAGAAGGCTAATAGTGGAAGTGCTTCTCTTCTAACCTAAATCCCAGCCTAACTAAGTTTGATCCAAATCGGATCAGAACTGTTCCAGTTATCACTGTGACGGACAGACAGACAGACGATTACAACACACCCGCATCGGTATGCGTAGGTGTAATGAAGTACGAGGGGCTTGGTTTACCAGGCTTGGTAGCAGGTTCTTGGCTATGTAGTTACATCATTACATGGTGGTTTGGTTTCGGCTATGCAACAAGTGCCTTGTTCGACCTACGTCTTATGTTGCTAGGTGAATGCTCTGGAACGAGACTCCTGGTAATCACAACTATGGCATAGCTTTTTGTAATTCGCCTAATTTGCCCTTTTTTATTCGCTCGTTATTTCGCCCGTTTACTTTGGTTGACTGATGGAGGCAGTCGAGGTAGAAGAACATTTTCACGTGCAGCACGCGTATGCAACTCGGAGTAACCTATTGTAGGCCTACTGTATTTCAGAAAGAGGAACTACTACAGTAAATGGTTTCTCGGGGAATGCCACCTTTAAGTGCAACTCTATCAGTAAAATCTAGGGTTGACAACAATCTAGTCAGCTGTTCAACTGAGGGGTGATGACAGGGGCGTGCTGAACTGTCAAGTAATGTTCGTTTATCTCGGGGAGATAAAGCGACAAACTTTTTATTTTTGAGCAAGCATTGATTATGCGGGGCACGGTCTCAATTTGCGGGACGCGTGAATTGGGCTTCAAACGCTGTACGCTCACGCGCTACGCTAGTAATCATATTAGCAATTTAATTCAATTAATTTAAGTTCACCCACACGCAGCCTGTTACTGAAACAAATGACCATAACACCTACATAAATTAATTAAATTAATTAAAAGTACTATTTTATAAACAATAAATTATACACACACACAGACATGCATACATGAATGTATGACTCACCTGTTTAGGTAAACAATCCAAAGGCACAAGGGTCCCAGGACACCCAGGATGAGCATCAGCGAGAGCAGTTTGTTGGTTAATAACTTCATTCCTCCAGCGTGTGTGCACACACACACACACACACCACAATTACATACACCTGCTATCTCCCCACAAACAGAATCAGCTTCTCTTTCCCTCTATCACTTTGACCTGCTGTCTTTTTTTCTCCTCTTCAGTGTTCTCCCACCACACAGTGACTTGACAGTTGCTTCAGTCCACCTCAGGTTTCCTCTTGTCAGTGGAAATTGGCTTTTGTAAGGGGAAGTCCTTCTTTACTCACAGCAGTCAATATGTCACTCTATTGTATTACTGTAGCCTACTATAAATTCTGTGGCAGAGGGAGCTGAGCTCCGGCTGGCTGTATTGCCGAGGTGAGGAGGCGGAGCTGAGCTCCAGAGGGCCAGGGCCCAATTTAAACTCTGCCCCTTCTTGCTTTGGGTCTTTGCACAAGTGTTTGTTCTTGTTGTCGACCAACTTTATCAGACAGACTCCACTTCTGTTTCTCTGAGTTGACAACCCTCATATGCTGTCCGTTATAGGTTATAGCATCTCAAGCTTTTTTTCTCCTCTTCATTGCTTCTCTTTCATTTCCACTGTCCAGCTCCCTTCCCTGCCCTAAAGTGTCCACAATATGGCCAACTTAGATATGGGCAGGGTTGCAGGGGTGTAGCCAGAAATGCTAAAATGGGTGGGCCCAGAAAAAAATCAGGTGCAGATGGTGAGAGATGGGAGATTAAGTGACACAACAATAAGTTGTGAAGAGAGAAACTAAAGATGAGATGTTCCAAGTTTTTAAGTATCTAAAATCACATTAGCACATTTGCATATTAATTTTAATTAACAACAAGTTACACACTGTGTAAACACACTCTTCTAAATAGCATTTAAAAAAAGCCATTTTAAAAGACACATTAACGATTGAATATCATATAGTTATAAACCTTTAATTACAATTACAGGTCATGAATACATAAAACATTTTTAAATGGAATATAATGTCATCCATTCATTCATTTCATTCATGGGTCCATCATTTCCATCCATGAACATCAAACATATTTAATGAGCAATTTGACTACTACTCCTCCTATTACTTACATCAGATGAAAAAAGCTACAGTTGTGGTGCTTTGTGTGTAATATCTGTACATACATTTGTCCCTATTTTGTCAGTGCCGTTTAATATTTCCAACTAGTGCTTTCACAAAAAGTTTATTTCTCCCATTCATGATTTCAGTTGGGGAAAAAAACTTCAGCAACACCAGGCAGTGTTTTTTTATTATTTTGACAGTAAATTGCTGTGAGACATGAGCAATCACTTCAGCAATGCAAGTCGGCAGGTGTAGTTAGATGTTTATTAGGTATGATGCAAGTTTATAACGTTTCTATAACATGTCTGGCCCATCCTCTTATCTGTGTGTACATGAGATATCTACCCATATTAGCAAACATGCCATACTCCTCTCTCTCTCTCTTTCTCTCTCTTTCTTTCTCTCTCTCTCTTTGTCTCTTTCTGTCTCCCTCTTTTCCTGCAGAGTCTGTGATACCAGCCCTCTGAGACACTGTCTGCCCCGTTGTCCTCTGACATCATGAGCTGGAGCTTCCTGACACGCCTGCTGGAGGAGATCCAGAACCACTCCACCTTCGTGGGGAAGCTGTGGCTCACTGTGCTCATCGTCTTCCGCATCGTGCTGATGGCCGTGGGCGGCGAGAGCATCTACTACGACGAGCAGAGCAAGTTCGTGTGCAACTCGGGCCAGCCGGGCTGCGAGAACGTCTGCTACAACGCCTTCGCGCCGCTCTCGCACGTGCGCTTCTGGGTCTTCCAGATCATCCTGTCGGTCATGCCCTCGCTCATGTACATGGGCTACGCCGCCAACAAGATCGCCAAGATGGAGGACACGAAGGGGGGCGGGGCGGGAGCAGGCGGCGGGGTCGGTGGTGGTGGTGGCGGCGGCGGGGCAGGAGGGGCAGCGGGCAGATGGGGAGGCGGGGGCTACACGCACCGGCGGCCCAGGAAGATGTACTTCGGGGCGCGGCAGCACCGCGGCGGGCTGGAGGAGGGCGAGGAGGAGCAGGAGGACGACCACATGATCTACGAGGTGCCCGAGCCCGACGCCTCGCGAAGAGACCTCCTGCCGCCGCGGCCCAAGCCCAAGGTGCGTCACGACGGACGCCGGCGCATCCGCGACGACGGCCTGATGCGCATCTACGTGCTGCAGCTGGTGACGCGCACGGTGCTGGAGGCCTGCTTCCTGGCGGGACAGTACTTCCTGTACGGCTTCAGCGTGACCGACGTGTTCGTGTGCTCGGGCAAGCCCTGCCCGCACAACGCGGATTGCTTCGTGTCGCGGCCCACCGAGAAGACCATCTTCCTGCACATCATGTACGGCGTCACCTGCCTCTGCCTGACGCTCAACGTGTGGGAGATGCTGCACCTGGGCGTGGGCACCATCGGCGACATCATATGGCGGCGCCGGTCCACGCCCCCCGACGACGAGTACCAGCTGGGGCTGCTGGAGACGGGGGGCGTGTCTGTGGGGGTGGGCGGGGCCGGGGGCCCGCTGAGCGAGGGAGAGGGCGCGGGCGGTGTCGGGGGTGCCAGCGGGGCAGACTACGTGGGCTACCCGTTCTCCTGGAACACGCCGTCTGCGCCGCCGGGCTACAACATCGTGGTGAAGCCCGAGGCCATGCCCTAAACTGACCTGAGCAACGCCAAGATGGCCTGCAAGCAGAACCGCGAGAACATCGCCCAGGAGCAGCAGCAGTTCGGCTCCAACGAGGACAACTTCCCCACGGGCGGCGAGCCCCGCGTGCCGCCCCTCAACAAGGATGCCATGCAGCACGCACAGCAGCAGCTTGAGGCGGCCATACAGGCCTACAGCCAGCAGCACCACGACAGCCATCACCCCGACGACCCTCTCCGCGGCAACGGGGATGATGACCACGACGACAACGACGACAAGCCGCAGAGCAACATCACGCCGGCGCAGAGGGAGCGCAAGCAGCACCATCACCACCACCGGGCCAAAGCCGGCAGGGGCGGGGGCAGTGCCGGCAGCGGGGGAGGGAGCAGCAGCAGCAGCAGCAAATCAGGGGAGGGCAAGCCGTCCGTATGGATCTGACAGGCATTACACTAGCCAATCAAAAGAGGGCAAGCCATCTGTATGGATCTGACAGGCATTACACTAGCGAATCAGTAGAGGCCAAGCCATCCACTGTGTGGCATTACACTATATTATTACATAACTATATTGTGCAATACACAATTTTAGATATGCATTATTACACACACACACACACACACACACTCATTAGAGGGAGTTAAAGACATGGTGCTTGGACACACCCTCTTAGTGCCTTCGGAGTTCCCTCAGCCCCGCCGTAGAGAGAGCGAGAGGGGATTTCTGGGAGATTTCATCATTCAGAGTGCTTCCTTTTTTTTCCTCCTCTCTATGAAGAACTGACTGGCACATGCCAAAAGAGCTGGCAGGCGTGCCATCTGTCGGTCTTGATGCCATGATAACGAAAAACCTGTGAGAAATTAATGCACCTTTTGTCTTCCATCGGAGGAAGTCCTCCAGAACATCCTTTATTTATCTCTCTCATCGTGTGAGAACTTTCTGGAAGCTCTCATTCCAGTACTGACACCGTGCAGTGCCAGTGGCTCAAGACTTCCCAGTCCTCCCCAGTACCAGATGATCGACTCACTGACTGCCCTACTGCACCCTATGCAGCACACAAAAGCCTCCTGTTTGACTTTGGGGTTATGTGCAAGTCCACGGCAAATAGCATTTTCTAAGATTTAGCAGTCATTCTGGACCTGATTAGACACTGTGTTCCTTTGATGATGATTGCTCATCAATTACCGGTGCAATGCTGTCTGTCTGTTTGTCTGACTGTCTGTCTGTCTGTCTGTCTCTCTGTTTGTCCTTCCTTGTTAGCCCTCTGGCGTGGCGCAGAAGCACAATCTGATGTTAAAGTCACTGGAGGTCCTAAGGTGCCTCCATTTTAGACGGTTTATATCAGTGACAGGGAAGGTGTTGCTTGTTACATGGACCCAACAGGACAGATATGACAGACAGACAGATATGATGGACCCAGAGCCATATGAAAGCCCACATGAGCTTTTAGTAGGATAGAACTTGGTCAGATGTAGTCTCAAGGTTTTATCATTCTATAGACCTTATGGCATTTTTACAGTATACAGTATATACAGTCTACAGTATACAGTATACAGTTAATTATCTAATATCAGTCAGTGATAAAAAAAAAATTATGTAAGTATGTATGAAATATCTTTGATAGGATGTGTTTGTGTGTGTGTGTGTGTGTGTGTGTGTGTGTGCGCGTGTGCACGTGTGCGCGCACATGCGTATGCACGCGTGTGTGTGTACAAAATCACCAGCACTTGAACTAAGACAATGTTAAACCCAACCAGTGTTTTGTGAGATAAGATCCTGCTTGTCAAATAGGATCCTGTTGCGTTCCATCTAACCCAGGTATATTTCCAATAAGCGTTTAATGCTCCTGCTCTTCTCTCGTTGTCTTCCCAAGACACAATGGCGAGTCTGTGTCTCCTAGTCAGCGTACATTGCCTGTGCCACATGCCTGATTATAAGGCAGGTGAAAAAGGTAAGCCTTTCTGTTTCATGTAAGTGTGCATTAAAGCAGCACACTGTTTCGAGTTTAGAAGTCACTAGATGCTTACATGACTCATTACCAGGCAAATAAAGACTTTCTGAACCACGCTTGCAATATCTGGGTGTCCGTCCCGGCACCCTCAGACTCACAAAGTCTCAAATCCTGAGATGGGTTCAATTCTGAAGAAATTCTAACTTTACTTACCTCAGTGGACATGACTAGATGATCAGTTGAGTTGAAAACATGCACAGGCTGCGGGAAAGGGAAAGCAGTTCATTTCTACAGGAGTGTGCATTTACTTGGAGACACTAGGGGGAGCTCCACTAAGAAAAAGCACTCAAAGTTGCATGGTATCTCTTTAATATATCTGCGGGAGACTGTGCACTGTTTTGGGAGCCATAGTTACCCCACTTAGAGCCATATATTCTGGCAGTTCAGCAATCGAATACGTATGCCATAAGACAGCTGATGGAAGAGAGAGCACGGGTTTATGACTACAATCCCTTTATGCATCAGTGTTTTTTTTTGTTTGTTTTTTGTTTTTTACACAGCAAAGACAGTGGCTAGAGAGGCAAACAGGAATTGCCTAATCACTCATGTTCTGTCAAGTTTAGAATTCTTTTCTATAATCTTTTTTATAGCAAAAACTTACATTACAGACATATCAGTTGTTTCTTTGGATGAAATCTTGAATATATTTGTCTTTCTTTTATTGCCAAATTGTAAGAATTGCTATTTTTATATTAAGTTGTGCATAATGGCATAATACGGTGGAAAAATATTCTCAGACTTCATGTAGGTGTAACTGAAATACAGTATATGCACAGTATTGTACCAGTAGTAAACCCGTTGGTTGGTTAAAACGTTTTTAAAATGTTTTTTTATATATATAATTACTTGTTAAATCATCGTTCTGTTTGCCGAAAGGGAGAACTATGTAGCATTTTCAGCAAAACTTTCAAACAGCAAAGAACTTTGTGCTTAATTATACTTATTTAGACTGAAGGGGAGGCAGTGTATGTGTGTGTGTGTGTGTGTGTGTGTGTGTGTGTGTGTGTGTGTGTGTGTGTGTGTGTGTGTGTGTGTGTGTGTGAGTGTGTGTGTGTACTGTACAAATGCCCAAGTCTGTGGAGAGAGAAAGAGAGCGAGAGCAAGAGAGAACCAGGGCCTTTATAAAAACTGCAAATGCATGTGAGTGTGAGTGTGTGTGTGTGTGTGTGTGTGTGTGTGTGTGTGTGTGTGTGTGCGTGTGTGTGTGTGTGTGTGCAGGCGTAGTTGAGACAATTCTTACCCCATACTTGTCCAAATCATTGTGTTTATGGTGTTTGTGTGAATGTGGAATTTGTAATAACTCTTTCTGAACTGTTTCTTTTTCTTAATGTGAAAAAGCTGGAGTCACCAGCAGTGTAAAATATTTCCATTTTTGGAAAAAAACATTTTTCTGATTAAGTATTCCTAAATGCATGTTTAAAACTTATTTTGTTAAGACATTCAAATAAATGACCATGGAAACAAGAGTGACTGTCGCTCTGTGTTGCCAAACCTTGCCAATGCATCGGTTAACCTGAGGATGTTGCTGGTCTTCCACCCTGTCAGACTAGACTAGCGTTCGGCTGATCTCGATGAGCTTTGAAGACAAGGAAATTCGACGGTCAATCTCCATCATTACGGCAGTGACGGCTGACTTTAGCGTTACGTCACACACCGTGGTGGCCGCGCTGGGACTGTCACTCCCGTTTTTGTCATACGCCAGTTGTCAATCTCCCTTCCTCTTCTGAGCACTGGTCTGTAAGTCTGTAAATGTACGGTTGCATTGAACACACCTAAAACAATTCATTTATAAACAACATCTGAAGTTGGGCTTTTGGACTTATTACAATATTTGGTTAGACAATCAGTGAGTCGTAAGATATGTTATGGTACTGTCACTTTCTGTCACTGTCTCAACAGGAATGTATATGGACAAAAATGCACTACATGGACTTTTTGACTTAATTAATCATCTACATAAGTCTGTAGTTGGAGTCATAACCAGGCGAATGAAGACTTTCTCGACCTCCACTGCTGTCTGTGAACAGAATACCATGCTTGCAATGGGTGTCCGTACTCTGATCAGTTGAGTTGAAAACACATGCACAGGGTGAGGGGAAGGGAAAACAGTGCATTTTACGAGAGTGTCCACTTACTTAGAGACACTAGGTAGGGCTCCATTGAGAAAAAGCACTCAAAGTTGCATAGCATCTCTTTAATATAAAATTGAGCCTCCATTCACCTTGGAAGTCTTTCCACAACATTTTGGAGTTTTTCTATGGAAATCGAGCACATTTATTCTCCAGAGCACTTATCAGGTCAAGTCAAGACAAGAAGGCCTTGCAATCTGTTTAGGTCCAGTTAAGTTTTTTCACATCAAACTCATTAAACTATGGCTTTATATTGCTTGCTTTGTGTACCAGGGCACAGTTAAGTTGGAAAAGAAAAGTCTTTCAAATTTGCATTTTAAAACTACTGAATAGCCTATACGATGGGCCTACCAGCACTTCCAGGCTAATTTGGAAAACTGACGTCTAAGGGTACATTGTAGGCCTAGGACACTAAAACAAAATGGTCCTTCCTGAACTCTAAAGAAATAGCCTACTAGGGGCTTTGTAGTTTCTACATTCACTCATCAGGTTGTTTTGTCGGGCCTAATACATTCTGCAATAGGAACACTGCTGAGTGCTTATTATGTAGTCAAGAACATTTAGAACACACTGCTTCCATCTAGTGTGCAGTCTGTAGCCAATAGTTAACGTGTTTTGTGAATTTGGCTGAGTGAAAGAGTGTGAGAAATGCAGTAGCAGCACACATTTACTGTTTAAAATAAGACAGCCAAACATTATTACACCTAAAATAATGGGGAGGGAATAATGGGTCATCAATATTTGTCCAAGGCACAGAATTGTTTTAGGCATGAAGCATAGTCTTTCAAGTGCTAAAATGTGTGTTATAATTCATTATTTACACACGCTTTAAAAATTCAGGTTAGTCTCACATCTCTGTAAGGTCACTCCTATACTGATTCCAGCCAGCTAGGAACAATCAAGATCAGAGGGATGGTGTAAAGGGGCTGTAAGAACTTTGATATTAACTGTCACAAAAACATATCACCGTGAAAGAGTACTATACAATGCATTATGCACTATAAAACTATAAAACAAACTCATTTCTCTGGGCAATGCACCCAAAAGCTTTTATAAGGTGACACCGAGATTGTAGTTTTGAAAATATTCATGGTCGACATTCTCTTAATGATTGATGATGTCAAATGCCTGACATTATCTTCATGCATCTTCCTTATACACCTTCAAACACTAAACCAGAAAAAGGAAATGCTTCCCTGGGTCAAAAATTGTAAATGGAGTAAATTTGAGTAACATTGAGCTCATCAAAAAAAGGACCCTTTAAAACATAGATGCTACAAGAAAAATGCCTCAATGTTTTCTATTTTCCTCTTCCTCCATTTTTCATACACGTACTGTGTGTTGTGCCCAATGCGTCCCTGATTTGTCAGAGATGGATTGTGGCCTCAGGATCACTGTGTGATTAGCAGTGCCACTGATCTGCTAAACTTTTGCCGTTTCCTGTAATCTTTGTCTATTTGCTTAACACCAGGCTTGTTTGTCCCACTTCCAAGAGCACAGTTTAGTTTTTCATTCCATATTCCCACATAGGAAAGGCCAGTGAAGCACAGTTCCACTGGTGACAGCAGGCCTCTCTGTGCTATTTTACAGTGTCAGCTAAGTCTTTATCAGCAAAATAATGCATTGCCATGACAGCTTTCATCACAAAATAAATAGAAAATCAATAGTGCAGTCTTCACAGCAGACACAGTTTCACCTACCCCTACCCCTGTGTTTAATTAGGGTAACAGTACACTATCATGACTTAGTTTGGCAGAGGAAATAATTGACAAGGCAACTCATGTAAAAGTAATACAAATGTATTCACAGAGACATAAGACCTCACCTGATACCTATTTTATCTATTCAGACACCAACATGATTTTATACCCAAATCATCAAAAAAACCCTCTTTCCTTGATAATTTAAAAAGTAGATTGAAAATTGAAAATTTAATTGAAAATTAGATCAATTTTCATTCAAGCCAGTGGAAAAGTTATCATTTGGGTTTTTTAAATATCCAGAAAACCGACCCACCAAACTCTGTGGCAAATGTGACCATCTTCATTAAAATAGCTGGAAATACAGTACAAGGTAATTGTTGAAGTTCTGACATACAGTAAGTAAGAACAGTAAGTACAGTAAGAACCAACTTAAAACATGAAGGCAATGTGCTGCTTTCAACTTTTAACATTGGTTTAACTTATGTATGTCCATAATGAACATGGCCCGATTAAGTTAATGAATTAACTTTTAACTATTAAAGCTCTGTTGAGAAAATGCCAGACTCAGCTTACACATCACTGGGTGGGCACTGGCCGAGGTAAACCCTGAGAACGCCCTGCCTGTGGAGCTGCAGGAGGCGGTCAAACTCAACAGGCATGGCGTGGAACTTCTTCATGCTCTTCTTGTTGTCGTAGTAGTGGTTGGTGAGGGGCTTGCAGCTGTGCGGATGCACGCTGAACGGCCAGAAACCGTAGAGGTGCACATTGTCGCACAGCTCGAGCGCCAGGCTGGCCATCATCAGGCCTGTGCTCAGGCGGACAGCATCCACGCCCCGGGAGTGCCAGAAGCTGGCCAGGCTGGTCAGGTACTTTGGGTTGAAGAAGATTGTCCGAGCGGGGCTTTGGAAGTCCTCCAGCGTGTAGGTGACGAGCAGCGACAAAGGTGTGTTGTGGGGGTATGAGAGGGCCGGCAGGAGCAGCAGAGCGGCACCATAGCTATCGAGGCTCTCCACAAAGGGTCGCCGGTGATTTACGAGGGCTGCAAACCTGACACAGAAAGGAAAGATGGAGGTATTCACAAACTGTCACAAAATATCAAGCAGCCCACTGACTGGCATCCGTTAAGCAGAAGGATGAGGGACATTTAGCTCAAAGCAATGACACAGCTGGAGGGGAGTACCAACAATTTAACTAACACTCACTGGCAGTTGGACATGGATTGATATCTGAGCTCAACTCCTGTTGAAAGAACCATTAATTTTGACACCTACTGGTTCCTTTCTCAAACAGACGAGGAACATACCTCAAGAGTTATGCCAACTATCTCTGCCCTGGAGTAAAATCAAGTCAAATTTTGAAGCAAGTTTTGGTTTCCTGAATGAGTCCTAATCACTGGGTTTTGATGCATGTTGGGAATTTGCCACCGTAAAAAAAGCAGTTAGGAAGATGACGTAGAATAATTTGCAGCTAGCTTGTTTACTATCATTAAGTCGTAAGAAATCACCACTAAAATTATGATCGAAATGATGTCTCTATTCTCCTCCCACGATAATAGGTCATATTATTGGTAGAGGCACTGATGCACCAACGAGAACATCCCAAAATGTATGAATGCTGACATTGATTTATGCTAACAAACAACTGAAAACCCTACACACCGTTCCTTAAGTTACAGAGCTCTGCAATGGGTAAATAAAATCAGAGGTGCAGGAGAAGAGCAAAAGGAATAATCTCTGACCACAGCCATCCCATCCACAGTCTCCTCATCCTCTTGCTTTCTGGTAGAAGGTACGAAAATACTCAAGCCGATATTACCAGATTCACAGACAGCTTTTATTCACAAGTCATCAGGATACTAAACTGCCATAACACCTCAACACACTCAGTGTTCCCCCATCCTCAAACTATTTTCACATTTCACACACCTGACACTAATTTTGCTCATCACATTGTAGACTTAACTAATATTCCCAATTAGTTTATGAACTCTGTAAAAAAAAGACAGAATTTTACGACAGTGTAAAGTTCTAAAATTCCACTTTCTATTCTATGGACCACACCGTTTTTAGAACTTTAATCCTCCCAAACCCTTAAACATTAAGAGTAGACTCTCTTCTTTTCTCCCTTTGCTCACTTTTCACGAAGAATGCTGGGATTCACTGTTACCACGTCAGCCCTGTGGCCCACATCTTTTTCATAGCTGTTTTCCAGTGGTGGAAGGTTACACCTGTAAAAGAGAGGCACTTATTGGGTGGGGAAAAGAGAGACAGTGGCAGTGGTTTGTTTTGTACGTATGTCAGTAGTGTAAGGCCATCGAAGAGCTAAGTTGTATGCAACTGGACTTCTTTTTGGAGCTTGAAGACATTTTACCTTTCATCCAAAAGGCTTCTTCAGTTCTGACCTGATGATGGAGAACCAGGAGCTATATCTTTGCACCACTGGAAGTAGAGCTGTGAGCTGTAGACCACACCCCTTATCATGTGACAAAAAGGTCACATTGGTCACCCATTAACATAAGTCAAGTTGTGAATTGGAGTGAGGGTTCCATTCCACTTAGCTGACGCTCTTATCCAGAGCGACTTACAGTTATTTACAGGGTTTCAGTTACAGTCCCTGGGGCAGTGTGGGGTTATATGCCTTGCCCAAGGGCATTTCAGCCATGGATAGGCTGGGATTCAAATCTGTGACTCTCTGATCCCAAGACCAAATCCCTAACCACTATACCACAGCTGCCCCCAACTTAAACTGCCACCGATACAGGTTACATGGTAGTTTCCTCTTTTTTGTTCAAACCCTCTACTCTGAGGTCGTTGTATATTAGACTTTCACTGGCGAAAGGCTTCTTATTCTGCGAAATTTTCTACTTCGGCAGAGGCAGTCCTAGCCTGTCTGGTGCCCTGGGCGAGCAACCCCCCCATGGTATCCATGGCTAAAAAACACACACACTATATTACCTTCAATGTTTTCTCTTTTAAATGCATTAAATAAAAAATGCTATTGAGAAGTGCTTATAATTCTCAATAACTGTCCCAGTGCTTATGAAGTGTGGTAATGGATGCCAACTGTGTTTAGTCGAATTAACATGAATTTGCATATCTTGTGGGAGGTAGACTGTACAACTGTGAGTAACAGAAATATGTTTGTCACCAACTGTAAGGCCATTGGTTTTACATATAAATGGACAGAGCAACAGTGCCTTTATTTCTAAAACATGAAACTTTTGTGTTTTTGAATTGTGAACTGAAATATAAAATTTCAGACCTGATGAAATCAATTGCCCTTGCCAAAGTGGTAGGATCGTTGCCAGCAGGTAACGATGAAATAAGCAGTGCATCCCAATTTGTTGAAGCCGCTGTGGTGTCGAACCCTTAACATTTAACTTTCATTTAAGGCTCAAATCTTCTTATCCTAGAATCACGGGGGTTACTTTGTGCATCTTGAAGACCAAATTAAATAAAAAGGAGGGTTCTTTTGCTTGATATACATACCTTATAACAAGTTCGGCAGAATCGATTCTCTGTCCACAGTTACTATTCAGTAGAATACCCCCATTTCCAACAACGGAGCATGTATCCCATGTTCTGTTTTCAAAGGGTGACTCCTAAACACATGTGCACACACACACACACACACACACAGACAGAATACAAATGCAGCAAATGACTTGTGGTATACCCACTTTTCCACATAAGTCCTTTTTATTTTCTGGATTTTTTTTTTTTTCATTTCAATCATTAACAGATTTAAATGCAGTCATAAATGCTTAACAGGTCATTGTAGCAGAAATGTTATGGTAGACACATAAGACACATTTAGCTTTGTGTGCACTTTTTATTGGCTGCACAACCCCACAAGTGTTATCTAATATTTTTGAGTTTTCAGTTTTGTTCTGCAATGTAGAAATGATCAGAAAGTGAAAGATGCATTAAAGAGTAGTTGTGTCTAAACTTTTAAATGGTAGTGTATGTCCTGTGTGTGACCTTGCCGTCTGTGTTCTGTGCCCATTTGCCTCTCTCCGTGTAAGCCCTTTACCTTTGGGAAGACACGAAACAGTGCAGCATTCACGTTCACTTGCTTTTTCTTATCGCCGTCGCAATTGACCTTTGATCCGAGAGGGGTATTGACTTGCGTGACGACTGCTTTAGTGGCACCATTGCACTCGCTGCTTAGCAACGCCCTACGAAACCATGACAGACACAGAACAATGCATTGGTCATAATAACCTACCTAGACGGCTATGTAAATAGTTGCTATTGCTAATAATATTGTTAATAGTGCAATGGTTATGAGTTTTATGAATCATTCAGTTGCTTTTGAAAGCCACATTGTGTAGGAGGATGTTAGGGTTAGGCTAACAGGAAAGGTGACATTGCTCAGACTTTAATTTCAGTTAAGCAGACAAAAAGTTCTCAAAACACAGAGGGCACAAGGTGAAAGGTAAGCAAAAAGGAAAACAGTTTCAGAGTACAAAACATTTCAAAAGGGTTTAAAGCTCAAAGGGCTCAAATCTGTACTAACACATTGTCATTGTTTCGTTGGGAATGGACCAATGTAAAAAATCCCTAGTTCTCAGTGCTGCAAGGCACTGGATATCTCAGCTGTAAAATCATTTTGCATATTTTCATGGAGCCATCTCAATCATAAAAGCACTTTTAGACATGCACTAGATAGCATTTCTGTCTCTCTCTCTCGCTCTCTTGCTCTCTCTCTCTCTCTCTCTCTCGCTCTCTCTGTCTCACCATGTATTTGTGTGTTATGGTTTATATGTCTTACCTGAACTTTTGATAATTGCTCTCGTGTTTACTCCAGTTTTGTGAGTAATTTTGCATCACTTTGTCAACAACACTGTCCCTGAAAAAACGGAAACAGTGCAGGATTTTACAGAGCGGCAGGGCACATTTATATCACAAGCCAGGAATGTTTTCTGAAAATATGGGGTAATAAAGAAACCAAACAATACAGAGAACAGCACAGTACAGTGGAACAGCACAATACAGTGGACTGTGGAACAGCACAATACAGAGTAAACATGTGAAAAGGTGTGTAGCGAAGGGGAGGAGAAGTCACCCCACCCGGCTTTGAACCCAGGTCTTCGAGGTACCAAACAGGGGCTCTGACCGCAACGCCAAAGAGCCAGGCTCGCCAGAATGGCAGTCAGAGCACACCCACAACTCTAATGATGGTCACTCCATCACACTGCCTTCCCCTTCGGGAGGCGCACCAAGCACTTTACACACTCAGGTGTCCCTCACACATCTCCCACCATACTTCTCCCATCCAGGGTGCCCCACATACTGATGCTTCACCCATCACTGGGGTCCCTCACACCGGGGTCAACCTAACCTGAGGGGATCCCTCGTATTGCTCACACAGTGGCTGCAGCTCCAATGACCTCACGGCAAGTCATCCCACTTCTGACACCATTTGTAGCGAAGGGGAGAAGTCACCCCACCCGGCTTCGAACCCGGGTCTCCGGGCTACCAAACAGGGGCTCTGTGTAAGGTTTCTGATCCTCTGTACTCTGTTTGGCCCCATCTGCTGGACATTTCGGGGTTTTACCTTTTGGGGTTTTCCCCTTGCCACTCAGTGTCTCTTGTCTCTCACCTGTATGTGATTATCGTGTCAATTACCCACTCATTGTGTGTCTGTCCCTCATTGGTCCCTGCTCCCCTTCCTGCTGTATTTAATCCCCATGGTTTGTGTGTTCTGTCTCTGATTGTCTTCTGGTTACCGTGCTGTGCTTTGTGAGTTTCTCTTTTGCTGTTAGAACTGTTTTTGCTTGCCAGCTGTTGGTTTTTGCCTTGTGGATTTAGTTGTTTTTTGATGCCTTTCGTTCCCCTGGATTTTGTATTTTTGATGTTTGGGTGCTCTCTGCGTTCTCTATTTTTTCCTGGAAGCTTTTGTGTTACTTACTGACTGAATAAATCTACCTGTGTCTGATTCTGCGTTTGGGTCCAATTTGACTGGCATCCTGACACTCTGACCACAACGCCAAAGAGCCAGGCTCGCCAGGATGGCAGTCAGAGCACACCCACAACTCTAGTGATGGTCACTCCATCACAAGGTACACACATTTCTCAGTTCAAATTGTCCAAACTGTCTGTGGTGCTGTCTTACAAAATGTGGGGCACATGTGAACCAATGTAAAGCCTCCACACCATGCTAAGTCCCGGTCCGAGTGGAGATCCACATTTGGAAACATGTTTTAGGTTATGTACAAAGTCTTGCGAATGAAAAGCACCTGATTACAAGTTATGTTCTTCTGTCTGTTTATTTCTTATTTAATTAATTCACCACATAGACGTCTGCCATGTTGCCACCACTCAAATATTTTTCTGTAGGTGGAGGTTACCAAAAACCTTCCTGGTCATGTTCTCATGGCTTTGTGCTTTCTTGTTTTACCCACAAGTGTGTGTGTGTGTGTGTGTGTGTGTGTGTGTGCATGTGTATGTGCCAATGTGTACGTGCTTGCATATGTGCAGTACCTGTGCTGTGTGTGTCTTGCGTGTATGTGTGTGAGCATGAATGTGTATGGGTGTGTGTTGGTGTGTGTGTGTGAGTGTGTGCTTTTTTGTCTTACCCACAGCTGACATAGGGTTTAGAGTCCACAGTCTTCTGGCTTTGCAATGGAGTATGAAGAGGGGTGTTGCTGCAACACAATAGTGAGACAAATAACAACAGAAGGAGAGAAAGAATGTGTGTGCATTTGTGTGTGTGTGCGTGTGTGCTCATGACGTGACCTGATTTTCTAAAGTGGTGAGTAGATCTAAACTTCCTGTAAGCATATCGAGAAGACATTGAGACCTCACCAAAATACTGAGAAACTTCAGCTCTCTGTCCCATGTAAAATGAATTGGGATAGTAATAATTTGGGCAAAAGCAAGCTATTGTGCACATGGAAAACCAATTTGCCATTCACTTCAGATAAACTGGCAACCAGTAGAATCTACCGAAGAGAAGATATATTATTGCTGGTTATACAATGGCATGCAGAAAACGAAATCCAAGCAACGTATGTTTTCTGACGGCATCATGCATTTACTGTTTGAAAAGCAACAGAAACATAATTTAAGAGCAACAAAAGATAATTGAATGGCTTAACGAATTCACAACGTTAGCAAAAATGTCGCCATCTCCGCAGATGATCACACAGACCTTTCATGTGCGACTACACCATGTTTACTGCAGATAAAGTAAATGGTTCTGAGCAAGCGCACAAATGAAGTTGAGCAAGCCTGTAAGTAAAGCTGAGCAAGTGTGTTTGGGGCAGTCTGAGGCATAGAGCTCAATAGAATACTAGAGTGGCCGCCATCTTGCGACTGCCGGCCGGGAATCCTAGCCCTCG
Source organism: Coilia nasus (assembly GCA_027475355.1). Classification (NCBI taxonomy): domain Eukaryota; kingdom Metazoa; phylum Chordata; class Actinopteri; order Clupeiformes; family Engraulidae; genus Coilia; species Coilia nasus. The sequence goes on from CM050216.1 coordinate 29,916,527, forward strand.
CAGTGCTGAGTAAGGGACACAAATATCGATTTGTATAATAAATTGATATTTTATATTAGCTAGTATATTCATTGTTGATCCGTACGTGTCATTTTATACTAATGACAGGTCATATTGTGTCTGAGGCTGTGAGGTGGTGTCTGAGCCTGTACCAGTAATTTCAGTGTGCATATCCCTTGTTTGCATCCAGGGCTCATCATACAAAGCTGAAAAATATTCCTCATCCTCATTTTAATGTATTTATTCATGTCATTTTTAAAATCAATAAACATGTTTTCAGTCTTTGAATCTCTTCAAATCTGAATACACAACTTAATCTTTTCTATACTAAGAACATGAGGAATTACCTACTGATGAAAATATTACATTTACATTACATTTAGGCTACATATATACGTGCAGCTAATGTAAATAACAAATCACCAATTTAATTAATGATGTGTTGCTATATTAAAAAAAAAAAAAAGTATGCAATAGCTTTTTCAAAAATAAAATGTCCACTGATACCAAAGACTGCAATGGTTATACAGGGTCGAACGCAAACTGTAGTGCTCAGCGAAGTACGTTAAAATCCACTTTATTCGTCATTAACGTTGTAATTATCGTTTTCTTTGATACGATTTACGTACATATAGAATCAGGCATTTCAAATATCATCATTGTATAGTGTGTCAGTGGATATTTTCACAGAACAAAGCCGTTTTTGACAGAGGTGGGTCCATTCTACGCTTATTTACATTGAGTGCCTAGCACACGCAAGATGTCGGGCGCGTCAGATGTTTTCCCTTGTGGTCAGCCAATGCCGTGTCCACTCTAGTATTCTATTCAGCTCTATGGTCTGAGGGAAAGGAGCATTGTGAGCATGTCTGCCAGAGCACGGAGGAAGATACTTTTTGAGCACAGAATCATCTTCTGTCTGCTCAACCATACGTTTTGTGCGCATGCCTTTAATGTTTCTTCAAAATAAAAGTCCTGTGTTTGCAAAATATATTTTTGTGTGTTCCTTTGCTGTGCTAGTCTGGTAAACCAGCCCCTCTTACTTCATTTCATTTTGTACAGAGGGTCTGGCAGTGCTGTATTGATAAACGATTTCTTCCTGGAGGCGTGGACTCTGTTGAAGTTTAAAACAAGTGGCTCTGCCTTTACCCAATCGCTATGTCTGGTCATCACCTATGCAAATAGCCTGCACTACAATTCAAATGTAGCACACCAAATCAACCTTATCGCTCACAAACACTCCCTATGTTTGCTGATTGACTAGGATTGGCTTGAACTTAATACAGCAATGTCAATGGCAGCACAGCCAGACAATCTGTACAAAATGAAATGAAGTTTACCAGACTATTGCTGTGGCGTGGTCATTTTCCACAGGCCAACATGAGAAGAAGGATAAGGGAATTAAGGGTATATTATATTGTGGATAATGCTATGTGATTTACATGTCATGTTTGGTCTTGTTTTGGTGGTCCCAGTGTGAGTGGTATACTGGTCTCAGTCCTAAAGCAGACTTAAGTTATTCTAGTAAAGATCTCACATCCTAAGGTTTCCAGGTGGTGTGCGACAGTGGGCTGTCTCCAGCCCCCTGCCCCCAAAATAACACCTCATTGTAGATTCCAGAACTTTACATATGCGTTCTTTTCTTACCTACTGCTGGCATAGGGTGTAGGGTCCACAGTCTTCTGGCTTTGCAAAGGGGTACGAAGAGTGGTGTTACTGCAACACAGTAGTGAGACAGGTAAGAAGAGAGAGAGAGAGATAGAGAGAGAGAGAGAGAGAGAGTGTGTGTGTGTGTGTGTGTGTGTGTGTGTGTGTGTGTGTGTGTGTGTGTGTGTGTGTGTGTGTGCGCGCGTGTGTGTGTGCAAGGTGTTCAACAGAGCTGGGCAAGGTGTTCAACACCGAAAGACATTAACTTAGGGTGACCAGACGTCCCGGGTTGACCGGGACAGTCCCGATTTTTAGTCGCGTGTCCCGAGTCCCGACAAAAGCCCGTCGGGACGCAAAAATGTCCCGGTTTTCACCCAACACCACATCAAGCTGCCCAAATTACAGCGATCGCATATACAAAACTGTTAAATTGAAGCCTAATGAAGTTTCCAGTAATTCAGAGTCAATGTGTGTGTGTGTGTGTGTGTGTGTGAGTGACAATGGTAGGTGCGCTCTGGGAAATCTTCGCAGTCAATGTTACAATGTATCTTGCAGTATACAGCGGTCGTGTTTTAACGGTTTTCTTCGATAGCAGACTAGACTACTACACGACAATTAAAAGAGAATGTGCACGCGCATGACGTCACACATAGTGTCCCGGTTTTAGACTCTGGAAATCTGGTCACCCTACATTAACTACATCAAAGTTGCAGGACAAGAAATTGAGCAACAGCTCAACGAAGGAGAATCTAACTCGTTTTTACCTAAATTCATACGTCAAATTCAAATTGGTCATATTTGACCTAATAAACCCATGCATTTGATTTGACTCAGTAACTGTCTGTATAAACTTTCTCATCCCAGGGTTTACATTTGAGAAGACATTACAATAAGTAAAATGACAATGACAAAGTCCAAAGTTTATGAGATATGGGATAAAATTGACACTCAACCATAGGTTAATCATTTGTTATTGGTACCTTGACAAAGAAACGGACATCCACTACGCTGAGCATCTATTGTAATCTGTTGTACCTCTGTGAAAGACAGATGGTGGACCTAGCCAGACTCGAGACAGTAGGAACCTTTCCTTTGAATGTTGAATGTGAATAATAATAATGTTATTAATGGTGAAGAGAGAGACATGGCGAGAGGCCCGAGAGAAGCGTGGAAAGGTCCTGTATAGCTACTTAATCTGGTAATTAGGGGTATGTAGGGGAATGTGTTATGAAAGTTGTTAAGGGCTCCAAGTCTTCATGTAGGGGAATATGCCAAAATCCTGATGTGGCAACCAGTTTTGAGAACACCACTGCTCCATCCAGATTTGCAAGCATGTCATCCACAGCTGGGAGTATGTGTCTCTCCCAACGCACACTCTCATTTCAGGTAATCATTTCCACGTTTTAATCGCTAAAACAAACTTATTTGTAGAACTACTTCCATCCGCCACAAGATGTGTCTTTTCATAACTTACTGAAAAAACTGCTGTTGCTAATTCCAAACTGGAGGTTGCTATGGCCAAGAGCCACTCGTTAGTTCCATTTGGTTGTCAAGCTAGACGCCCCAGTGTTCTAGTATTAAATCTGCTCAAAGGCCAGCCATCTGCTCATTAATAAACTTATTATAAAAATGTATACTCATTATAAACTCATTTATAAATTAAAATGGCCTTTTATAAGTGCGGAAAAAAAGGGCTGGCGTGTTTTAAGGTTAAGTAGTATTTATTTTCTAAAATTAAACTGCACGTTTCCGTTTATTGTGAAGTTGGACATGGAGAACGGCAGATCCATGCGTTGAAGCTGGTGTGGAGCGGAGTCGACCCTGTTCTGAGGCTCCGTGGCTTGTGGTGTTTCTGTCACAGTTGTTTTTTTCGTCAGGATGTCACTCCAGCGTCTCCTATCCGCAACAGATGGTGCCCAATAGCTTTTTAAGCTGGCTTCACATTTGTGACCAGTGACGGACATTATCTGCCTGCCCTCCAATCCAGCCTCAGTCAGCAGTTGCACCGCAGTGCTTCTGATTGAATGGTTAGTATATCGCCTCGAAAGGCCCAGGAATTTACAGATGCGTGGAAGCATGACACCCAAATAGTTCACACCCATAGGCTCAAGGGAGTACCAGCACTGTTTCTTTTCCACCGTCTCCTGTGGTGCCCGCAGGGGGTGTAGGTAAGGCTTTTGCGTTGGGTGGGCATGTTGACACTATTTCTTTAAGCTCGCAACTGGGCAAAGTGGGTCGCAGGGCTGGGCAAACATTAAGCCTCTCTATTGCTGTTTTTTTTTTAAATCTGTGGCTTGTTTGTGATTTTTTGTTTCCACTTTGTGTGACAAACACAAGTAGGCTACTCAACTCCATTTTCGTCTTTTTTTCCAACAAAGGAATCCGGTTTCAGGTCACGGTTGCCCTCTCTCCCTCTCCTCGCCAAGTTCAACTGTATCTCGAACCAAACTTTTCGGACCAGTCCTGCGGCAGTGTTGGGCGACAGATTATCAAGACTTAGCCTAACTCTTTTTCAGACAAGCAGTCTTTAAGTACACTCACTGCCCAAGCTGTAGACCTCTTGGTGTTTTTTTCGTGTTTGTCCGATTCTAGTTGGTCCAGCTCTTCGTTGCCGATGATTTTGTGCTTTTTGCTATCACTTTGTTTCACTTGCATTTTTCTTTTTGTTGTCTTTTGGGCATCTTCTTCACAGTCGCTCAACTCAGCTTTGGCCCAGTTTTCAAAATTTCCAGATTTTCCATATACATTAAAATTGATAACCGGAAATTCGGACATTGTACACGTAGTCGGTGCCCCTTTGATGTTTGCAACTTTGTATTTAACGGTTCCCTGTTAGAACATTCCAATGAACTTGAACTTGGCGCATTGAAACATAAACATAACTACATGTACCGCATAGCGCATGGTATGACCGCCGCAGTGTAGTGAAATGTGGGAACTGTTGGTATGATGAGTGTGTGGTAGAGCAGTGTTGTGAGGTGAGAATTTGTGTGGAAATGATTTTCTGGAAGTGGGCATGAATGTGGGTTTTCAATGAATGACATTGTGTGTGTTTGTATAGTGTGTAGGAGTGATTTGTGAAAGGAATAGGCAAAATGAGATTTTGTACAATTACAACACCCCCTATGGACCAAATTGTATAGCACGTGCTGTGGTGTTAGAGGTCTTTGTGCTGATCATGCATGATGTAATTTGTGCAGTTCCCACCTTCTCGGTCCAAGATATTAGCAACTCAAAATCCCAATTTTTGCATTTACCCTTATCACTAGGTGGTGCTATGCTTCAAGTGAGTGTTTATGGGCTGGGCTGATTCACCTCTTTAACACCGACATACTAACACAAAATTGTTGTCTTGGGCAAAATTGTTGACGAATTATTTAACAAAAATTATTTAACAAAATTATTTTTGACACCTAGTTTCGCCAATAAACATCGCCCCCTATGACGAAATCACACAAAATTGAGTACACATTAAAAGAAAGCTGTTTAGAGATGGCATGTCAACTTTGACCAAATTTGAGCAATTAAAAGCCAAGATATGGACTTTTGTAGAATTTTAAGCTACGTGTTAAATGTTCATTGACGTGTAACTTCGAAACGGTTTATCTCAAGATAAATCCTTTGATAACTTTTTGTCAGCATTGTCTGTAGATGAAATATACCAAATTTGGTGAGATTCACATGAACGGCCTATGACGAGTTCGCTCAGATTCGTTTTCGCAATGTTAAAATTTCACGGAAATTGTTTTCGTTGGAAGTGGGCGTCGACCAGTGCTTTCAATGCGTGAGGGTCAATAGATTTCACGATAAAAAAAAAAGTTGTTGTAAACGTTAGCATTCTCTAGATAATAGGCAAAATGAGATTTTGTACAATTACAGCGCCCCCTATGGACCAAATTATATGGCATGTGCTGTGATGTTAGAGGTCTTTGTGGTGATCGTGCATGACGTATTTTGTGCAATTCCCACCTACTCAGTCCAAGATATGAGCAACTTAAAGTACCAATTTTTGCATTTACCCTTATCACTAGGTGGCGCTATGCTTCAAGTGAGTGTTTATGGGCTGGGCCGATATGCCTCTGTAACACTGACATACTAACACAAAATCATTGTCTTGGGCAAAATTGTTGACAAATTATTTAACAAAAACTGTTTTTTGACACCTAGTTTCGCCAATAAACATCGCCCCCTATGACGAAATGTCACAAAATTTAGTACACATAAAAAGAAAGCTGTTTAGAGATTGCATGTCAACTTTGACCAAATTTGAGCAATTAAAAGCCAAGATATGGACTTTTGAAGAATTTTAAGCTACGTGTTAAATGTTCATTGACGTGTAACTTCGAAACGGTTTATCTCAAGATAAATCCTTTGATAACTTTTTGTCAGCATTGTCTGTAGATGACATATACCAAATTTGGTGAGATTCACATGAACGGCCTATGACGAGTTCGTTCAAATTCGTTTTCGCAATGTTAAAATTTCACGGAAATTGTTTTCGTTGGAAGTGGGTGTTGACCAGTGCGTTCAATGCGTGAGAGTCAATAAATTTCACGATAAAAAAAAGTTCTTGTAAACATTAGCATTCTCTGGATAATAGGCAAAATGACATGTAATGACATGTGTGACCTAGCAACTCAAAATACCAATTTTTTCATTTACCCTTATCACTAGGTGGCGCTATGCTTCAAGTGAGTGTTTATGGGCTGGGCTGATACACCTCTTTAACACCGACATATTAACACAAAATTGTTGTCTTGGGCAAAATTATTGACGAATTATTTAAGAAAAACTGTTTTTTGACACCTAGCTTCGCCAATAAAGATCGCCCCCTATGACGAAATGTCACAAAATTGAGTACACATGAAAAGAAAGCTGTTTAGAAACCGTTGACGGAAAATTGCTGAAAAATAAAAAAAAAAAAGCGAAAAAAGTCGCGGCAATTATAGTGTTATTATGACCGCCGCTAGCGTTAGTGGTCATTATAGTGTTGCCGCGACTTTTTTCCCTTTTTTTTTTTTTTTTTTCTTTTTTCCCCCCAATTTTCCGTCAACGATTTCCGGGACACTGGAAGTACGGGGGACATGAATCTTTGTAGGCATGTACCCCTACAACTTTTTGAGCGACTAGAAGCTTTTGGTCCCCAAGGGCCACCCCCCGCTGTGCCAGTGTCCGTCAAAGAGGGGGAGACCGGCAAAAGTTTTTGCTGAATAACTCAATGAACGTTTCACCCAACGACATGAAATTTTTGTGATATGTCGGTGTTACAGAGATGTATCGAACCAGCCCACAAACACTCACTTGAAGCACAGCGCAACCTAGTGATATGGGTAAATGCAAAAATTGGGATTGTCAGTTGCCAATATCTTGGACCGTGAAGGTGGGAACTGCACAAAATACGTCATGCATGATCACCACAAAGACCTCTAACATCACAGCACATGCCATAAAATTTGGTCCATAGGGGGCGCTGTAATTGTAAAAAATGTCATTTTGCCTATTATCTAGAGAATGCTAATGTTTACAACAACTTTTTTTTTATCGTGAAATCTATTGACCATCACGCATTGAAAGCACTGGTCGACGCCCACTTCCAACGAAAACAATTTCCGTGAAATTTTAACATTGCAAAAACGAATCTGAGCGAACTCGTCATAGGCCGTTCATGTGAATCTCACCAAATTTGGTATATGTCATCTACAGACAATGCTGACAAAAAGTTATCAAAGGATTTATCTTGAGATAAACCGTTTCGAAGTTACACGTCAATGAACATTTAACACGTAGCTTAAAATTCTTCAAAAGTCCATATCTTGGCTTTTAATTGCTCAAATTTGGTCAAAGTTGACATGCCATCTCTAAACAGCTTTCTTTTCATGTGTACTAAATTTTGTGACATTTCGTGATAGGGGGCGATGTTTATTGGCGAAGCTAGTTGTCAAAAAACAGTTTTTGTTAAATGATTCGTCAACAATTTTGCCCAAGACAACGATTTTGTGTTAGTATGTCAGTGTTACAGAGACATATCGACCCAGCCCATAAACACTCACTTGAATCATAGCGCCACCTAGTGATAAGGGTAAATGCAAAAATTGGTATTTTGAGTTGCCAATATCTTGGACCGAGAAAGTGGAATTTTGCACAAAATATGTCATGCATGATCACCACAAAGACCTCTAACATCACAGCACATGCCATACAATTTGGTCCATAGGGGGCGCTGTAATTTTAGAAAATGTCATTTTGCTTATTATCTAGAGAATGCTAATGTTTACAACAACTTTTTTTTTATCTTGAAATCTATTGACCATGACGCACTGAGGCTAAACCAATTCTATTCAAGGTTTGAGGAACAGAGCGACTCAGTGGCGAGAAAGAACACCCCTCCCCCTAACGACCTAGGGCTGTGTCTGTCCACTGCTGAAGTGAGGAAGACCCTACTCAGAGTCAACCCACGGAAAGCTGCTGGGCCGGATGGCATACCAGGCCGTGTGCTGAGGGAGTGTGCGGACCAACTGACAAATGTTCTCACAGATGTCTTCAACATCTCCCTGGCCACTACTGTCGTTCCCACCTGCTTCAAGACCACCACCATCATCCCCGTTCCGAAGAAACCCACAGTGACGTGTCTCAACGACTACCGCCCAGTTGCACTGACATCCACCATCATGAAGTGCTTCGAAAGGCTGGTAATGAGAGACATCAAGTCACAACTACCAGCCACACTGGACCCAATGCAGTTTGCGTACCGCCGAAATCGCTCCACAGACGATGCCATCAACACTGCTATCCACCTGGCTCTTTCTCACCTGGACCAAAAGGACACATATGTCAGGATGCTGTTCATTGACTTCAGCTCAGCATTCAACACCATCATCCCTCAGCAGCTGATAACAAAATTAGGCGAACTTGGCCTGAACACAACCCTCTGCAACTGGGTCCTGGACTTCCTGGTGGGCAGACCCCAAGCAGTCAGGATCGGGAGCAAAACTTCCAGCACATCTATACTGAACACAGGAACTCCTCAAGGCTGCGTGCTCAGTCCGCTGCTGTTCACACTTTTCACCCATGACTGTGCGGCAACGCACAGCTCAAACCACATCATCAAGTTTGCTGATGACACTACCGTGGTGGGCCTGATCAGCGGAGGCAACGAGGCCCCGTACAGAGAGGAGGTGGCTCAGCTCAGCAACTGGTGCACCGACAACAACCTGTCCCTCAACGTGGACAAAACTAAAGAACTGGTCATTGACTTCAGACGGACTTTGCATAAACACAACCCACTGTGCATCAACAACCTCCCAGTACAGATTGTCCAGAGCACAAAGTTTCTGGGCATACACATAACTGATGACCTCTCATGGACTCTCAACACCACACACATCACAAAGAAAGCCCAGCAGCGTCTGTACTTTCTGAGAAGACTGCGCAAAGCTAATCTCCCAACCGCCATCCTCACAACCTTCTACAGAGGGACGATTGAGAGCATCCTCAGCGGCGCCATCACAGCGTGGTTCGGCAACTGCACCGCTGCAGACCGTAAGGCCCTGCAGCGGATTGTGAGGACAGCCGAAAAGATCACTGGAGTCTCTCTGCCCCCCCTCTCAGACATCTACAGCTCCCGCTGTCTGCGAAAAGCCAGGAACATCATCAGAGACACTTCCCATCCCTCCCATGGACTATTCACCTTACTACCATCTGGTAGAAGGCTCCGCAGCATCACTGCCCGCACCTCCAGAATGGGGAAGAGCTTCTTCCCGCAGGCAGTCAGACTGCTGAATAACCTGTAGTGCAATATTTTGGACTGTAATTTCTTAGTAACTCAGGTTGCAAACCAGCGCGTCACAGCACACCGCACCTTATGCCCCCGCACTTTTCTGCTGCTACTACTTATATTTATTAGAATAGTCTTTTGTTTACAAATCATACCACTAGCCTTGCTGCTATTATTTATATTTATGTAGAACAGTCTACTGTTTACAAATCACACCACTAGCCACAGTGCTCTGCTAAAAGCCATGCCCTGTCTAGAGTGTTTGTTCTTTGTTTACAAACTGTGTTGTATTGTTCACTAATGTGTTGCACTGTATGTACAGAAGTGTACAGGAGAGTGTAAGCGTGTGTGTGTGTGCGAGTGTGTGAGTGCGTGTGTGAGTGGGTGAAGTAGTGTATGTAGGCACTATTATGTACCTGTCCTGTCTATACTGTGTTTTAACAGTTATGTGTCCACCAATTGTTCCCGGTGAAACGCTGTCTCGTCTCACTATGTACTGTGTATATGGCTGAAAAAACAATAAAAACCTACTTGACTTGACTTGACTTGACTTGAAAGCACTGGTCGACACCCACTTCCAACGAAAACAATTTCCGTGAAATTTTAACATTGCGAAAACGAATCTGAACGAACTCGTCATAGGCCATTCATGTGATTCTCACCAAATTTGGTATATGTCATCTACAGACAATGCTGACAAAAAGTTATCAAAGGATTTATCTTGAGATAAACCGTTTCGAAGTTACACGACAATGAACATTTAACACGTAGCTTAAAATTCTTCAAAAGTCCATATCTGGGCTTTTAATTGCTCAAATTTGGTCAAAGTTGACATGCCATCTCTAAACAGCTTTCTTTTCATGTGTACTCAATTTTGTGACATTTTGTCATAGGGGGCAATGTTTATTGGCGAAGCTAGGTGTCAAAAAACTGTTTTTCTTAAATAATTCGTCAACAATTTTGCCCAAGACAACGATTTTGTGTTAGTATGTCAGTGTTATAGAGGCGTATCGGCCCAGCCCATAAACACTCACTTGAAGCATAGCGCTACCTAGTGATAAGGGTAAATGCAAAAATTGGGATTTTGAGTTGCTAATATCTTGGACCGAGAAGGTGGGAACTGCACAAAATACGTCATGCACGATCACCACAAAGACCTCTAACATCACAGCACATGCCATACAATTTGGTCCATAGGGGGCGCTGTAATTGTAGAAAATGTCATTTTGCCTATTATCCAGAGAATGCTAATGTTTACAAGAACTTTTTTTTATCGTGAAATTTATTGACTCTCACGCATTGAACGCACTGGTCAACGCCCACTTCAAACTAAAACAATTTCCGGTAAATTTTAACATTGCAAAAACGAATTTGAACGAACTCGTCATAGGCCGTTCATGTGAATCTCACCAAATTTGGTATATGTCATCTACAGACAATGCTAACAAAAAGTTATCAAAGGATTTATCTTGAGATAAACCGTTTCGAAGTTACACGTCAATGAACATTTAACACGTAGCTTAAAATTCTTCAAAAGTCCATATCTTGGCTTTTAATTGCTCAAATTTGGTCAAAGTTGACATGCAATCTCTAAACAGCTTTCTTTTTATGTGTACTAAATTTTGTGACATTTCGTCATAGGGGGCGATGTTTATTGGCGAAACTAGGTGTCAAAAAACAGTTTTTGTTAAATAATTCGTCAACAATTTTGCCCAAGACAATGATTTTGTGTTAGTATATCAGTGTTACAGAGGCGTATCGGCCCAGCCCATAAACACTCACTTGAAGCATAGCGCTACCTAGTGATAAGGATAAATGCAAAAATTGGTATTTTAAGTTGCTCATATCTTGGACTGAGAAGGTGGGAATTGCACAAAATACGTCATGCACGATCACCACAAAGACCTCTAACATCACAGCACATGCCATACAATTTGGTCCATAGGGGGCGCTGTAATTGTACAAAATCTCATTTTGCCTATTCTTTTCACAAATCACTCCTACACACTATACAAACACACACAATGTCATTCATTCAAAACCTACATTCATGCCCACTTCCATAAAATCATTTCCACACAAATTCTCACCTCACAACACTGCTCTACCACACACTCATCATACCAAGAGTTCCCACATTTCAATACACTGCGGCGGTCATACCGCTATGCGGTACATCTAGTTTAAAGTGAACCAGTTCTCCATGTATCTGTAAACATGTTCGGTAGTTTTATTGCACAAGCAGGTAGACCAGCCAGGAGAGAGTTGCAGTAATTAAAGAAAAACTTTGGTGTAAAATGAATGTTAAAACATCCTACCGAGTTGGTATGTGTACTGAGGAGCAAAATTGATTTAGCCTATTACATTCAGAGTTTAACTATTTTTTATTGTTTGTCCCAGAAGGCTAATAGTGGAAGTGCTTCTCTTCTAACCCAAATCCCAGCCTAACTAAGTTAGGAACTGTTCCAGTTATCACTGTGACGGACAGACAGACAGACGATTACAACACACCCGCATCGCTATGCGTAGGTGTAATGAAGTACGAGGGGCTTGGTTTACCAGGCTTGGTAGCAGGTTCTTGGCTATGTAGTTACATCATTACATGGTGGTTTGGTTTCGGCTATGCAACAAGTGCCTTGTTCGACCTACGTCTTATGTTGCTAGGTGAATGCTCTGGAACGAGACTCCTGGTAATCACAACTATGGCATAGCTTTTTGTAATTCGCCTAATTTGCCCTTTTTTATTCGCTCGTTATTTCGCCCGTTTACTTTGGTTGACTGATGGAGGCAGTCGAGGTAGAAGAACATTTTCACGTGCAGCACGCGTATGCAACTCGGAGTAACCTATTGTAGGCCTACTGTATTTCAGAAAGAGGAACTACTACAGTAAATGGTTTCTCGGGGAATGCCACCTTTAAGTGCAACTCTATCAGTAAAATCTAGGGTTGACAACAATCTAGTCAGCTGTTCAACTGAGGGGTGATGACAGGGGCGTGCTGAACTGTCAAGTAATGTTCGTTTATCTCGGGGAGATAAAGCGACAAACTTTTTATTTTTGAGCAAGCATTGATTATGCGGGGCACGGTCTCAATTTGCGGGACGCGTGAATTGGGCTTCAAACGCTGTACGCTCACGCGCTACGCTAGTAATCATATTAGCAATTTAATTCAATTAATTTAAGTTCACCCACACGCAGCCTGTTACTGAAACAAATGACCATAACACCTACATAAATTAATTAAATTAATTAAAAGTACTATTTTATAAACAATAAATTATACACACACACAGACATGCATACATGCATACATGAATGTATGACTCACCTGTTTAGGTAAACAATCCAAAGGCACAAGGGTCCCAGGACACCCAGGATGAGCATCAGCGAGAGCAGTTTGTTGGTTAATAACTTCATTCCTCCAGCGTGTGTGCACACACACACACACACACCACAATTACATACACCTGCTATCTCCCCACAAACAGAATCAGCTTCTCTTTCCCTCTATCACTTTGACCTGCTGTCTTTTTTTCTCCTCTTCAGTGTTCTCCCACCACACAGTGACTTGACAGTTGCTTCAGTCCACCTCAGGTTTCCTCTTGTCAGTGGAAATTGGCTTTTGTAAGGAGGGGGAAGTCCTTCTTTACTCACAGCAGTCAATATGTCACTCTATTGTATTACTGTAGCCTACTATAAATTCTGTGGCAGAGGGAGCTGAGCTCCGGCTGGCTGTATTGCCGAGGTGAGGAGGCGGAGCTGAGCTCCAGAGGGCTAGGGCCCAATTTAAACTCTGCCCCTTCTTGCTTTGGGTCTTTGCACAAGTGTTTGTTCTTGTTGTCGACCAACTTTATCAGACAGACTCCACTTCTGTTTCTCTGAGTTGACAACCCTCATATGCTGTCCGTTATAGGTTATAGCATCTCAAGCTTTTTTTCTCCTCTTCATTGCTTCTCTTTCATTTCCACTGTCCAGCTCCCTTCCCTGCCCTAAAGTGTCCACAATATGGCCAACTTAGATATGGGCAGGGTTGCAGGGGTGTAGCCAGAAATGCTAAAATGGGTGGGCCCAGAAAAAAATCAGGTGCAGATGGTGAGAGATGGGAGATTAAGTGACACAACAATAAGTTGTGAAGAGAGAAACTAAAGATGAGATGTTCCAAGTTTTTAAGTATCTAAAATCACATTAGCACATTTGCATATTAATTTTAATTAACAACAAGTTACACACTGTGTAAACACACTCTTCTAAATAGCATTTTAAAAAAGCCATTTTAAAAGACACATTAACGATTGAATATCATATAGTTATAAACCTTTAATTACAATTACAGGTCATGAATACATAAAACATTTTTAAATGGAATATAATGTCATCCATTCATTCATTTCATTCATGGGTCCATCATTTCCATCCATGAACATCAAACATATTTAATGAGCAATTTGACTACTACTCCTCCTATTACTTACATCAGATGAAAAAAGCTACAGTTGTGGTGCTTTGTGTGTAATATCTGTACATACATTTGTCCCTATTTTGTCAGTGCCGTTTAATATTTCCAACTAGTGCTTTCACAAAAAGTTTATTTCTCCCATTCATGATTTCAGTTGGGGAAAAAAACTTCAGCAACACCAGGCAGTGTTTTTTTATTATTTTGACAGTAAATTGCTGTGAGACATGAGCAATCACTTCAGCAATGCAAGTCGGCAGGTGTAGTTAGATGTTTATTAGGTATGATGCAAGTTTATAACGTTTCTATAACATGTCTGGCCCATCCTCTTATCTGTGTGTACATGAGATATCTACCCATATTAGCAAACATGCCATACTCCTCTCTCTCTCTCTTTCTCTCTCTTTCTTTCTCTCTCTCTCTTTGTCTCTTTCTGTCTCCCTCTTTTCCTGCAGAGTCTGTGATACCAGCCCTCTGAGACACTGTCTGCCCCGTTGTCCTCTGACATCATGAGCTGGAGCTTCCTGACACGCCTGCTGGAGGAGATCCAGAACCACTCCACCTTCGTGGGGAAGCTGTGGCTCACTGTGCTCATCGTCTTCCGCATCGTGCTGATGGCCGTGGGCGGCGAGAGCATCTACTACGACGAGCAGAGCAAGTTCGTGTGCAACTCGGGCCAGCCGGGCTGCGAGAACGTCTGCTACAACGCCTTCGCGCCGCTCTCGCACGTGCGCTTCTGGGTCTTCCAGATCATCCTGTCGGCCATGCCCTCGCTCATGTACATGGGCTACGCCGCCAACAAGATCGCCAAGATGGAGGACACGAAGGGGGGTGGGGCGGGAGCAGGCGGCGGGGTCGGTGGTGGTGGTGGCGGCGGCGGGGCAGGAGGGGCAGCGGGCGGAGGGGGAGGCGGGGGCTACACGCACCGGCGGCCGAGGAAGATGTACTTCGGGGCGCGGCAGCACCGCGGCGGGCTGGAGGAGGGCGAGGAGGAGCAGGAGGACGACCACATGATCTACGAGGTGCCCGAGCCCGACGCCTCGCGAAGAGACCTCCTGCCGCCGCGTCCCAAGCCCAAGGTGCGTCACGACGGGCGCCGGCGCATCCGCGACGACGGCCTGATGCGCATCTACGTGCTGCAGCTGGTGACGCGCACGGTGCTGGAGGCCTGCTTCCTGGCGGGACAGTACTTCCTGTACGGCTTCAGCGTGACCGACGTGTTCGTGTGCTCGGGCAAGCCCTGCCCGCACAACGCGGATTGCTTCGTGTCGCGGCCCACCGAGAAGACCATCTTCATGTACGGCGTCACCTGCCTCTGCCTGACGCTCAACGTGTGGGAGATGCTGCACCTGGGCGTGGGCACCATCGGCGACATCATATGGCGGCGCCGGTCCACGCCCCCCGACGACGAGTACCAGCTGGGGCTGCTGGAGACGGGGGGCGTGTCTGTGGGGGTGGGCGGGGCCGGGGGCCCGCTGAGCGAGGGAGAGGGCGCGGGCGGTGTCGGGGGTGCCAGCGGGGCAGACTACGTGGGCTACCCGTTCTCCTGGAACACGCCGTCTGCGCCGCCGGGCTACAACATCGTGGTGAAGCCCGAGGCCATGCCCTAAACTGACCTGAGCAACGCCAAGATGGCCTGCAAGCAGAACCGCGAGAACATCGCCCAGGAGCAGCAGCAGTTCGGCTCCAACGAGGACAACTTCCCCACGGGCGGCGAGCCCCGCGTGCCGCCCCTCAACAAGGATGCCATGCAGCACGCACAGCAGCAGCTGGAGGCGGCCATACAGGCCTACAGCCAGCAGCACCACGACAGCCATCACCCCGACGACCCTCTCCGCGGCAACGGGGATGATGACCACGACGACAACGACGACAAGCCGCAGAGCAACATCACGCCGGCGCAGAGGGAGCGCAAGCAGCACCATCACCACCACCGGGCCAAAGCCGGCAGGGGCGGGGGCAGTGCCGGCAGCGGGGGAGGGAGCAGCAGCAGCAGCAGCAAATCAGGGGAGGGCAAGCCGTCCGTATGGATCTGACAGGCATTACACTAGCCAATCAAAAGAGGGCAAGCCATCTGTATGGATCTGACAGGCATTACACTAGCGAATCAGTAGAGGCCAAGCCATCCACTGTGTGGCATTACACTATATTACTACATAACTATATTGTGCAATACACAATTTTAGATATGCATTATTACACACACACACACACACACACACACACACTCATTAGAGGGAGTTGAAGACATGGTGCTTGGACACACCCTCTTAGTGCCTTCGGAGTTCCCTCAGCCCCGCCGTAGAGAGAGCGAGAGGGGATTTCTGGGAGATTTCGTCATTCAGAGTGCTTCCTTTTTTTTCCTCCTCTCTATGAAGAACTGACTGGCACATGCCAAAAGAGCTGGCAGGCGTGCCATCTGTCGGTCTCGATGCCATGATAACGAAAAACCTGTGAGAAATTAATGCACCTTTTGTCTTCCATCGGAGGAAGTCCTCCAGAACATCCTTTATTTATCTCTCTCATCGTGTGAGAACTTTCTGGAAGCTCTCATTCCAGTACTGACACCGTGCAGTGCCAGTGGCTCAAGACTTCCCAGTCCTCCCCAGTACCAGATGATCGACTCACTGACTGCCCTACTGCACCCTATGCAGCACACAAAAGCCTCCTGTTTGACTTTGGGGTTATGTGCAAGTCCACGGCAAATAGCATTTTCTAAGATTTAGCAGTCATTCTGGACCTGATTAGACACTGTGTTCCTTTGATGATGATTGCTCATCAATTACCGGTGCAATGCTGTCTGTCTGTTTGTCTGACTGTCTGTCTGTCTGTCTGTCTGTCTGTCTCTCTGTTTGTCCTTCCTTGTTAGCCCCCTGGCGTGGCGCAGAAGCACAATCTGATGTTAAAGTCACTGGAGGTCCTAAGGTGCCTCCATTTTAGACGGTTTATATCAGTGACAGGGAACATAGACATATAAACATAGACGCCGCCTTCCGCGTAGAACCATACGTTATCCTCGCCGCCATATTGGATGTGGCAAAGTGGAGATTCTTCAACCGTCTCTAGACAGTAGCCTAGAATAAAGATGCCTCATTCATGTGCTGCGTTTAACTGTACTAACAGGTTTACAGTCCAAACGAGGTCACATGGTATTACCTTTTACAGATGAGACTGGAAAAATACTTTTCATTGTATTTGGCCATTATAACGTAATTTTACAAACAGAAGTAACTGACTTTGTGCCTAATATGAAGTCTCGCGCATAATAGCTGCTCGGTGAAACCATGCTTCCAAACAACGAAGAAGTCTTTCCTATTTAACTAAATCCGTAACTACGCTGATTGTTGTTAGTTGCTTAACTAACTTTGCACATACTACATAGGTTTCACAAAAATAAAGAGATGAAAAGGCAGTGGGAGACAGATGTGCGACGGGAGGGGTTTTCTGCTACTCCGTCATCTGCAGTGAACACTTCAGAACGGAGCATTTTGACAGGACCAGAGCGTCAGGATAAGAGAGGGAGCTATTCTTTCTGTCTTCAGTTTCCCAGCTCATCTCCACAGAGAATGTGTATAGGTATAAGCAGCGATGATTAGATACTTCAGTGCCACACTATGATGAACATGTTTTTTCCCTTTCTGAATGTGAACCTATTTTGTTTTGGTATGACGTTAGAATTTGGCCGAAGTCAGTTTGGCGGTGATTCAGCTCACTTTATTCAACGGGATTAGGCCTAGGTCTGTGTGGTGACTCAGTAAATAAAACAGTTAATTTTTTATTTTTAATTCACTATTTCCAGTCAAATTTAGATCGGTATTGCTCGACCCCACCTCTGCTACACGGAATATTGACGAGTATTTCGCACACTATTTATAACCACGTTATAAACGTTAAACGTTAGACTATTTAGGCTGTTGTTTTGATGCCTGCTTGTTTCCCAGATATATACGTGTGTGTCTAAATGGGTGAATAAAATGCATCGAGTTAAATACCTTTGTAGAAAGGCGCTTTATGAAGTTCGGCCCATTTACTTCCACTGGTTTACGGGGTAAATTTGCCACATCCAATATGGCGGACACGCTGACGTATGCCAGCAACGGGCCAGCAGCTCAATGCGGCGTCTATGTTTATATGTCTATGACAGGGAAGGTGTTGCTTGTTACATGGACCCAACAGGACAGATACGACAGACAGACAGATATGATGGACCCAGAGCCATATGAAAGCCCACATGAGCTTTTAGTAGGATAGAACTTGGTCAGATGTAGTCTCAAGGTTTTATCATTCTATAGACCTTATGGCATTTTTACAGTATACAGTATATACAGTATACAGTATACAGTTAATTATCTAATATCAGTCAGTGATAAAAAAAAAAATGATGTAAGTATGTATGAAATATCTTTGATAGGATGTGTTTGTGTGTGTGTGTGTGTGTGTGCGCGTGTGTGCGCACATGCGTATGCATGCGTGTGTGTGTACAAAATCACCAGCACTTGAACTAAGACAATGTTAAACCCAACCAGTGTTTTGTGAGATAAGATCCTGCTTGTCAAATAGGATCCTGTTGCGTTCCATCTAACCCAGGTATATTTCCAATAAGCGTTTAATGCTCCTGCTCTTCTCTCGTTGTCTTCCCAAGACACAATGGCGAGTCTGTGTCTCCTAGTCAGCGTACATTGCCTGTGCCACATGCCTGATTATAAGGCAGGTGAAAAAGGTAAGCCTTTCTGTTTCATGTAAGTGTGCATTAAAGCAGCACACTGTTTCGAGTTTAGAAGTCACTAGATGCTTACATGACTCATTACCAGGCAAATAAAGACTTTCTGAACCACGCTTGCAATATCTGGGTGTCCGTCCCGGCACCCTCAGACTCACAAAGTCTCAAATATCCTGAGATGGGTTAAATTCTGAAGAAATTCTAACTTTACTTACCTCGGTGGACATGACTAGATGATCAGTTGAGTTGAAAACATGCACAGGCTGCGGGAAAGGGAAAGCAGTTCATTTCTACAGGAGTGTGCATTTACTTGGAGACACTAGGGGGAGCTCCACTAAGAAAAAGCACTCAAAGTTGCATGGTATCTCTTTAATATATCTGCGGGAGACCGTGCACTGTTTTGGGAGCCATAGTTACCCCACTTAGAGCCATATATTCTGGCAGTTCAGCAATCGAATACGTATGCCATAAGACAGCTGATGGAAGAGAGAGCACGGGTTTATGACTACAATCCCTTTATGCATCAGTGTTTTTTTGTGTTTTTTGTTTTTTACACAGCAAAGACAGTGGCTAGAGAGGCAAACAGGAATTGCCTAATCACCCATGTTCTGTCAAGTTTAGAATTCTTTTCTATAATCTTTTTTATAGCAAAAACTTACATTACAGACATATCAGTTGTTTCTTTGGATGAAATCTTGAATATATTTTTCTTTCTTTTATTGTCAAATTGTAAGAATTGCTATTTTTATATTAAGTTGTGCATAATGGCATAATACGGTGGAAAAATATTCTCAGACTTCATTTAGGTGTAACTGAAATACAGTATATGCACAGTATTGTACCAGTAGTAAACCCGTTGGTTGGTTAAAACGTTTTTAAAATGTTTTTTTTTATATATATAATTACTTGTTAAATCATCGTTCTGTTTGCCGAAAGGGAGAACTATGTAGCATTTTCAGCAAAACTTTCAAACAGCAAAGAACTTTGTGCTTAATTATACTTATTTAGAAGGGGAGGCAATGTGTGTGTGTGTGTGTGTGTGTGTGTGTGTGTGTGTGTGTGTGTGTGTGTGTGTGTGTGTGTGTGTGTGTGTGTGTGTGAGTGTGTGTGTGTACTGTACAAATGCCCAAGTCTGTGGAGAGAGAAAGAGAGCGAGAGCAAGAGAGAACCAGGGCCTTTATAAAAACTGCAAATGCATGTGAGTGTGAGTGTGTGTGTGTGTGTGTGTGTGTGTGTGTGTGTGCGTGCGTGCGTAGTTGAGACAATTCTTACCCCATACTTGTCCAAATCATTGTGTTAATGGTGTTTGTGTGAATGTGGAATTTGTAATAACTCTTTCTGAACTGTTTCTTTTTCTTAATGTGAAAAAGCTGGAGTCACCAGCAGTGTAAAATATTTCCATTTTTGGAAAAAAACTTTTTTCTGGTTAAGTATTCCTAAATGCATGTTTAAAACTTATTTTGTTAAGACATTCAAATAAATGACCATGGAAACAAGAGTGACTGTCGCTCTGTGTTGCCAAACCTTGCCAATGCATCAGTTAACCTGAGGATGTTGCTGGTCTTCCACCCTGTCAGACTAGACTAGCGTTCGGCTGATCTCGATGAGCTTTGAAGACAAGGAAATTCGACGGTCAATCTCCATCATTACGGCAGTGACGGCTGACTTTAGCGTTACGTCACACACCGTGGTGGCCGCGCTAGGACTGTCACTCCCGTTTTTGTCATATGCCAGTTGTCAATCTCCCTTCCTCTTCTGAGCACTGGTCTGTAAGTCTGTAAATGTACAATTGCATTGAACACACCTAAAACAATTCATTTATAAACAACATCTCAAGTTGGGCTTTTGGACTTATTACAATATTTGGTTAGACAATCAGTGAGTCGTAAGATATGTTATGGTACTGTCACTTTCTGTCACTGTCTCAACAGGAATGTATATGGACAAAAATGCACTACATGGACTTTTTGACTTAATTAATCATCTACATAAGTCTGTAGTTGGAGTCATAACCAGGTGAATGAAGACTTTCTCGACCTCCACTGCTGTCTGTGAACAGAATACCATGCTTGCAATGGGTGTCAGTACTCTGATCAGTTGAGTTGAAAACACATGCACAGGGTGAGGGGAAGGGAAAACAGTCCATTTTACGAGAGTGTCCACTTACTTAGAGACACTAGGTAGGGCTCCATTGAGAAAAAGCACTCAAAGTTGCATAGCATCTCTTTAATATAAAATTGAGCCTCCATTCACCTTGGAAGTCTTTCCACAACTATGGAAATCAGGCACATTTATTCTCCAGAGCACTTATCAGGTCAAGTCAAGACAAGAAGGCCTTGCAATCTGTTTAGGTCCAGTTAAGTTTTTTCACATCAAACTCATTAAACTATGGCTTTATATTGCTTGTTTTGTGTACCAGGCCACAGTTAAGTTGGAAAAGAAAAGTCTTTCAAATTTGCATTTTAAAACTACTGAATATCCTATACGATGGGCCTACCAGCACTTCCAGGCTAATTTGGAAAACTGACGTCTAAGGGTACATTGTAGACCTAGGAGACTAAAACAAAATGGTCCTTCCTGAACTCTAAAGAAATAGCCTACTAGGGGCTTTGTAGTTTCTACATTCACTCATCAGGTTGTTTTGTCGGGTCTAATACATTCTGCAATAGGAACACTGCTGAGTGCTTATTATGTAGTCAAGAACATTTAGAACACACTGCTGCCATCTAGTGTGCAGTCTGTAGCCAATAGTTAATGTGTTTTGTGAATTTGGCTGAGTGTGAGAAATGCAGTAGCAGCACACATTTACTGTTTAAAATAAGACAGCCAAACATTATTACACCTAAAATAATGGGGAGGGAATAATGGGTCATCAATATTTGTCCAAGGCACAGAATTGTTTTAGGCATGAAGCATAGTCTTTCAAGTGCTAAAATGTGTGTTATAATTCATTATTTACACATGCTTTAAAAATTCAGGTTAGTCTCACATCTCTGTAAGGTCACTCCTATACTGATTCCAGCCAGCTAGGGGCAATCAAGATCAGAGGGATGGTGTAAAGGGGCTGTAAGAACTTTGATATTAACTGTCACAAAAACATATCACCGGGAAAGAGTACTGTACAATGCATTATGCACTATAAAACTATAAAACAAACTAATTTCTCTGGGCAATGCACCCAAAAGCTTTTATAAGGTGACACCGAGATTGTAGTTTTGAAAATATTCATGGTCGACATTCTCTTAATGATTGATGATGTCAAATGCCTGACATTATCTTCATGCATCTTCCTTATACACCTTCAAACACAAAACCAGAAAAAGGAAATGCTTACCTGGGTCAAAAATTGTAAATGGAGTAAATTTGAGTAACATTGAGCTCATCAAAAAAAGGACCCTTTATAACATAGATGCTACAAGAAAGATGCCTCAATGTTTTCTATTTTCCTCTTCCTCCATTTTTCATACACGTACTGTACTGTGTGTTGTGCCCAATGCGTCCCTGATTTGTCAGAGATGGATTGTGGCCTCAGGATCACTGTGTGATTAGCAGTGCCACTGATCTGCTAAACTTTTGCCGTTTCCTGTAATCTTTGTCTATTTGCTTAACACCAGGCTTGTTTGTCCCACTTCCAAGAGCACAGTTTAGTTTTTCATTCCATATTCCCACATAGGAAAGGCCAGTGAAGCACAGTTCCACTGGTGACAGCAGGCCTCTCTGTGCTATTTTACAGTGTCAGCTAAGTCTTTATCAGCAAAATAATGCATTGCCATGACAGCTTTCATCACAAAATGAATAAAAAATCAATAGTGCAGTCTTCACAGCAGACACAGTTTCACCTACCCCTAAACGCAAACTGCAATTGCTGATCCTCAGGGTCCAAGAAGTACACAGCAATTGCAACCAGTAGGGTAATCACATGTCACTTACTGTAGCACCAGAAGTGCTGGAACAGAAACAAGTGCTGGAATTGCAGAAAAAAAATGTAACATACTTGTAACACAGACTATTATTAATTGTTGTTGTGTCAGCTCAAGGACAACTTCTTAAGTAGTGTTTATTAAGTGTGTTCGCTCTGCGAGCCAGCAAATTTGCACCGTTGGCGCTGCTGCTCTTTTATTCATTTTGTGTTTAATTAGGGTAACAGTACACTATCATGACTTAGTTTGGCAGAGGAAATAATTGACAAGACAACTCATGTAAAAGTAATACAAATGTATTCACAGAGACATAAGACCTCACCTGATACCTATTTTATCTATTCAGACACCAACATGATTTTATACCCAAATCATCAAAAAAACCCTCTTTCCTTGATAATTTAAAAAGTAGATTGAAAATTGAAAATTTAATTGAAAATTAGATCAATTTTCATTCAAGCCAGTGGAAAAGTTATCATTTGGGTTTTTTAAATATCCAGAAAACCGACCCACCAAACTCTGTGGCAAATGTGACCATCTTCATTAAAATAGTTGGAAATACAGTACAAGGTAATTGTTGAAGTTCTGACATACAGTAAGTAAGAACAGTAAGTACAGTAAGAACCAACTTAAAACATGAAGGCAATGTGCTGCTTTTAACTTTTAACATTGGTTTAACTTATGTATGTCCATAATGAACATGGCCCGATTAAGTTAATGAATTAACTTTTAACTATTAAAGCTCTGTTGAGAAAATGCCAGACTCAGCTTACACATCACTGGGTGGGCACTGGCCGAGGTAAACCCTGAGAACGCCCTGCCTGTGGAGCTGCAGGAAGCGGTCAAACTCAACGGGCATGGCGTGGAACTTCTTCGTGCTCTTCTTGTTGTCGTAGTAGTGGTTGGTGAGGGGCTTGCAGCTGTGCGGATGCACGCTGAACGGCCAGAAACCGTAGAGGTGCACATTGTCGCACAGCTCGAGCGCCAGGCTGGCCATCATCAGGCCTGTGCTCAGGCGGACAGCATCCACGCCCCGGGAGTGCCAGAAGCTGGCCAGGCTGGTCAGGTACTCTGGGTTGAAGAAGATTGTCCGAGCGGGGCTTTGGAAGTCCTCCAGCGTGTAGGTTACGAGCAGCGACAAAGGTGTGTTGTGGGGGTATGAGAGGGCCGGCAGGAGCAGCAGAGCGGCACCATAGGTATCGAGGCTCTCCACAAAGGGTCGCCGGTGATTTACGAGGGCTGCAAACCTGACACAGAAAGGAAAGATGGAGGTATTCACAAACTGTCACAAAATATCAAGCAGCCCACTGACTGGCATCCGTTAAGCAGAAGGATGAGGGACATTTTGCTCAAAGCAATGACACAGCTGGAGGGGGGTACCAACAATTTAACTAACACTCACTGGCAGTTGGACATGGATTGATATCTGAGCTCAACTCTTGTTGAAAGAACCATTAATTTTGACACCTACTGGTTCCTTTCTCAAACAGATGAGGAACATACCTCAAGAGTTATGCCAACTATCTCTGCTCTGGAGTAAAATCAAGTCAAATTTTAAAGAAAGTTTTGGTTTCCTGAATGAGTCCTAATCACTGGGTTTTGATGCATGTTGGGAATTTGCCACCGTAAAAAAAGCAGTTAAGAAAATGACGTAGAATAATTTGCAGCTAGCTTGTTTACTATCATTAAGTCCTAAGAAATCACCACTAAAATTATGATCGAAATGATGTCTCTATTCTCCTCCCACGATAATAGGTCATATTATTGGTAGAGGCACTGATGCACCAATGAGAACATCCCAAAATGTATGAATGCTGACATTGATTCATGCTAACAAACAACTGAAAACCCTACACACCGTTCCTTAAGTTAAAGAGCTCTGCAATGGGTAAATAAAACCAGAGGTGCAGGAGAAGAGCAAAAGGAATAATCTCTGACCACAGCCATCCCATCCACAGTCTCCTCATCCTCTTGCTTTCTGGTAGAAGGTACGAAAATACTCAAGCCGATATTACCAGATTCACAGACAGCTTTTATTCACAAGTCATCAGGATACTAAACTGCCATAACACCTCAACACACTCAGTGTTCCCCCATCCTCAAACTATGTTCACATTTCACACACCTGACACTAATTTTGCTCATCACATTGTAGACTTAACTAATATTCCCAATTAGTTTATGAACTCTGTAAAAAAAAGACTGAATTTTACGACAGTGTAAAGTTCTAAAATTCCACTTTCTATTCTATGGACCACACCGTTTTTAGAACTTTAATCCTCCCAAACCCTTAAACATTAAGAGAAGACTCTCTTCTTTTCTCCCTTTGCTCACTTTTCACGAATGCTGGGATTGACTGTTACCACGTCAGCCCTGTGGCCCACATCTTTTTTATAGCCGTTTTCCAGTGGTGGAAGGTTACACCTGTAAAAGAGAGGCACTTATTGGGTGGGGAAAAGAGAGACAGTGGCAGTGGTTTGTTTTGTACGTATGTCAGTAGTGTAAGGCCATCGAAGAGCTAAGTTGTATGCAACTGGACTTCTTTTTGGAGCTTGAAGACATTTCATCCAAAAGGCTTCTTCAGTTCTGACCTGATGATGGAGAACCAGGAGCTATATCTTTGCACCACTGGAAGTAGAGCTGTGAGCTGTAGACCACACCCCTTATCATGTGACAAAAAGGTCACATTGGTCACCCATTAACATAAGTCAAGTTGTGAATTGGAGTGAGGGTTCCATTCCACTTAGCTGACGCTCTTATCCAGAGCGACTTACAGTTATTTACAGGGTTTCAGTTACAGTCCCTGGGGCAGTGTGGGGTTATATGCCTTGCCCAAGGGCATTTCAGCCATGGATAGGCTGGGATTCAAATCTGTGACTCTCTGAACCCAAGACCAAATCCCTAACCACTATACCACAGCTGCCCCCAACTTAAACTGCCACCGATACAGGTTACATGGTAGTTTCCTCTTTTTTGTTCAAACCCTCTACTCTGAGGTCGTTGTATATTAGACTTTCACTGGCGAAAGGCTTCTTATTCTGCGAAATGTTCTACTTCGGCAGAGGCGGTCCTAGCCTGTCTGGTGCCCTGGGCGAGCAACCCCCCATGGTATCCATGGCTAAAAAACACACACACTATATTACCTTCAATGTTTTCTCTTTTAAATGCATTAAATAAAAAATGCTATTGAGAAGTGCTTATAATTCTCAATAACTGTCCCAGTGCTTATGAAGTGTGGTCATGGATGCCAACTGTGTTTAGTCGAATTGACATGAATTTGCATATCTTGTGGGAGGTAGACTGTACAACTGTGAGTAACAGAAATATGTTTGTCACCAACTGTAAGGCCATTGGTTTTACATATAAATGGACAGAGCAACAGTGCCTTTATTTCTAAAACATGAAACTTTTGTGTTTTTGAATTGTGAACTGAAATATAAAATTTCAGACCTGATGAAATCAATTGCCCTTGCCAAAGTGGTAGGATCGTTGCCAGCAGGTAACGATGAAATAAGCAGTGCATCCCAATTTGTTGAAGCCGCTGTGGTGTCGAACCCTTAACATTTAATTTTCATTTAAGGCTCAAATCTTCTTATCCTAGAATCACGTCGGTTACTTTGTGCACCTTGAAGACCAAATTAAATAAAAAGGAGGGTTCTTTTGCTTGATATACATACCTTATAACAAGTTCGGCAGAATCGATTCTCTGTCCACAGTTACTATTCAGTAGAATACCCCCATTTCCAACAACGGAGCATGTATCCCATGTTCTGTTTTCAAAGGGTGACTCCTAAACACATGTGCACACACACACACACACACACACACACACACAGAATACAAATGCAGCAAATGACTTGTGGTATACCCACTTTTCCACATAAGTCCTTTTTATTTTCTGGATTTTTTTTTTTTTTCATTTCAATCATTAACAGATTTAAATGCAGTCATAAATGCTTAACAGGTCATTGCAGCAGAAATGTTATGGTAGACACATAAGACACATTTAGCTTTGTGTGCACTTTTTATTGGCTGCACAACCCCACAAGTGTTATCTAATATTTTTGAGTTTTCAGTTTTGTTCTGCAATGTAGAAATGATCAGAAAGTGAAAGATGCATTAAAGAGTAGTTATGTCTAAACTTTTAAATGGTAGTGTATGTCCTGTGTGTGACCTTGCCATCTGTGTTCTGTGCCCATTTGCCTCTCTCCGTGTAAGCCCTTTACCTTTGGGAAGACACGAAACAGTGCAGTATTCACGTTCACTTGCTTTTTCTTATCGCCGTCGCAATTGACCTTTGACCCGAGAGGGGTATTGACTTGCGTGACGACTGCTTTAGTGGCACCATTGCACTCGCTGCTTAGCAACGCCCTACGAAACCATGACAGACACAGAACAATGCATTGGTCATCAGTGTTGGGGTCGTTACTCAAAAAAAGTAATCAACTACACATTACTCGCTACTGTTAAAAAATGTAATGCATTACTTTACTTCTTTACTCCTTATGGAAAGTAACGCGTTACATTACTTTGCATTACTCAGCAACGGCCATGAGCAAAATACATAAATTCCTATTGCATTGAGCAAGATGTAAGACAAGTCATTCTGTCATGCCATTTCACGAAAACAGCCTGGCTACACCACAAAGTTGGTGAAAATCTGAAGAGCTCTGCAGAGGGTCATATCAGTATTGCGCTGCAAGCCAAAAGTCTAAAACAGGTTAACTTGACAACACTTACTAAAATAGAATGAATGAAATAACATGCAGAGACTGGCATACGGGCTACAGCATAAATGCCTTAACAAACTATAGAGACCATTCAAATAAAACGTGATACTAAATAAAATAAAATAACCATTTTAGATGATGTCAGGGTACACGTTTCATTGGCATGCTAGTCTAGGGCAAAGGCACTTTGTTAAGTGATTGGGGGTGCTCCCCCGATGATCATACTGCATGAGGAGACGTTTTTCAAATCTTTTATCCGACAACCGATTTCAGGCTTCAGCGCGAGACCGTCTAGTCTGAATAGCCTCTTGACTGGCGCACTAGATGCGTTAGCTGTGTTAAGTTTCATACATCTTATATGATGGAAACGGTTAAGGGCTTCCATGTCTGACTCCAACTTAAAATACTCTGTTACGTTTGTGTCAGAGTTGAAGGAAGCTGTTTTTTCCTTCTTCTCATCAAAAGCAAACATCTTCTCAGCGACAGTGCTGTATGGCGGCAGGTTTCTAATTCTGCGCAACCGGCTCCACATTACGGAGCAAAACAATACACTCTGCAGACAGCAAATTCCTCACGGCTTTTCTCTTCTCCTCATCCCTTGACAATTGCACTTTAACTTAGGCAACGTCGCTCACTCAACATGTTAAAAATAATGCTCATATCTCCACCCCTGAACATTATGGTAGATGGCTTTTCATTTCCCCGAATTCCCCGACAGTTGCGTATCTGGACATGTCTGGCGACTAATGTGCAAGCATGCACCTGAGGATTTTGGGGGAGAGTCAGGGGATCCGTCTCAGATATCTGTGGTCAGACTGTCCACTGAAGAAGTCCAGTAATCAGCATATGCACTGTTAGTAACTGTAGTGTGATTAATGAACTTGTAACAGTAACGCGTTACACTACTACGTTACCGACAAATGTAATGTGAGTTACTTAGTAACGCGTTACACCCATCTCTGTTGGTCATAATAACCTACCTAGACGGCTATGTAAATAGTTGCTATTGCTAATAATATTGTTAATAGTGCAATGGTTATGAGTTTTATGAATCATTCAGTTGCTTTTGAAAGCCACACTGTGTAGGAGGATGTTACTGTAGGCTTAGGCTAACAGGAAAGGTGACATTGCTAAGACTTTAATTTCAGTTAAGCAGACAAAAAGTTCTCAAAACACAGAGGGCACAAGGTGAAAGGTAAGCAAAAAGGAAAACAGTTTCAGAGTACAAAACATTTCAAAAGGGTTTAAAGCTCAAAGGGCTCAAATCTGTACTAACACATTGTCATTGTTTCGTTGGGAATGGACCAATGTAAAAAAATCCCTAGTTCTCAGTGCTGCAAAGCACTGGATATCTCAGCTGTAAAATCATTTTGCATATTTTCATGGAGCCATCTCAATCATAAAAGCACTTTTAGACATGCACTAGATAGCATTTCTCTCTCTCTCTCTCTCTCTCTTGCTCTCTCTCTCTCTCTCGCTCGCTCTCTCTCTCTCACCATGTACTTGTGTGTTATGGTTTATATGTCTTACCTGAACTTTTGATAATTGCTCTCGTGTTTACTCCAGTTTTGTGAGTAATTTTGCATCACTTCGTCAACAACACTGTCCCTGAAAAAACGGAAACAGTGCAGGATTTTACAGAGCGGCAGGGCACATTTATATCACAAGCCAGGAATGTTTTCTGAAAATATGGGGTAATAAAGAAACCAAACAATACAGAGAACAGCACAATACAGTGGAACAGCACAATACAGAGTAAACATGTGAAAAGGTGTGTAGCGAAGGGGAGGAGAAGTCACCCCACCCGGCTTTGAACCCAGGTCTTCGAGGTACCAAAAAGGGGCTCTGACCGCAACGCCAAAGAGCCAGGCTCGCCAGAATGGCAGTCAGAGCACACCCACAACTCTAGTGATGGTCACTCCATCACACTGCCTTCCCCTTCGGGAGGCGCACCAAGCACTTTACACACTCAGGTGTCCCTCACACATCTCCCACCATACTTCTCCCATCCAGGGTGCCCCACATACTGATGCTTCACCCATCACTGGGGTCCCTCACACCGGGGTCAACCTAACCTGAGGGGATCCCTCGTATTGCTCACACAGTGGCTGCAGCTCCAATGACCTCACGGCAAGTCATCCCACTTCTGACACCATTTGTAGCGAAGGGGAGAAGTCACCCCACCCGGCTTCGAACCCGGGTCTCCGGGCTACCAAACAGGGGCTCTGTGTAAGGTTTCTGATCCTCTGTACTCTGTTTGGCTCCATCTGCTGGACATTTCGGGGTTTTACCTTTTGGGGTTTTCCCCTTGCCACTCAGTGTCTCTTGTCTCTCACCTGTATGTGATTATCGTGTCAATTACCCACTCATTGTGTGTCTGCCCCTCATTGGTCCCTGCTCCCCTTCCTGCTGTATTTAATCCCCATGGTTTGTGTGTTCTGTCTCTGATTGTCTTCTGGTTACCGTGCTGCGCTTTGTGAGTTTCTCTTTTGCTGTTAGAACTGTTTTTGCTTGCCAGCTGTTGGTTTTTGCCTTGTGGATTTAGTTGTTTTTTGATGCCTTTCGTTCCCCTGGATTTTGTATTTTTGATGTTTGGGTGCTCTCTGCGTTCTCTATTTTTTCCTGGAAGCTTTTGTGTTACTGACTGAATAAATCTACCTGTGTCTGATTCTGCGTTTGGGTCCAATTTGACTGGCATCCTGACACTCTGACCACAACGCCAAAGAGCCAGGCTCGCCAGGATGGCAGTCAGAGCACACCCACAACTCTAGTGATGGTCACTCCATCACAAGGTACACACATTTCTCAGTTCAAATTGTCCAAACTGTCTGTGGTGCTGTCTTACAAAATGTGGGGCACATGTGAACCAATGTAAAGCCTCCACACCATGCTAAGTCCCGGTCCGAGTGGAGATCCACATTTGGAAACATGTTTTAGGTTATGTACAAAGTCTTGCGAATGAAAAGCACCTGATTACAAGTTATATTCTTCTGTCTGTTTATTTCTTATTTAATTAATTCACCACATAGACGTCTGCCATGTTGCCACCACTCAAATATTTTTCTGTAGGTGGAGGTTACCAAAAACCTTCCTGGTCATGTTCTCATGGCTTTGTGCTTTCTTGTTTTACCCACAAGTGTGTGTGTGTGTGTGTGTGTGCATGTGTATGTGCCAATGTGTACGTGCTTGCATATGTGCAGTACCTGTGCTGTGTGTGTCTTGCGTGTATGTGTGTGAGCATGAATGTGTATGGGTGTGTGTTGGTGTGTGTGTGAGTGTGTGCTTTTTTGTCTTACCCACAGCTGACATAGGGTTTAGAGTCCACAGTCTTCTGGCTTTGCAATGGAGTATGAAGAGGGGTGTTGCTGCAACACAATAGTGAGACAAATAACAACAGAAGGAGAGAAAGAATGTGTGTGCATTTGTGTGTGTGTGTGTGTGTGCGTGTGTGCTCATGACGTGACCTGATTTTCTAAAGTGGTGAGTAGATCTAAACTTCTTGTAAGCATATTGAGAAGACATTGAGACCTCACCAAAATACTGAGAAACTCTCTCTGTCCCATGTAAAATGAATTGGGATAGTAATAATTTGGGCAAAAGCAAGCTATTGTGCACATGGAAAACCAATTTGCCATTCACTTCAGATAAACTGGCAACCAGTAGAATCTACCGAAGAGGAGATATATTATTGCTGGTTATACAATGGCATGCAGAAAACGAAATCCAAGCAACGTATGTTTTCTGACGGCATCATGCATTTACTGTTTGAAAAGCAACAGAAACATAATTTAAGAGCAACAAAAGATAATTGAATGGCTTAACGAATTCACAACGTTAGCAAAAATGTCGCCATCTCCGCAGATGATCACACAGACCTTTCATGTGCGACTACACCATGTTTACTGCAGATAAAGTAAATGGTTCTGAGCAAGCGCACAAATGAAGTTGAGCAAGTAAGTAAAGCTGAGCAAGTGTGTTTGGGGGGGGTCATCCCTATGTTCCCCGGGTCCTATGTTCCCCGGGTCCTATGTATCGGGGAACATAGGACCCTCTTTCCAAAAAAGGGTCCGATGTTCCCCGCTCAATCCAAATATACTGTGGCCACGCATAGGCGTTGCTTGTTGTTGTTGTTCTATTTGTTCGCCATTGTTTCGTCACATGCCTAACTTTTATTCAGACAATGTATTGTTGTTGTATGTAGGCACCGATCTTGGCTTTTTTTTTATTTGGAGACAATTTGGTGACAAGGGTCCGACACGGGAACATAGGACCCGGGGAACATCGGACCCTTTTTTGGAAAGAAGTGATATGTCGGTGTTGCAGAGACGTATCGACCCAGGCCATAAACGCTCCCTTGAAGCATAGCGCCACCTAGTGATATGGGTAAATGCAAAAATTGGGATATTGAGTTGCCAATATCTTGGACCGAGAAGGTGGGAACTGCGCAAAATACGTCATGCACGATCACGACAAAGACTTCTAACATCACAGCACATGCCATACAATTTGGTCCATAGGGGGCGCTGTAATTGTACAAAATCTCATTTTGCCTATTATCTAGAGAATGCTAACGTTTACAACAATTTTTTTTTTATCGTGAAATCTATTGACCCTCACGCATTGAAAACACTGGTCGACGCCCACTTCCAACGAAAACAATTTCCGTGAAATTTTAATATTGCAAAAACGAATCTGAACGAACTCGTCATAGGCCGTTCAGGTGAATCTCACCAAAATTGGTATATGTCATCTACAGACAATGCTGACAAAAAGTTATCAAAGGATTTATTTTGAGATAAACCGTTCCGAAGTTACACGTCAATGAACATTTAACACGTAGCTTAAAATTCTTCAAATGGCCGTATCTTGGCTTTTAATTGCTCAAATTTGGTCAAAGTTGACATGCCATCTCTAAGCAGCTTTCTTTTCATGTGTACTAAATTTTGTGACATTTCGTCATAGGGGGCGATCTTTATTGGCGAAGCTAGGTGTCAAAAAACAGTTTTTGTTAAATAACTCGTTAACAATTTTGCCCAAGACAACGATTTTGTGTTAGTATGTCGGTGTTACAGAGATGTATTGACCCAGCCCATAAACTCTCACTTGAAGCATAGCGCCACCTAGTGATATGGGTAAATGTAAAAATTGGGATTTTGAGTTGCCAATATCTTGGACCGAGAAGGTGGGAACTGCACAAAATACGTCAATCACGATCACAACAAAGACCTCTAACACCACAGAACATGCCATAAAATGTAGTCCATAGGGGGCGCTGTAATTGTAGAAAATGTCATTTTGCCTATTATCTAGAGAATGCTTATGTTTACAACAATTTTTTTTTTATCGTGAAATCTATTGACCCTCACGCATTGAAAACACTGGTCGACGCCCACTTCCAACGAAAACAATTTCCGTGAAATTTTAATATTGCGAAAACGAATCTGAACGAACTCGTCATAGGCCGTTCATGTGAATCTCACCAAATTTGGTATATGTCATCTACAGACAATGCTGACAAAAATTTATCAAAGGATTTATCTTGAGATAAACCGTTCCGAAGTTACACGTCAATGAACATTTAACACGTAGCTTAAAATTCTTCAAATGGCCGTATCTTGGCTTTTAATTTCTCAAATTTGGTCAAAGTTGACATGCCATATCTAAACATCTTTCTTTTCATGTGTACTAAATTTTGTGACATTTCGTCATAGGGGGCGATCTTTATTGGCGAAGCTAGGTGTCAAAAAACAGTTTTTGTTAAATAACTCGTTAACAATTTTGCCCAAGACAACGATTTTGTGTTAGTATGTCGGTGTTACAGAGATGTATTGACCCAGCCCATAAACTCTCACTTGAAGCATAGCGCCACCTAGTGATATGGGTAAATGTAAAAATTGGGATTTTGAGTTGCCAATATCTTGGACCGAGAAGGTGGGAACTGCACAAAATACGTCAATCACGATCACAACAAAGACTTCTAACACCACAGAACATGCCATAAAATGTAGTCCATAGGGGGCGCTGTAATTGTAGAAAATGTCATTTTGCCTATTATCTAGAGAATGCTTATGTTTACAACAATTTTTTTTTTATCGTGAAATCTATTGACCCTCACGCATTGAAAACACTGGTCGACGCCCACTTCCAACGAAAACAATTTCCGTGAAATTTTAATATTGCGAAAACGAATCTGAACGAACTCGTCATAGGCCGTTCATGTGAATCTCACCAAATTTGGTATATGTCATCTACAGACAATGCTGACAAAAATTTATCAAAGGATTTATCTTGAGATAAACCGTTCCGAAGTTACACGTCAATGAACATTTAACACGTAGCTTAAAATTCTTCAAATGGCCGTATCTTGGCTTTTAATTTCTCAAATTTGGTCAAAGTTGACATGCCATATCTAAACATCTTTCTTTTCATGTGTACTAAATTTTGTGACATTTCGTCATACGGGGCGATGTTTATCGCCGAAGCTAGGTGTTGAAAAACAGTTTTTGTTAAATAACTCGTCAACAATTTTGCCCAAGACAACGATTTTGTTTTAGTATGTAGGTGTTACAGAGGCATATTGACCCAGCCCATAAACTCTCACTTGAAGCATAGCGCCACCTAGTGATAAGGGTAAATGCAAAAATTGGGATTTTGAGTTGCCAATATCTTGGACCGAGAAGGTGGGAACTGCACAAAATACATCATGCACGATCACCACAAAGACCTCTAACACCACAGAACATGCCATAAAATTTGGTCCATAGGGGGCGCTGTAATTGTACAAAATCTCATTTTGCCGATTCCTTGCTTTCACAAATCAGTCCTACACACTACACATTCAAAACCCACATCCATGCCCACTTCCAGGAAATCATTTCCACAGGAATTCTCACCTCACAACACTGCTCTACCACACACTCATCACACCAACAGGTCCCACATTTCAATATACTGCGGCGGTCATACCATGTACCGCTATGCGGTACATCTAGTTAATTAAGAATAATGAAAGCCTACAAGACGTATTTGTACAGCCTACTAGCCATATACAGACAGTTTAATGGCAAAGGATAGAGACAATTGCACAACAGCCAGCCTACAGTACAAGCTAATCAAATCACAATTTATTCGACAGCAACCAGTTTGTAAAAGTTTGAAGTTGTTGTTATGTGCAGCGCAAGGTGAATGGGCGACGACGTCATCGTTTTCAAAAGGATGCGTTTTGCCTCTCCACACGAG
The DNA here is from genome assembly GCA_027475355.1 of Coilia nasus. Taxonomy (NCBI): domain Eukaryota; kingdom Metazoa; phylum Chordata; class Actinopteri; order Clupeiformes; family Engraulidae; genus Coilia; species Coilia nasus. The sequence goes on from CM050216.1 coordinate 29,951,005, forward strand.
AACAAAACGGCGGCGTTGTCAGACTTTCTCACTTTGGAACCCGTTCTCAAAAAGTATCGTTTTCGGTCACCCAAAACGCCGGCTGGGTAGGGCCCCAAACCTGTTCTTTGCCCAGGGCCTCAGAATCCCTAAAACCGCCCCTGCATACCGCTATGCGGTACATCTAGTTTAAAGTGAACCAGTTCTCCATGTATCTGTAAACATGTTCGGTAGTTTTATTGCACAAGCAGGTAGACCAGCTAGGAGAGAGTTGCAGTAATTAAAGAAAAACTTTGGTGTAAAATGAAAATTGGCATGTTAAAACATCCTACCGAGTTGGTATGTGTACTGAGGAGCAAAATTGATTTAGCCTGTTGCATTCAGAGTTTAACTATTTTTTATTGTTTGTCCCAGAAGGCTAACAGTGGAAGTGCTTCTCTTCTAACCCAAATTCCAGCCTAACTAAGTTTGATCCAAATCGGATCAGAACTGTTCCAGTTATCACTGTGATGGACAGACAGACAGACGATTACAACACACCCGCATCGCTATGCGTAGGTGTAATGAAGTACGAGGGTAGGGCCGGCCCAAGCCTTAATGGGGCCCTAAGCAAAAATTCCTTAGGAGGCCCCCTTACCACCTCCTCAGCAACAGATGGTTAATTTTCCTATAGCCTACATACTAAGTGTGTAGTTTATCCACCATCATTGTCGCAATATGTAATGCGTTTAAAATACACCAGTCATTCTGACTGTTTTAACTGAAGCAAACCAGATTGGCAGTCATTCTTAATCTATTTCGTTATTCTGTGAATCTGACTGCAAGACGAGCTTTCATCACTTCTGCTCAGCATTCAAATTCGAAGTTTACTTTTGCTAAATCTGTCCACCAGAGAACAGTCATGTATTGTCTATCACCATTACTCTGCTGCAGGCAGGAAAGGCACATTATCAGGTCCTCAAATTTATTAACATTCAAATTGAAATCAATCAACCATTGTTAGCGATCTCACAACAATGATCAAGAAGGAGACTTTGAGAAGTTAATATAGTTTAAAACATGTCAAGACAAGCAGTTATCCGCATCCCCAACCTTGCAGCTTCTCAATTTGGATGGAAATATCTAGAAATGACCACTAGCAATTGTGCTAGGCACCAACAAAATTGGAGCTACCTTTAAGTGTACAAACAGATCCCATTCGAATAAATGAACACGTGTTGTCCACTTGAACTAATACACATTATAAGTGGGTGTTAGCAAGTGGCAGGCAAACATCCACCCAAACGTAATGAAAAGCCACTGTGAAAAGCAGTTCTAAATTACGCGCTAACAAACACATTTAGCTAAGTAGTGGCATGCTGTGTCCCGAAAACAACGCTCATTTTGTTCAAATCTAACAGTAACAAGTTATTCTCTTACTCTTGGTACAATCATAGGCTGTTGTGGATCAATTTAACGCACATTCGAAACTTCAACAACTGTAGGAAGTAACGTGATGACCGCTATATTTATTAAAATACAAACCATCCATTTGAATGGAATGGGGCTTCATGCTACAAAGTCACTGCTGCTGTATGACATCTCCAAGACAAATGGTGGCAACCTGAATCAGCACGAATCAATGACGCATCTCATTGGAAGGACTTTTTTTAGAAGATTTCCGTAAGTTATCAAAGTGTAATTAAATAAGCTATTGACTGTATATTTTTATTGGTCTTTTAAAAAATAATAATAATACAGCACGACCAAATGCAACACTGTTGATATCGATTTCGTTAAAATGACTAGTCAACAGGGTGGGGTGGGGGGTGGTGGCGCTGAGGACTGTCTGTTGTTTTCTTCCCATCATGCACTGCACTTTTTGCAACATCATTTCTCGAACAGAATCCACTTATAAGTGCTCCTATATTAAGTTTGACTTCAAAATATTATAAACAGTCATTTTTAGAATTAAAAGTGGCACAAAAAGAACACCCACTGTCATAGAGGAGTATAGGGCAAAATTCTGTCTATATAAAGGCTGCTAACATGTTGTGTTGCGTTGCGTTGCGTTGCGTTGCGTTGCGTTGCGTTGCGTTGCATTGCGTTGCATTGCGTGAGTGAGATCGCGGGTTCACCGCGTGCGGTTCAATGACACATCAAGGTAGAGTGATCAGGGGGCCCCAGAGGTGGGTTGGGGGCCCTAAGCCGTCACATAGTTTGCTTATGCCTCGGGCCGGCCCTGTACGAGGGACTGGTTTACCAGGCTTGGTAGCAGGTTCTATGTAGTTACATCATGCAGTAAATGGTTTCTCGGGGAATGCCACCTTTAAGTGCAACTCTATCAGTAAAATCTAGGGTTGACAACAATCTAGTCAGCTGTTCAACTGAAGGGTGATGACAGGGGCGTGCTGAACTGTCAAGTAATGTTCGTTTGGCTGCCTGTGGCTCGGGGAGATAAAGCGACAAACTTTTTATTTTTGAGCAAGCATTGATTATGCGGGGCACGGTCTCAATTTGCGGGATGCGTGAATTGGGCTTCAAACGCTGTACGTTCACGCGCTACGCTAGTAATCATATTAGCAATTTAATTCAATTAATTTAAGTTCACCCACACGCAGCCTGTTACTGAAACAAATGACCATAACACCTACATAAATTAAAAGTACTATTTTATAAATAATAAATTATACACACACACAGACATGCATACATGCATACATGAATGTATGACTCACCTGTTTAGGTAAACAATCCAAAGGCACAACGGTCCCAGGACACCCAGGATGAGCATCAGCGAGAGCAGTTTGTTGATTAATAACTTCATTCCTCCAGCGTGTGTGCACACACACACACACACACCACAATTACATACACCTGCTATCTCCCCACAAACAGAATCAGCTTCTCTTTCCCTCTATCACTTTGACCTGCTGTCTTTTTTTTCTCCTCTTCAGTGTTCTTCCACCACACAGTGACTTGACAGTTGCTTCGGTCCACCTCAGGTTTCCTCTTGTCAGTGGGAATTGGCTTTTGTAAGGAGGGGGAAGTCCTTCTTTACTCACAGCGGTCAATATGTCACTCTATTGTATTACTGTACTATAAATTCTGTGGCAGAGGGAGCTGAGCTCCAGCTGGCTGTATTGCCGAGGTGAGGAGGCGGAGCTGAGCTCCAGAGGGCTAGGGCCCAATTTAAACTCTGCCCCTTCTTGCTTTGGGTCTTTGCACAAGTGTTTGTTCTTGTTGTCGACCAACTTTATCAGACAGACTCCACTTCTGTTTCTCTGAGTTGACAACCCTCATATGCTGTCCGTTATAGGTTATAGCATCTCAAGCTTTTTTTCTCCTCTTCATTGCTTCTCTTTCATTTCCACTGTCCAGCTCCCTTCCCTGCCCTAAAGTGTCCACAATATGGCCAACTTAGATATGGGCAGGGTTGCAGGGGTGTAGCCAGAAATGCTAAAATGGGTGCGCCCAGAAAAAAATCAGGTGCAGATGGAGAGAGATGGGAGATTAAGTGACACAACAATACGTTGTGAAGAGAGAAACTAAAGATGAGATGTTCCAAGTTTTTAAGTATCTAAAATTACATTAGCACATTTGCATATTAATTTTAATTAACAACAAGTTACACACTGTGTAAACACACTCTTCTAAATAGCATTTAAAAAAAGCCATTTTAAAAGACACATTAACGATTGAATATCATATAGTTATAAACCTTTAATTACAATTACAGGCCATGAATACATAAAACATTTTTAAATGGAATATAATGTCATCCATTCATTCATTTAATTCATGGGTCCATCATTTCCATCCATGAACATCAAACATATTTAATGAGCAATTTGACTAACCATTAAGCTTATTAAGTTTTTTTATTCCTCCTATTACTTACATCAGATGAAAAAAGGTACAGTTGTGGTGCTTTGTGTGTAATATCTGTACATACATTTGTCCCTATTTTGTCAGTGCCGTTTAATATTTCCAGCTGGTGCTTTCACAAAAAGTTTATTTCTCCCATTCATGATTTCAGTTGGGGAAAAAAACTTCAGCAACACCAGGCAGTGTTTTTTTTTTTTTTTTTTTGACAGTAAATTGCTGTGAGACATGAGCAATCACTTCAGCAATGCAAGTCGGCAGGTGTAGTTAGATGTTTATTAGGTATGATGCAAGTTTATAACGTTTCTATAACATGTCTGGCCCATCCTCTTATCTGTGTGTACATGAGATATCTACCCATATTAGCAAACATGCCATACTCCTCTCTCTCTCTCTCTCTCTCTTTCTTTCTCTCTCTCTCTTTGTCTCTTTCTGTCTCCCTCTTTTCCTGCAGAGTCTGTGATACCAGCCCTCTGAGACACTGTCTGCCCCGTTGTCCTCTGACATCATGAGCTGGAGATTCCTGACGCGCCTGCTGGAGGAGATCCAGAACCACTCCACCTTCGTGGGGAAGCTGTGGCTCACTGTGCTCATCGTCTTCCGCATCGTGCTGACAGCCGTGGGCGGCGAGAGCATCTACTACGACGAGCAGAGCAAGTTCGTGTGCAACTCGGGCCAGCCGGGCTGCGAGAACGTCTGCTACGACGCCTTCGCGCCGCTCTCGCACGTGCGCTTCTGGGTCTTCCAGATCATCCTGTCGGCCATGCCCTCGCTCATGTACATGGGCTACGCCGCCAACAAGATCGCCAAGATGGAGGACACGAAGGGGGGTGGGGCGGGAGCAGGCGGCGGGGTCGGTGGTGGTGGTGGCGGCGGCGGGGCAGGAGGGGCAGCGGGCGGAGGGGGAGGCGGGGGCTACACGCACCGGAGGCCCAGGAAGATGTACTTCGGGGCGCGGCAGCACCGCGGCGGGCTGGAGGAGGGCGGGGAGGAGCAGGAGGACGACCCCATGATCTACGAGGTGCCCGAGCCCGACGCCTCGCGCCGAGACCTCCTGCCGCCGCGGCCCAAGCCCAAGGTGCGGCACGACGGGCGCCGGCGCATCCGCGACGACGGCCTGATGCGCATCTACGTGCTGCAGCTGGTGACGCGCACGGTGATGAAGGCCTGCTTCCTGGCGGGACAGTACTTCCTGTACGGTTTCAGCGTGACCGACGTGTTCGTGTGCTCGGGCAAGCCCTGCCCGCACAACGTGGACTGCTTCGTGTCGCGGCCCACCGAGAAGACCATCTTCCTGCGCATGTACGGCGTCACCTGCCTCTGCCTCACGCTCAACGTGTGGGAGATGCTGCACCTGGGCGTGGGCACCATCGGCGACATCATACGCCGGCGCCGGTCCGCACCCCCCGACGACAAGTACCAGCTGGGGCTGCTGGGGACGGGGGGCGTGTCTGTGGGGGTGGGCGGGGCCGGGGACCCGCTGAGCGAGGGGGAGGGCGCGGGCGGTGTCGGGGGGACCAGCGGGGCGGACTACGTGGGCTACCCGTTCTCCTGGAACACGCCGTCTGCGCCGCCGGGCCACAACATTGTGGTGAAGCCTGAGGCCATGCCCTACACTGACCTGAGCAACGCCAAGATGGCCTGCAAGCAGAACCGCGAGAACATCGCCCAGGAGCAGCAGCAGTTCGGCTCCAACGAGGACAACTTCCCCAAGGGTGGGGAGCCCCGCGCGCCAGCCCTCAACAAGGACGCCATGCAGCACACACAGCAGCAGCTGGAGGCGGCCATACAGGCCTACAGCCAGCAGCACCACGACAGCTATCACCCCGACGACCCTCTCCGCGGCAACGGGGATGATGACCATGACGACAACGACGACAAGCCGCAGAGCAACATCACGCCGGCGCAGAGGGAGCGCAAGCAGCACCATCACCACCACCGGGCCAAAGCCGGCAGGGGCAGGGGCAGTGCCGGCAGCGGGGGAGGGAGCAGCAGCAGCAGCAGCAGCAGCAAATCAGGGGAGGGCAAGCCGTCCGTATGGATCTGACAGGCATTACACTAGCCAATCAAAAGAGGGCAAGCCATTTGTGTGGATCTGACAGGCATTACACTAGCCAATCAAGAGAGGGCAAGCCATCTGTTTGGATCTGACAGGCATTACACTAGCGAATCAAAAGAGGGAAAGCCATCCGTGTGGATCAGACAGACACTACAGTAGCCAATTAGTAGAGGCCAAGCCATCCACTGTGTGGCATTACACTAGCAACCAGTATAGAGATAACTATATTGTGCAATACACAATTTTAGATATGCATTATTACACACACACACACACACACTCATTAGAGGGAGTTGAAGACATGGTGCTTGGACACACCCTCTTAGTGCCTTCGGAGTTCCCTCAGCCCCGCCGTAGAGAGATTTCTGGGAGATTTCATCATTCAGAGTGCTTCCTTCTTTTTTTTCCTTCTCTATGAAGAACTGACTGGCACATGCCAAAAGAGCTGGCAGGCGTGCCATGTGTCGGTCTTGATGCCATGATAACGAAAAACCCGTGAGAAATTAATGCACCTTTTGTCTTCCATCGGGGAAAGTCCTCCAGAACATCCTTTATTTATCTCTCTCATCGTGTGAGAACTTTCTGGAAGCTCTCATTCCAGTACTGACACCGTGCAGTGCCAGTGGCTCAAGACTTCCCAGTCCTCCCCAGTACCAGATGATCGACTCACTGACTGCCCTACTCCACCCTATGCAGCACACAAAAGCCTCCTGTTTGACTTTAGGGTTATGTGCAAGTCCACGGCAAATAGCATTTTTTAAGATTTAGCAGTCATTCTGGACCTGATTAGACACTGTGTTCCTTTGATGATGATTGCTCATCAATTACCGGTGCAATGCTGTCTGTCTGTTTGTCTGACTGTCTGTCTGTCTGTCTGTCTCTCTGTTTGTCCTTCCTTGTTAGCCCTCTGGCGTGGCACAGAAGCACAATCTGATGTTAAAGTCACTGGAGGTCCTAAGGTGCCTCCATTTTAGACGGTTTATATCAGTGACAGGGAAGGTGTTGCTTGTTACATGGACCCAACAGGACAGATACGACAGACAGACAGATATGATGGACCCAGAGCCATATGAAAGCCCACATGAGCTTTTAGTAGGATAGAACTTGGTCAGATGTAGTCTCAAGGTTTTATCATTCTATAGACCTTATGGCATTTTTACAGTATACAGGATATACAGTATACAGTATACAGTATACAGTTAATTATCTAATATCAGTCAGTGATAAAAAAAAAATGATGTAAGTATGTATGAAATATCTTTGATAGGATGTGTTTGTGTGTGTGTGTGTGTGTGCGTGTGCGCGTGTGCGCGCACATGCGTATGCACGCGTGTGTGTGTACAAAATCACCAGCACTTGAACTAAGACAATGTTAAACCCAACCAGTGTTTTGTGAGATAAGATCCTGCTTGTCAAATAGGATCCTGTTGCGTTCCATCTAACCCAGGTATATTTCCAATAAGCGTTTAATGCTCCTGCTTTTCTCTCGTTGTCCTCCCAAGACACAATGGCGAGTCTGTGTCTCCTAGTCAGCGTACATTGCCTGTGCCACATGCCTGATTATAAGGCAGGTGAAAAAGGTAAGCCTTTCTGTTTCCTGTAAGTGTGCATTAAAGCAGCACACTGTTTCGAGTTTAGAAGTCACTAGATGCTTACATGACTCATTACCAGGCAAATAAAGACTTTCTGAACCACGCTTGCAATATCTGGGTGTCCGTCCCGGCACCCTCAGACTCACAAAGTCTCAAATCCTGAGATGGGTTCAATTCTGAAGAAATTCTAACTTTATTTACCTCGGTGGACATGACTAGATGATCAGTTGAGTTGAAAACATGCACAGGCTGCGGGAAAGGGAAAGCAGTTCATTTCTACAGGAGTGTGCATTTACTTGGAGACACTGGGGGGAGCTCCACTAAGAAAAAGCACTCAAAGTTGCATGGTATCTCTTTAATATATCTGCGGGAGACCGTGCACTTTTTTGGGAGCCATAGTTACCCCACTTAGAGCCATATATTCTGGCAGTTCAGCAATCGAATACGTATGCCATAAGACAGCTGATGGAAGAGAGAGCACGGGTTTATGACTACAATCCCTTTATGCATCAGTGTTTTTTTGTGTTTGTTTTTTGTTTTTTACACAGCAAAGACAGTGGCTAGAGAGGCAAACAGGAATTGCCTAATCACTCATGTTCTGTCAAGTTTAGAATTCTTTTCTATAATCTTTTTTATAGCAAAAACTTACATTACAGACATATCAGTTGTTTCTTTGGATGAAATCTTGAATATATTTTTCTTTCTTTTATTGCCAAATTGTAAGAATTGCTATTTTTATATTAAGTTGTGCATAATGGCATAATACGGTGGAAAAATATTCTCAGACTTCATGTAGGTGTAACTGAAATACAGTATATGCACAGTATTATACCAGTAGTAAACCCGTTGGTTGGTTAAACCGTTTTTAAAATGTTTTTTTATATATATAATTACTTGTTAAATCATCGTTCTGTTTGCCGAAAGGGAGAACTATGTAGCATTTTCAGCAAAACTTTCAAACAGCAAAGAACTTTAGACTGAAGTGGAGGCAGTGTGTGTGTGTGTGTGTGTGTGTGTGTGTGTGTGTGTGTGTGTGTGTGTGTGTGTGTGTGTGTGTGTGTGTGTGTGTGTGTGTGTGTGTGTGTGTGTGTGTGTGTGTGTGTCTGTGTGTGTGTCTGTGTGTTTGTGTGTAAACTGTATAAAAACTGCAAATGCATGTGAGTGTGAGTGTGAGTGTGAGTGTGAGTGTGAGTGTGTGTGTGTGTGTGTGTGTGTGTGTGTGTGTGTGTGTGCGTGCGTACGTAGTTGAGACAATTCTTACCCCATACTTGTCCAAATCATTGTGTTAATGGTGTTTGTGTGAATGTGGAATTTGTAATAGCTCTTTCTGAACTGTTTCTTTTTCTTAATGTGAAAAAGCTGGAGTCACCAGCAGTGTAAAATATTTCCATTTTTGGAAAAAAACATTTTTCTGATTAAGTATTCCTAAATGCATGTTTAAAACTTATTTTGTTAAGACATTCAAATAAATGACCATGGAAACAAGAGTGACTGTCGCTCTGTGTTGCCAAACCTTGCCAATGCATCGGTTAACCTGAGGATGTTGCTGGTCTTCCACCCTGTCAGACTAGACTAGCGTTCGTCTGATTTCGATGAGCTTTGAAGACAAGGAAATTCGACGGTCAATCTCCATCATTACGGCATTGACGGCTGACTTTAGCGTTACGTCACACACCGTGGTGGTCGCGCTGGGACTGTCACTCCCGTTTTTGTCATACGCCAGTTGTCAATCTCCCTTCCTCTTCTGAGCACTGGTCTGTAAGTCTGTAAATGTACGGTTGCATTGAACACACCTAAAACAATTCATTTATAAACAACATCTCAAGTTGGGCTTTTGGACTTATTACAATATTTGGTTAGACAATCAGTGAGTCGTAAGATATGTTATGGTACTGTCACTTTCTGTCACTGTCTCAACAGGAATGTATATGGACAAAAATGCACTACATGGACTTTTTGACTTAATTAATCATCTACATAAGTCTGTAGTTGGAGTCATAACCAGGCGAATGAAGACTTTCTCGACCTCCACTGCTGTCTGTGAACAGAATACCATGCTTGCAATGGGTGTCCGTACTCTGATCAGTTGAGTTGAAAACACATGCACAGGGTGAGGGGAAGGGAAAACAGTGCATTTTACGAGAGTGTCCACTTACTTAGAGACACTAGGTAGGGCTCCATTGAGAAAAAGCACTCAAAGTTGCATAGCATCTCTTTAATATAAAATTGAGCCTCCATTCACATTGGAAGTCTTTCCACAACATTTTGGAGTTTTTCTATGGAAATCGAGCACATTTATTCTCCAGAGCACTTATCAGGTCAAGTCAAGACAAGAAGGCCTTGCAATCTGTTTAGGTCCAGTTAAGTTTTTTCACATCAAACTCATTAAACTATGGCTTTATATTGCTTGCTTTGTGTACCAGGGCACAGTTAAGTTGGAAAAGAAAAGTCTTTCAAATTTGCATTTTAAAACTACTGAATAGCCTATACGATGGGCCTACCAGCACTTCCAGGCTAATTTGGAAAACTGACGTCTAAGGGTACATTGTAGGCCTAGGACACTAAAACAAAATGGTCCTTCCTGAACTCTAAAGAAATAGCCTACTAGGGGCTTTGTAGTTTCTACATTCACTCATCAGGTTGTTTTGTCGGGCCTAATACATTCTGCAATAGGAACACTGCTGAGTGCTTATTATGTAGTCAAGAACATTTAGAACACACTGCTGCCATCTAGTGTGCAGTCTGTAGCCAATAGTTAACGTGTTTTGTGAATTTGGCTGAGTGAAAGAGTGTGAGAAATGCAGTAGCAGCACACATTTACTGTTTAAAATAAGACAGCCAAACATTATTACACCTAAAATAATGGGGAGGGAATAATGGGTCATCAATATTTGTCCAAGGCACAGAATTGTTTTAGGCATGAAGCATAGTCTTTCAAGTGCTAAAATGTGCGTTATAATTCATTATTTACACACGCTTTAAAAATTCAGGTTAGTCTCACATCTCTGTAAGGTCACTCCTATACTGATTCCAGCCAGCTAGGAACAATCAAGATCAGAGGGATGGTGTAAAGGGGCTGTAAGAACTTTGATATTAACTGTCACAAAAAAATATCACAGTGAAAGAGTACTGTACAATGCATTATGCACTATAAAACTATAAAACAAACTCATTTCTCTGGGCAATGCACCCAAAAGCTTTTATAAGGTGACACCGAGATTGTAGTTTTGAAAATATTCATGGTCGACATTCTCTTAATGATTGATGATGTCAAATGCCTGACATTATCTTCATGCATCTTCCTTATACACCTTCAAACACTAAACCAGAAAAAGGAAATGCTTCCCTGGGTCAAAAATTGTAAATGGAGTAAATTTGAGTAAAATTGAGCTCATCAAGAGGACCCTTTAAAACATAGATGCTACAAGAAAGATGCCTCAATGTTTTCTATTTTCCTCTTCCTCCATTTTTCATACACGTACTGTGTGTTGTGCCCAATGCGTCCCTGATTTGTCAGAGATGGATTGTGGCCTCAGGATCACTGTGTGATTAGCAGTGCCACTGATCTGCTAAACTTTTGCCGTTTCCTGTAATCTTTGTCTATTTGCTTAACACCAGGCTTGTTTGTCCCACTTCCAAGAGCACAGTTTAGTTTTTCATTCCATATTCCCACATAGCAAAGGCCAGTGAAGCACAGTTCCACTGGTGACAGCAGGCCTCTCTGTGCTATTTTACAATGTCAGCTAAGTCTTTATCAGCAAAATAATGCATTGCCATGACAGCTTTCATCACAAAATGAATAAAAAATCAATAGTGCAGTCTTCACAGCAGACACAGTTTCACCTACCCCTAAACGCAAACTGCAATTGCTGATCCTCAGGGTCCAAGAAGTACACAGCAATTGCAACCAGTAGGGTAATCACATGTCACTTACTGTAGCACCAGAAGTGCTGGAACAGAAACAAGTGCTGGAATTGCAGAAAAAAAATGTAACATACTTGTAACACAGACTATTATTAATTGTTGTAGTGTCAGCTCAAGGACAACTTCTTAAGTAGTGTTTATTAAGTGTGTTCGCTCTGCGAGCCAGCAAATTTGCACTGTTGGCGCTGCTGCTCTTTTATTCATTTTGTGTTTAATTAGGGTAACAGTACACTATCATGACTTAGTTTGGCAGAGGAAATAATTGACAAGACAACTCATGTAAAAGTAATACAAATGTATTCACAGAGACATAAGACCTCACCTGATACCTATTTTATCTATTCAGACACCAACATGATTTTATACCCAAATCATCAAAAAAAACCCTCTTTCCTTGATAATTTAAAAAGTAGATTGAAAATTGAAAATGTAATTGAAAATTAGATCAATTTTCATTCAAGCCAGTGGAAAAGTTATCATTTGGGTTTTTTAAATATCCAGAAAACCGACCCACCAAACTCTGTGGCAAATGTGACCATCTTCATTAAAATAGTTGGAAATACAGTACAAGGTAATTGTTGAAGTTCTGACATACAGTAAGTAAGAACAGTAAGTACAGTAAGAACCAACTTAAAACATGAAGGCAATGTGCTGCTTTTAACTTTTAACATTGGTTTAACTTATGTATGTCCATAATGAACATGGCCCGATTAAGTTAATGAATTAACTTTTAACTATTAAAGCTCTGTTGAGAAAATGCCAGACTCAGCTTACACATCACTGGGTGGGCACTGGCCGAGGTAAACCCTGAGAACGCCCTGCCTGTGGAGCTGCAGGAGGCGGTCAAACTCAACAGGCATGGCGTGGAACTTCTTCGTGCTCTTCTTGTTGTCGTAGTAGTGGTTGGTGAGGGGCTTGCAGCTGTGCGGATGCACGCTGAACGGCCAGAAACCGTAGAGGTGCACATTGTCGCACAGCTCGAGCGCCAGGCTGGCCATCATCAGGCCTGTGCTCAGGCGGACAGCATCCACGCCCCGGGAGTGCCAGAAGCTGGCCAGGCTGGTCAGGTACTCTGGGTTGAAGAAGATTGTCCGAGCGGGGCTTTGGAAGTCCTCCAGCGTGTAGGTGACGAGCAGCGACAAAGGTGTGTTGTGGGGGTATGAGAGGGCCGGCAGGAGCAGCAGAGCGGCACCATAGCTATCGAGGCTCTCCACAAAGGGTCGCCGGTGATTTACGAGGGCTGCAAACCTGACACAGAAAGGAAAGATGGAGGTATTCACAAACTGTCACAAAATATCAAGCAGCCCACTGACTGGCATCCGTTAAGCAGAAGGATGAGGGACATTTTGCTCAAAGCAATGACACAGCTGGAGGGGGGTACCAACAATTTAACTAACACTCACTGGCAGTTGGACATGGATTGATATCTGAGCTCAACTCTTGTTGAAAGAACCATTAATTTTGATACCTACTGGTTCCTTTCTCAAACAGATGAGGAACATACCTCAAGAGTTATGCCAACTATCTCTGCCCTGGAGTAAAATCAAGTCAAATTTTAAAGAAAGTTTTGGTTTCCTGAATGAGTCCTAATCACTGGGTTTTGATGCATGTTGGGAATTTGCCACCGTAAAAAGAGCAGTTAAGAAAATGACGTAGAATAATTTGCAGCTAGCTTGTTTACTATCATTAAGTCGTAAGAAATCACCACTAAAATTATGATCGAAATGATGTCTCTATTCTCCTCCCACGATAATAGGTCATATTATTGGTAGAGGCACTGATGCACCAACGAGAACATCCCAAAATGTATGAATGCTGACATTGATTTATGCTAACAAACAACTGAAAACCCTACACACCGTTCCTTAAGTTAAAGAGCTCTGCAATGGGTAAATAAAATCAGAGGTGCAGGAGAAGAGCAAAACGAATAATCTCTGACCACAGCCATCCCATCCACAGTCTCCTCATCCTCTTGCTTTCTGGTAGAAGGTACGGAAATACTCAAGCCGATATTACCAGATTCACAGACAGCTTTTATTCACAAGTCATCAGGATACTAAACTGCCATAACACCTCAACACACTCAGTGTTCCCCCATCCTCAAACTATTTTCACATTTCACACACCTGACACTAATTTTGCTCATCACATTGTAGACTTAACTAATATTCCCAATTAGTTTATGAACTCTGAATTTTACGACAGTGTAAAGTTCTAAAATTCCACTTTCTATTCTATGGACCACACCGTTTTTAGAACTTTAATCCTCCCAAACCCTTAAACATTAAGAGTAGACTCTCTTCTTTTCTCCCTTTGCTCACTTTTCACGAAGAATGCTGGGATTGACTGTTACCACGTCAGTCCTGTGGCCCACATCTTTTTTATAGCTGTTTTCCAGTGGTGGAAGGTTACACCTGTAAAAGAGAGGCAGTTATTGGGTGGGGAAAAGAGAGACAGTGGCAGTGGTTTGTTTTGTACGTATGTCAGTAGTCTAAGGCCATCGAAGAGCTAAGTTGTATGCAACTGGACTTCTTTTTGGAGCTTGAAGACATTTTACCTTTCATCCAAAAGGCTTCTTCAGTTCTGACCTGATGATGGAGAACCAGGAGCTATATCTTTGCACCACTGGAAGTAGAGCTGTGAGCTGTAGACCACACCCCTTATCATGTGACAAAAAGGTCACATTGGTCACCCATTAACATAAGTAGAGTTGTGAATTGGAGTGAGGGTTCCATTCCACTTAGCTGACGCTCTTATCCAGAGTGACTTACAGTTATTTACAGGGTTTCAGTTACAGTCCCTGGGGCAGTGTGGGGTTATATGCCTTGCCCAAGGGCATTTCAGCCATGGATAGGCTGGGATTCAAATCTGTGACTCTCTGATCCCAAGACCAAATCCCTAACCACTAGACCACAGCTGCCCCCAACTTAAACTGCCACCGATACAGGTTACATGGTTTTCTCTTTTTTGTTCAAACCCTCTACTCTGAGGTCGTTGTATATTAGACTTTCACTGGCGAAAGGCTTCTTATTCTGCGAAATTTTCTACTTCGGCAGAGGCGGTCCTAGCCTGTCTGGTGCCCTGGGCGAGCAACCCCCCTATGGTATCCATGGCTAAAAAACACACACACTATATTACCTTCAATGTTTTCTCTTTTAAATGCATTAAATAAAAAATGCTATTGAGAAGTGCTTATAATTCTCAATAACTGTCCCAGTGCTTATGAAGTGTGGTCATGGATGCCAACTGTGTTTAGTTGAATTAACATGAATTTGCATATCTTGTGGGAGGTAGACTGTACAACTGTGAGTAACAGAAATATGTTTGTCACCAACTGTAAGGCCATTGGTTTTACATATAAATGGACAGAGTAACATTGCCTTTATTTCTAAAACATGAAACTTTTGTGTTTTTGAATTGTGAACTGAAATATACAATTTCAGACCTGATGAAATCAATTGCCCTAGCAAAAGTGGTAGGATCGTTGGCAGCAGGGAACAATGAAATAAGCAGTGCATCCCAATTTGTTGAAGCCGCTGTGGTGTCGAACCCTTAACATTTAATTTTCATTTAAGGCTCAAATCTTCTTATCCTAGAATCACGTCGGTTACTTTGTGCACCTTGAAGACCAAATTAAATAAAAAGGAGGGTTCTTTTGCTTGATATACATACCTTATAACAAGTTCGGCAGAATCGATTCTCTGTCCACAGTTACTATTCAGTAGAATACCCCCATTTCCAACAACGGAGCATGTATCCCATGTTCTGTTTTCAAAGGGTGACTTCTAAACACATGTGCACACACACACACACACACACAGACAGAAAACAAATGCAGCAAATGACTTGTGGTATACCCACTTTTCCACATAAGTCCTTTTTATTTTCTGGATTTTTTTTTTTTTTCAATCATTAACAGATTTAAATGCAGTCATAAATGCTTAACAGGTCATTGCAGCAGAAATGTTATGGTAGACACATAAGACACATTTAGCTTTGTGTGCACATTTTTATTGGCTGCACAACCCCACAAGTGTTATCCAATAATTTTGAGTTTTCAGTTTTGTTCTGCAATGTAGAAATGATCAGAAAGTGAAAGATGCATTAAAGAGTAGTTGTGTCTAAACTTTTAAATGGTAGTGTATGTCCTGTGTGTGACCTTGCCGTCTGTGTTCTGTGCCCATTTGCCTCTCTCCGTGTAAGCCCTTTACCTTTGGGAAGACACGAAACAGTGCAGCATTCACTTTCACTTGCTTTTTTTTAGCGCCGTCGCATTTGACCTTTGACCCAAGAGGGGTATTGACTTGCGTGACGACTGCTTTAGTGGCACCATGGCACTCACTGCTTAGTAGCGCCCTACGAAACCATGACAGACACAGAACAATGCATTGGTCATAATAACCTACCTAGACGGCTATGTAAATAGTTGCTATTGCTAATAAGGTTAATACTGCAATGGTTGTGAGTTTTATGAATCATTCAGTTGCTTTTGAAAGCCACACTGTGTAGGAGGATGTTACTGTAGGCTTAGGCTAACAGGAGA
Organism: Coilia nasus; assembly: GCA_027475355.1. NCBI lineage: Eukaryota > Metazoa > Chordata > Actinopteri > Clupeiformes > Engraulidae > Coilia > Coilia nasus. Next base: position 29,966,966 of record CM050216.1, read on the forward strand.
GGTGAAGTTGCTCAGGCTTTAATTTCAGTTAAGCAGACAAAAAGTTCTCAAAACACAGAGGGCACAAGGTGAAAGGTAAGCAAAAAGGAAAACAGTTTCAGAGTCCAAAACATTTCAAAAGGGTTTAAAGCTCAAAGGGCTCAAATCTGTACTAACACATTGTCATTGTTTCGTTGGGAATGTAAAAAAAAATCTAGTTTGAAGCCCTCTTTCTCAGTGCTGCAATGCACTGGCTATCTCAGCTGTGAAATCATTTTGTATATTTCCATGGAGCCATCTCAATCATAAAAGCACTTTTAGACATGCACTAGATAGCATTTCTCTCTCTCTCTCTCTCTCTCTCTCTCTCTCTCTCTCTCTCTTTCTCTCACCATTTATTTGTGTGTGTTATTGTTTATATATCTTACCTGAACTTTTGATAATTGCTCTCGTGTTTATTCCAGTTTTGTGAGTAATTTTGCATCACTTTGTCAACAACACTGTCCCTAAAACGAAGGAAACAGTGTGGGATTTTACAGAGTGGCAGGGCACATTTATATCACAAGCCAGGAATGTTTTCTGAAAATATGGGGTAATAAAGTAACCACACAATACAGAGAACAGCACAATACAGTGGAACAGCACAATACAGAGTAAACATGTGAAAAGGTGTGTAGCGAAGGGGAGGAGAATTCACCCCACCCGGCTTCGAACCTGGGTCTTCGAGGTACCACACAGGGACTCTGACCGCAATGCCAAAGAGCCAGGCTCACCAGGATGGCAGTCAGAGCACACCCACAACTCTAGTGATGGTCACTCCATCACAAGGTACACACATTTCTCAGTTCAAATTGTGCCCTACATTTTGTAAGACAGCATCACAGATTTTGGTCACAGTTTGGACATGTGAACCAATGTAAAGCCTCCATGCCACGCTAAGTCCCGGTCCGAGTGGAGATCCATATTTCCACATTTGGAAACATGTTTTAGGTTATGTACAAAGTCTTGCGAATGAAAAGCACCTGATTACAAGTTATATTCTTCTGTCTGTTTATTTCTTATTTAATTAATTCACCACATAGACGTCTGCCATGTTGCCACCACTCAAATATTTTTCTGTAGGTGGAGATTATCAAAAACCTTCCTGGTCATGTTCTTATGGCTTTGTGCTTTCTGTAAATGGCCTTGCCCCATGCTATATTGCTGGCGCATTATCCTCTTATACCCCTGCACGAGCCCTTAGATCCGCTGATGCCGGTCTCCTGAGTATTCCAGACGCACCATCCAAAAGGATCGGGGAATCGGCCTTTTCATACTACGCCCCAAAGAGATGGAATGCCCTACCACAGCACATCAGAGAAGCAGAATCCATCGACATCTTCAAGCGACAACTAAAGACCTACCTATTCAACCAAGCCTACACCTAACTACTCAGACCAGAGTCCCCTCAAGCAGACTCCTCCGCCCAGACCAAAGGCCCTTCAAACAGTCACAGACTTCCCGTTACCAGCCCCGGCAGATGGGCTACCCTGGGAGACGTGGTTCTGCCTGAGGTTTCTTCCTAGAAAAACAGGGAGTTTTACTCACTCATTCCTGAGGTTTCTTCCTGAATTCACGCAAATCAAACAAACAGGGAGTTTTTCCTCACCCCTGTTGCTCCCTGGGGACACTAACAACCGACTGCGCCTAAATGAACTTTCCTCGTCTAGTACCACTGGCCTGCAAAGACTGCCGACCTATGTTCACATAAGAGCCCACATTAACAGGGCATTGCATAGCTCTAGCGCCACTGGACTACAAAGATTGCTGACTAGGGCCTACAAGGACTGCCTACCTGTGTTCATGCAAGAGTCAGTCTGCTTCTGTATTTATCTGCTCTGACATCACTGAACCGCAAGAAATGTTGTCCTGCAACAACCCTGCCAAACTGTAAAGCACTTTGAGTTGCATATTGCATGTATGAACTGTGCTATACAAGTAAAGTTTTATTATTATTATTGTTTTACCACAAGTGTGTGTCTGTGTGTGCATGTGTATGTGCCAGTGTGTATGTGCTTGCATATGTACAGTATATGTATGTGTGTGAGCATGAATGTCTGTGTGTGTGTGTGTGTGTGTGTTGGTGTTTGTGTGAGTGTGTGCTTTTTTGTCTTACCCACAGCTGACATTGGGTTTAGAGTCCACAGTCTTCTGGCTTTGCAATGGAGTATGAAGAGGGGTGTTGCTGCAACACAATAGTGAGACAAATAACAACAGAAGGAGAGAAAGAATGTGTGTGCATTTGTGTGTGTGTGTATGTGTGCGTGTGTGCTCATGACGTGACCTGATTTTCTAAAGTGGTGAGTAGATCTAAACTTCTTGTAAGCATATCGAGAAGACATTGAGACCTCACCAAAATACTGAGAAACTTCAGCTCTCTGTCCCATGTAAAATGAATTGGGATAGTAATAATTTGGGCAAAAGCAAGCTATTGTGCACATGGAAAACCAATTTGCCATTCACTTCAGATAAACTGGCAACCAGTAGAATCTACCGAAGAGGAGATATATTATTGCTGGTTATACAATGGCATGCAGAAAACGAAATCCAAGCAACGTATGTTTTCTGACGGCATCATGCATTTACTGTTTGAAAAGCAACAGAAACATAATTTAAGAGCAACAAAAGATAATTGAATGGCTTAACGAATTCACAACGTTAGCAAAAATGTCGCCATCTCCGCAGATGATCACACAGACCTTTCATGTGCGACTACACCATGTTTACTGCAGATAAAGTAAATGGTTCTGAGCAAGCGCACAAATGAAGTTGAGCAAGCCTGTAAGTAAAGCTGAGCAAGTGTGTTTGGGGCAGTCTGAGGCATAGAGCTCAATAGAATACTAGAGTGGCCGCCATCTTGCGACTGCCGGCCGGGAATCCTAGCCCTCGCAGTGCTGAGTAAGGGACACAAATATCGATTTGTATAATAAATTGATATTTTATATTAGCTAGTATATTCATTGTTGATCCGTACGTGTCATTTTATACTAATGACAGGTCATATTGTGGCTGAGCCTGTGAGGTGGTGTCTGAGCCTGTACCAGTAATTTCAGTGTGCATATCCCTTGTTTGCATCCAGGGCTCATCATACAAAGCTGAAAAATATTCCTCATCCTCATTTTAATGTATTTATTCATGTCATTTTTAAAATCAATAAACATGTTTTCAGTCTTTGAATCTCTTCAAATCTGAATACACAACTTAATCTTTTCTATACTAAGAACATGAGGAATTACCTACTGATGAAAATATTACATTTACATTACATTTAGGCTACATATATACGCGCAGCTAATATAAATAACAAATCACCAATTTAATTAATGATGTGTTGCTATATTAAAAAAAAAAAAAAAAGTATGCAATAGCTTTTTCAAAAATAAAATGTCCACTGATACCAAAGACTGCAATGGTTATACAGGGTCGAACGCAAACTGTAGTGCTCAGCGAAGTACGTTAAAATCCACTTTATTCGTCATTAACGTTGTAATTATCGTTTTCTTTGATACGATTTACGTACATATAGAATCAGGCATTTCAAATATCATCATTGTATAGTGTGTCAGTGGATATTTTCACAGAACAAAGCCGTTTTTGACAGAGGTGGGTCCATTCTACGCTTATTTACATTGAGTGCCTAGCACACGCAAGATGTCGGGCGCGTCGGACGTTTTCCCTTGTGGTCAGCCAATGCCGTGTCCACTCTAGTATTCTACTCAGCTCTATGGTCTGAGGGAAAGGAGCATTGTGAGCATGTCTGCCAGAGCACGGAGGAAGATACTTTTTGAGCACAGAATCATCTTCTGTCTGCTCAACCATACGTTTTGTGCGCATGCCTTTAATGTTTCTTCAAAATAAAAGTCCTGTGTTTGCAAAATATATTTTTGTGTGTTCCTTTGCTGTGCTAGTCTGGTAAACCAGCCCCTCTTACTTCATTTCATTTTGTACAGAGGGTCTGGCAGTGCTGTATTGATAAACGATTTCTTCCTGGAGGCGTGGACTCTGTTGAAGTTTAAAACAAGTGGCTCTGCCTTTACCCAATCGCTATGTCTGGTCATCACCTATGCAAATAGCCTGCACTACAATTCAAATGTAGCACACCAAATCAACCTTATCGCTCACAAACACTCCCTATGTTTGCTGATTGACTAGGATTGGCTTGAACTTAATACAGCAATGTCAATGGCAGCACAGCCAGACAATCTGTACAAAATGAAATGAAGTTTACCAGACTATTGCTGTGGCGTGGTCATTTTCCACAGGCCAACATGAGAAGAAGGATAAGGGAATTAAGGGTATATTATATTGTGGATAATGCTATGTGATTTACATGTCATGTTTGGTCTTGTTTTGGTGGTCCCAGTGTGAGTGGTATACTGGTCTCAGTCCTAAAGCAGACTTAAGTTATTCTAGTAAAGATCTCACATCCTAAGGTTTCCAGGTGGTGTGCGACAGTGGGCTGTCTCCAGCCCCCTGCCCCCTAACACCTCATTGTAGATTCCAGAATGAGGAATGCATATTCCATATGCATAATATGCATTTACATATGCGTTCTTTTAGGGTGACCAGATTTGGGTTTGTGAAATGTGAAATGGAGGACGCCTGTGTGTGTGCGTGCGGGGGGGGGGGGGGGGGGGGGGGTCACATAGTATTGCAAAAATGAAACAAATACCAAAGAATAGAATAGAATAGAATAGAATGACTTGTCATTATACAAGTATAATGAGATTACAAGCTTCCCCATAATGTGCACACATAAATAACCAAGGAGAGATATGTACAATAAAACTACTATGCAAACTACTAAGTACAAGAATTTACATACTGTACAATAACTAACTAAGTTGCATAGACTGTGCATAGACTTGTGCAAAGCCTGGAGGTAAACAGGCACATATCAGCAGCAGGTATGACAATAAAGTGACTGGTGTGACTGACAGCATAGATGGAGGTATCAAGGCATTTTCACCCACCTATTCCAATATGTGCATTAGGCAGCTAAAGAAACAGATGGACTGTCTTATAGTGCAATTGATAATTAACAGATAACAGTAAAACAGATGCAGAGTGCAGATAGCAGTAACATAATGGTGCAAATGATTACAGTGATAATATAAAATAAATAGGCTAAATGATAATTACAGTACGCAGAGCGATGCCTGTCAGGTTGGCTGTCTTAGAACGTAGTGCAGTGTTACAGTGTTATTGACTTCAGCAGACCAGTACGAAAACATGGGAATTTCTTCTTCAACTCCTCTGTAAATCTACATTTTTTTTGTTTCGGCATAGCTGCTGTAGATTGTACCTCATCGGTGCACGGGAAGACATGTGCTGTGCTTTTTCATGTGTAAACAAAAAGCGTTCCGGCAGTGTAGTTTGACTGTGGGACCACTCCTACTCGCTGCTAACTCTAGTCCCGGTGCACTGTGCGTGGGCGTGCCTAATTTGTGATTGAGAGAAACCTGGAATGGAATTCGATACGTGTGTGCATGTTTGAGGCAGTCGAACAAAATCCCGGACGATTTAAAAAATTCCCCCCGGACAGCTTTTTTAGGTCTCAAAAGGAGGACATGTCCGGGAAAAGGAGGACGTCTGGTCACCCTAGTTCTTTTCTTACCTAATGCTGGCATAGGGTGTAGGGTCCACAGTCTTCTGGCTTTGCAAAGGGGTACGAAGAGTGGTGTTACTGCAAAACAGTAGTGAGACAGGTAAGAAGAGAGAGAGAGATAGAGAGAGAGAGAGAGAGAGAGAGAGTGTGTGTGTGCGCGTGTGCGCGTGCACGCGTGTGTGTGCAAGGTGTTCAACAGAGCTGGGCAAGGTGTTCAACACCGAAAGACATTAACTACATCAAAGTTGCAGGACAAGAAATTGAGCAACAGCTCAACGAATGAGAATCTAACTCGTTTTTACCTAAATGCATACGTCAAATTCAAATTGGTCATATTTGACCTAATAAACCCATGCATTTGATTTGACTCAGTAACTGTCTGTATAAACTTTCTCATCCCAGGGTTTACATTTGAGAAGACATTACAATAAGTAAAATGACAATGACAAAGTCCAAAGTTTATGAGATATGGGATAAAATTGACACTCAACCATAGGTTAATCATTTGTTATTGGTACCTTGACAAAGAAACGGACATCCACTACGCTGAGCATCTATTGTAATCTGTTGTACCTCTGTGAGAGACAAATGGTGGACCTAGCCAGACTCGAAACAGTAGGAACCTTTCCTTTGAATGTTAAATGTGAATAATAATAATGTTATTAATGGTGAAGAGAGAGACATGGCGAGAGGCCCGAGAGAAGCGTGGAAAGGTCCTGTATAGCTACTTAATCTGGTAATTAGGGATATGTAGGGGAATGTGTTATGAAAGTTGTTAAGGGCTCCAAGTCTTCATGTAGGGGAATATGCCAAAATCCTGATGTGGCAACCAGTTTTGAGAACACCACTGCTCCATCCAGATTTGCAAGCATGTCATCCACAGCTGGGAGTATGTGTCTCTCCCAACGCACACTCTCATTATGACCGCCGCTAGCGCAGCTAGCGAAAGCGGTCATATTGGAGTTGCTGCAAAATTTTTCCCTTTTTTTTTTTTATTTTTATTTTTTATTTTTATTTATTTTTTTCACCGATTTTTCGTCAACGATTCCCGGGACACTGAAACTCGGGGAGACATGAATGTTTGTAGGCATGTAGCCCAAGAAGTTTGTGAGCGAATAACGCCTTTTGGTCCCCCAGGGCCACCCCCCCCGCTGTGCCAGTGTCCGTTAAAGAGGGGGAGACCGGCAAAAGTTTTTGCTGAATAACTCAATGAACGTTTCACCCAACAACATGAAATTTTTGTGATATGTCGGTGTTACAGAGACGTATCGACCCAGCCCATAAACTCTCACTTGAAGCATAGCGCCACCTAGTGATAAGGGTAAATGCAAAAATTGGGATTTTGAGTTGCCAATATCTTGGACCGAGAAGGTGGGAACTGCGCAAAATACGTCATGCACGATCACCACAAAGACCTCTAACAACACAGAACATGCCATAAAATTTGGTCCATAGGGGGCGCTGTAATTGTAGAAAAAGTCATTTTGCCTATTATCTAGACAATGCTTACGTTTACAACATTTTTTTTTTTATCATGAAATCTGTTGACCCTCACGCATTGAAAACACTGGTCGACGCCCACTTCCAACAAGAACAATTTCCGTGAAATTTTAATATTGCGAAAACGAATCTGAACGAACTCGTCATAGGCCGTTCATGTGAATCTCACCAAATTTGGTATATGTCATCTACAGACAATGCTAACAAAAAGTTATCAAAGGATTTATCTTGAGATAAACCGTTCCGAAGTTACACGTCAATGAACATTTAACACGTAGCTTAAAAATCTTCAAATGGCCGTATCTTGACTAATAATTGCTCAAATTTGGTCAAAGTTGACATTCCATCTCTAAATAGATTTCTTTTCATGTGTACTAAATTTTGTGACATTTCGTCATAGGGGGCGATGTTTATTGGCGAAGCTAGGTGTCAAAAAACAGTTTTTGTTAAATAACTCGCCAACAATTTTGCCCAAGACAACGATTTTCCGTTAGTATGTCGGCGTTACAGAGATGTATCGACCCAGTCAATAAACGCTCACTTGAAGCGTAGCGCCACCTAGTGATATGGGTAAATGCAAAAATTGGGATTTTGAGTTGCCAATATCTTGGACTGAGAAGGTGGGAACTGCGCAAAATATGTCATGCACAATCACCACAAAGACCTCTAACACCACAGAACATGCCATAAAATTTGGTCCATAGGGGGCGCTGTAATTGTAGAAAAAGTCATTTTGCCTATTATCTAGACAATGCTTACGTTTACAACAATTTTTTTTTTATCGTGAAATCTATTGACCCTCACGCATTGAAAACACTGGTCGACGCCCACTTCCAACGAAAACAATTTCCGTGAAATTGTAATATTGTGAAAACGGATTTGAACGAACTCGTCATAGGCCGTTCATGTGAATCTCACCAAATTTGGTATATGTCATCTACAGACAATGCTGACAAAAAGTTATCAAAGGATTTCTCTTGAGATAAACCGTTCCGAAGTTACACGTCAATGAACATTTAACACGTAGCTTAAAAATCTTCAAATGGCCGTATCTTGGCTTTTAATTGCTCAAATTTGGTCAAAGTTGACATGCCATCTCTAAACAGCTTTCTTTTTATGTGTACTAAATTTTGTGACATTTCGTCATAGGTGGCGATGTTTATTGGCGAAGCTAGGTGTCAAAAAACAGTTTTTGTTAAATAACTTGTCAACAATTTTGCCCAAGACAACGATTTTGTGTTAGTATGTCGCCGTTACAGAGATGTATCGACCCAGCCCATAAACTCTCACTTGAAGCATAGCGCCACCTAGTGATATGGGTAAATGTAAAAATTGGGATTTTGAGTTGCCAATATCTTTGACCGAGAAGGTGGGAACTGCACAAAATACGTCATGCACAATCACAACAAAGACCTCTAACACCACAGAACATGCCATAAAATGTAGTCCATAGGGGGCGCTGTAATTGTAGAAAATGTCATTTTGCCTATTATCTAGACTAGAGAATGCTTATGTTTACAACAATTTCTTTTTTATCGTGAAATCTATTGACCCTCGCACATTGAAAACACTGGTCGACGCCCACTTCCAACGAAAACAATTTCCGTGAAATTTTAATATTGCGGAAACGAATCTGAACGAACTCGTCATAGGCCGTTCATGTGAATCTCACCAAATTTGGTATATGTCATCTACAGACAATGCTGACAAAAAGTTATCAAAGGATTTATCTTGAGAGAAACCGTTCCGAAGTTATACGTCAATGACCATTTAACACGTAGCTTAAAAATCTTTAAATGGCCGTATCTTGGCTTTTAATTGCTCAAATTTGGTCAAAGTTGACATGCTATCTCTAAACAGCTTTCTTTTTATGTGTACTAAATTTTGTGACATTTCGTCATAGGGGGCGATGTTTATTGGCGAAGCTAGGTGTCAAAAAACAGTTTTTGTTAAAAAACTTATCAACAATTTTGCCCAAGACAACAATTTTGTGTTAGTATGTTGGTGTTACAGAGATGTATCGACCCAGCCCATAAACTCTCACTTGAAGCATAGCGCCACCTAGTGATAAGGGTAAATGCAAAAATTAGGATTTTGAGTTGCTAATATCTTGGACCGAGAAGGTGGGAACTGCGCAAAATACGTCATGCACGATCACCACAAAGACCTCTAACACCACAGAACATGCCATAAAATTTGGTCCATAGGGGGCACTGTAATTGTAGAAAATGTCATTTTGCCTATTATCTAGAGAATGCTTACGTTTACAACAATTTTTTTTTTATCATGAAATCTGTTGACCCTCACGCATTGAAAACACTGGCCAACGCCCACTTCCAACGAGAACAATTTCCGTGAAATTTTAATATTGCGAAAACGAATCTGAACGAACTCGTCATAGGCCGTTCATGTGAATCTCACCAAATTTGGTATATGTCATCTACAGACAATGCTGACAAAAAGTTATCAAAGGATTTATCTTGAGATAAACCGTTCCGAAGTTACACGTCAATGAACATTTAACACGTAGCTTAAAATTCTTCAAATGGCCGTATCTTGGCTTTTAATTGCTCAAATTTGGTCAAAGTTGACATGCCATCTCTAAACATCTTTCTTTTCATGTGTACTAAATTTTGTGACATTTCGTCATACGGGGCGATGTTTATCGCCGAAGCTAGGTGTTGAAAAACAGTTTTTGTTAAATAACTCATCAACAATTTTGCCCAAGACAACGATTTTGTGTTAGTATGTAGGTGTTACAGAGGCATATTGACCCAGCCCATAAACTCTCACTTGAAGCATAGCGACACCTAGTGATAAGGGTAAATGCAAAAAATGGGATTTTGAGTTGCCAATATCTTGGACCCAGAAGGTGGGAACTGCACAAAATACATCATGCACGATCACCACAAAGACCTCTAACACCACAGAACATGCCATAAAATTTGGTCCATAGGGGGCGCTGTAATTGTACAAAATGTCATTTTGCCGATTCCTTGCCTTCACAAATCAGTCCTACACACTACACATTCAAAACCCACATCCATGCCCACTTACAGGAAATCATTTCCACAGAAATTCTCACCTCACAACACTGCTCTACCACACACTCATCACACCAACAGTTCCCACATTTCAATATACTGCGGCGGTCATACCATGTACCGCTATGCGGTACATCTAGTTTCAGGTAATCATTTCCACGTTTTAATCGCTAAAACAAACTTATTTGTAGAACTACTTCCATCCGCCACAAGATGTGTCTTTTCATAACTTACTGGAAAAACTGCTGTTGCTAATTCCAAACTGGAGGTTGCTATGGCCAAGAGCCACTCGTTAGTTCCATTTGGTTGTCAAGCTAGGCGCCCCAGTGTTCTAGTATTAAATCTGCTCAAAGGCCAGCCATCTGCTCATTAATAAACTTATTATAAAAATGTATACTCATTATAAACTCATTTATAAATTAAAATGGCCTTTTATAAGTGCGGAAAAAAGGGCTGGCGTGTTTTAAGGTTAAGTAGTATTTATTTTCTAAAATTAAACTGCACGTTTCCGTTTATTGTGAAGTTGGACATGGAGAACGGCAGATCCATGCGTTGAAGCTGGTGTGGAGTCGACCCTGTTCTGAGGCTCCGTGGCTTGTGGTGTTTCTGTCACAGTTGTTTTTTTCGTCAGGATGTCACTCAAGCGTCTCCTATCCGCAACAGATGGTGCCCAATAGCTTTTTAAGCTGGCTTCACATTTGTGACCAGTGACGGACATTATCTGCCTGCCCTCCAATCCAGCCTCAGTCAGCAGTTGCACCGCAGTGCTTCTGATTGAATGGTTAGTATATCGCCTCGAAAGGCCCAGGAATTTACAGATGCGTGGAAGCACGACACCCAAATAGTTCAACGCCCACTTCCAACGAAAACAATTTCCGTGAAATTTTAACATTGCGAAAATGAATTTGAACGAACTCGTCATAGGCCGTTCATGTGAATCTCACCAAATTTGGTATATGTCATCTACAGACAATGCTGACAAAAAGTTATCAAAGGATTTATCTTGAGATAAACCGTTTCGAAGTTACACGTCAATGAACATTTAACACGTAGCTTAAAATTGTTCAAAGTCCATATCTTGGCTTTTAATTGCTCAAATTTGGTCAAAGTTGACATGCCATCTCTAAACCGCTTTCTTTTCATGTGTACTCAATTTTGTGACATTTTGTCATAGTGGGCAATGTTTATTGGCGAAGCTAGGTGTCAAAAAACTGTTTTTCTTAAATAATTCGTCAACAATTTTGCCCAAGACAACGATTTTGTGTTAGTATGTCAGTGTTACAGAGGCGTATCAGCCCAGCCCATAAACACTCACTTGAAGCATAGCGCTACCTAGTGATAAGGGTAAATGCAAAAATTGGGATTTTGAGTTGCTAACATCTTGGACCGAGAAGGTGGAAACTGCACAAAATACGTCATGCACGATCACCACAAAGACCTCTAACATCACAGCACATGCCATGCAATTTGGTCCATAGGGGGCGCTGTAATTGTAGAAAATGTCATTTTGCCTATTATCTAGAGAATGCTAATGTTTACAACAACTTCTTTTTTATCATGAAATTTATTGACTCTCACGCATTGAACGCACTGGTCAACGCCCACTTCCAACGAAAACAATTTCCGTGAAATTTTAACATTGCGAAAATGAATTTGAACGAACTCGTCATAGGCCGTTCATGTGAATCTCACCAAATTTGGTATATGTCATCTACAGACAATGCTGACAAAAAGTTATCAAAGGATTTATCTTGAGATAAACCGTTTCGAAGTTACACGTCAATGAACATTTAACACGTAGCTTAAAATTCTTCAAAAGTCCATATCTTGGCTTTTAATTGCTCAAATTTGGTCAAAGTTGACTTGCCATCTCTAAACAGCTTTCTTTTGATGTGTTCTAAATTTTGTGACATTTCGTCATAGGGGGCAATGTTTATTGGCGAAACTAGGTGTCAAAAAACAGTTTTTGTTAAATAATTCGTCAACAATTTTGCCCAAGACAATGATTTTGTGTTAGTATGTCAGTGTTACAGAGGCATATCGGCCCAGCCCATAAACACTCACTTGAAGCATATAGCGCCACCTAGTGATAAGGGTAAATGCAAAAATTGGGATTTTAAGTTGCTAATATCTTGGACTGAGAAGGTGGGAATTGCACAAAATACGTCATGCACGATCACCACAAAGACCTCTAACATCACAGCACATGCCATACAATTTGGTCCATAGGGGGCGCTGTAATTGTACAAAATCTCATTTTGCCTATTCCTTTCACAAATCACTCCTACACACTATACAAACACACACAATGTCATTCATTCAAAACCTACATTCATGCCCACTTCCAGAAAATCATTTCCACACAAATTCTCACCTCACAACACTGCTCTACCACACACTCATCATACCAAGAGTTCCCACATTTCAATACACTGCGGCGGTCATACCGCCATAGGCGGTTTTTGCATTGGGCAAACATGGACATTTGCCCGGGGCCTCGTCCAATCAGGGGCCTCGTCGTCACTGCTATGATAGTAATAAAATCAATATTAATATTATGCATCATTCGGGTTGAGAGCAGGCATATTATATTATATTCAATGCGTGTACTCTCACACACGACTGTCCGGCTTCGCTCTGGCTCTGGCGTCTGCGTTGTCATTGCAGAAGGTGTTCTGTCCCAGCTTGAGGGGCATGATCAGAAGCGCAATGATTCACTTTAAACATGTAATGTATGTTGATTTTAGCAATGTGCGTTCTAGTTTAGATGGGTCGGATACAGCGACAGTTGCCCTATTTAAAAAGCATAACGTGAAAAGCGTTTGTTGGGCTGAACTAGCGATGTATACAGAAAACATCCTGTAGTTCAATGTCAGAAGGTAGAAACAGTTGCATTACACATAGCCTACACTGCAGACGATTCACCCCTAAGTTCACAACAACCTGTTTGTAAAAGTTTGACGCTGTTGTGAGATGTCACGTCGTTAAATTGACCCATTTAAGCGATACGGAGCAGAACATGAAAAAATAGAAAGAGCTGCAAATAAACTTGAGACAACTGCGCAATTATTCGCTAACATGTCATATGTTGATTTTAGCAATGCGTGTTGTTACTGAGGGGAGCTGAAGGCAGCGACAGTTGCTCTTTAATTAATTAAGAATAATGAAAGCCTACAAGACGTATTTGTATAGCCTACTAGCCATACAGACAGTTTAATGGCAAAGGATAGAGACAATTGCACAACAGCCAGCCTACAGTACAAGCTAATGAAATCACAATTTATTCGACAGCAACCAGTTTATTCGACAGCAACCAGTTTATTCGACAGCAACCAGTTTATAAAAGAAGTTGTTGTTATGTGCAGCGCAAGGTGAATGGGCGACGACGTCATCGTTTTCAAAAGGATGCGTTTTGCCTGTCCACACGAGAACAAAACGGCGGCGTTGTCAGACTTTCTCACTTTGGAACCCGTTCTCAAAAAGTATCGTTTTCGGTCACCCAAAACGCCGGCTGGGTAGGGCCCCAAATAGTGCAGTGGCAAGACCCAAAAAAGAGCCCTATTTAAGGAGATACCCCTCCACCCGGTAGAACAAAACAAAACCTGTTTTAAATGAAGGGTATGGATGCCTTTCAACATATTCTGGGGTTTGTACTAACTTAAAGTGCGTACAAGGGTATGTATTAACCCCTTGTTTGCCAAAATCTAGAGGTCATCTCACAAGCCTGTAAGTCAGTTCTGGGTAAGAAAAAAAAGATTTTTTTAATTTTGTCTTGGTTTTTATCCATAAAACATTTGGAGGAACGCATACATGTGCAAAAAATGCAAGATTAACCCCTTCAGGTCCTCTTTTTAACCCCCTATTACCCAAAATGTAGTGTTTTTGAGGTTATAACTTGACTTCATTTCCTATTTTCTAGTGGCTAAATGGGGTGTTTAGGGAGCTAGGGTGAAAAAACAACCCACATAATAAACCCTTTATTACTACCATACCGAAATTCACTAAATTTTTTTTTTTTTTCGTGTTTGCTGGAAACTATTGATATTCTAAGTTTTGAATTTGAAATAAGATGTCAAATATAGGGCCTAATAGGGATTCTGATTGACTAATCTGATTATCTTTGCTGGTATTTTGCTGTCATTTGTGATTTAACCCTTTCAGTCCGTGACTGGGCCAGTATTTGAAAAGTTGACCCTGTGTTTACATGTCAATCTTCATTTTTCAGCAGCTTTGAGATAATATATCTCCCTTATTGTTATCATTGTTATGTCATGTTTACACTTATTGTTACGTCATGTTTAGACCGAGACGTATTTTGACATCATAGTCTAACAAGAACGTTGCGCTATAATTTCATGAGCTGTCATTTACATTCTAACACAAGTGTTTGCAGCACTGAATCCATGCAGTGCAGTTGCCTATCTATTCTAGAGGTTCAGTACACATGGTGTAGGCCTAGCAGGTAAATAGTCGTTTGAAACCCTTGAAAGAGCAGATCAATATTCATAAGATAGAGCATGCATTTCTCCGAAGTGAAATATAGGCCTATTGCGACTATGATTTTCAGTTGAGCTGTTCCTGTTGTTATAGTGGGACATAGGCCCTCTATCTCTTTTGCCATCATCATTATCTTGAGCTTAAGGTCTGTCAGAGTGGCACAGTGTGTAAGATCAGTACCTGTCACCTCTGAGGTCGTGGGTTACCTCCTACATGCATTAATCGCCCAATATTGTTTCTGCAGAGCCAATAATGCCCTAGTTGACGCTCAGCTCCATAACTCATTACTTAAAAAATCTTGAACTTTATGTTCCTATGCTGAACTCTGCCATGTAACCGTTTTATTTACAGCTATCTTTCTTGTGATTTTCATGGAACAGCTCAACTGAAAATCATAGTCGCAATAGGCCTATATTTCACTTCGGAGAAATGCATGCTCTATCTTATGGATATTGATCTGCTCTTTCAAGGGTTTCAAACGACTATTTACCTGCTAGGCCTACACCATATGTGCTGAACCTCTAGAATAGATAGGCAACTGCACTGCATGGATTCAGTGCTACAAACGCTTGTGTTAGAATGTAAATGACAGCTCATGAAATTATAGCGCAACGTTCTTGTTAGACTATGACGTCAAAATACGTCTCGGTCTAAACATGACGTAACAATAAGTGTAAACATGACATAACAATAATAACAATAAGGGAGATATATTATCTCAATGCTGCTGAAAAATGAAGATTGACATAGTAAACACAGGGTCACCTTTTCAAATACTGGCCCAGTCACGGACTGACAGGGTTAAATCACAAATGACCTGCAAAATACCAGCAAAGATAATCAGATTAGTCAATCAGAATCCCTATTAGGCCCTTTATTTGACATCTTATTTCAAATTCAAAACTTAGAATATCAATAGTTTCCAGCAAACACGAAAAAAAAAAACCTATTTTAGTGAATTTCGGTGTGGTAGTAATAAAGGGTTTATTATGTGGGTTGTTTTTTCACCCTAGCTCCCTAAACACCCTATATTCATTAAAAGCACATCTAAACCCTCCTTTGGAGCAATTTCCATGAAGGTCCATCCATTTAGCCACTAGAAAATAGGAAATTAAGTCAAGTTATAACCTCAAAAACACTACATTTTGGGTAATAGGGGGTTAAAAAGAGGACCTGAAGGGGTTAATCTTGCATTTTTTGCACATGTATGCGTTCCTCCAAATGTTTTATGGATAAAAACCAAGACAAAATTAAAAATTTCTTTTTTTTTCTTACCCAGAACTGACTTACAGGCTTGTGAGATGACCTGCAGAATTTTCCAACATTTTGGCAAACAAGGGGTTAATACATACCCTTGTACGCACTTTAAGTTAGTACAAACCCCAGAATATGTTGAAAGGCATCCATACCCTTCATTTAAAACAGGTTTTGTTTTGTTCTACTGGGTGGAGGGGTCTGGTGATTTTTTAGCCCTGCTGCCACTGCACTAAAACCTGTTCTTTGCCCAGGGCCTCAGAATCCCTAAAACCGCCCCTGCATACCGCTATGCGGTACATCTAGTTTAAAGTGAACCAGTTCTCCATGTATCTGTAAACATGTTCGGTAGTTTTATTGCACAAGCAGGTAGACCAGCCAGGAGAGAGTTGCAGTAATTAAAGAAAAACTTTGGTGTAAAATGAAAATTGGCATGTTAAAACATCCTACCGAGTTGGTATGTGTACTGAGGAGCAAAATTGATTTAGCCTGTTGCATTCAAAGTTTAACTATTTTTTATTGTTTGTCCCAGAAGGCTAACAGTGGAAGTGCTTCTCTTCTAACCCAAATCCCAGCCTAACTAAGTTTGATCCAAATCGGATCAGAACTGTTCCAGTTATCACTGTGACGGACAGACAGACAGACGATTACAACACACCCGCATCGCTATGCGTAGGTGTAATGAAGTACTGTAGTGTAGTAAGTGTACTGTAGTGAAGTAAGTACTGATAAGTGCAACTCTATCAGTAAAATCTAGGGTTGACAACAATCTAGTCAGCTGTTCAACTGAGGGGTGATGACAGGGGCGTGCTGAACTGTCAACTAATGTTCGTTTGGCTGCCTGTGGCTAGGGGAGATAAAGCGACAAACTTTTTATTTTTGAGCAAGCATTGATTATGCGGGGCACGGTCTCAATTTGCGGGACGCGTGAATTGGGCTTCAAACGCTGTACGTTCACGCGCTACGCTAGTAATCATATTAGCAATTTAATTCAATTAATTTAAGTTCACCCACACGCAGCCTGTTACTGAAACAAATGACCATAACACCTACATAAATTAAAAGTACTATTTCATAAATAATAAATTATACACACACACAGACATGCATACATGAATGTATGACTCACCTGTTTAGGTAAACAATCCAAAGGCACAACGGTCCCAGGACACCCAGGATGAGCATCAGGGAGAGCAGTTTGTTGATTAATAACTTCATTCCTCCAGCGTGTGTGCACACACACACACACATCACAATTACATACACCTGCTATCTCCCCACAAACAGAATCAGCTTCTCTTTCCCTCTATCACTTTGACCTGCTGTCTTTTTTTTCTCCTCTTCAGTGTTCTCCCACCACACAGTGACTTGACAGTTGCTTCGGTCCACCTCAGGTTTCCTCTTGTCAGTGGAAATTGGCTTTTGTAAGGAGGTGGAAGTCCTTCTTTACTCACAGCGGCCAATATGTCACTCTATTGTATTACTGTACTATAAATTCTGTGGCAGAGGGAGCTGAGCTCCGGCTGGCTGTATTGCCGAGGTGAGGAGGCGGAGCTGAGCTCCAGAGGGCTAGGACCCAATTTAAACTCTGCCCCTTCTTGCTTTGGGTCTTTGCACAAGTGTTTGTTGTTGTTGTCGACCAACTTTATCAGACAGACTCCACTTCTGTTTCTCTGAGTTGACAACCCTCATATGCTGTCCGTTATAGGTTATAGCATCTCAAGCTTTTTTTTTTCTCCTCTTCATTGCTTCTCTTTCATTTCCACTGTCCAGCTCCCTTCCCTGCCCTAAAGTGTCCACAATATGGCAAACTTGGATATGGGCGGGGTTGCAGGGGCGTGGCCAGAAATCATAAAATGGGCGGGCCCAGAAAAAAATCAGGTGGGCTTAGCCCAAAGCACATAGGTTATTTTAATTACTAAAACAGTCATTCGAACTTTTATAGCCTTTTATTTGGGTGGACTTGATTGTGGCTACGCCTATTTCAGGTTGGATATTCAGCTACAGACTGCAGTGAGACATACAGTAATGTGCAAAAGGTTTAGGTAGGTTTGAAAAAAATGCTGTCAACTAGGAATGCTTTAAAAAATGGAAGTGTTAATCATTTATGTTCATGAATTAACAAAATGCAGTGGCTGAACAAAGACAAACCTAAATCAAATCAATATTTGGTGTGGCCACCCTTTGCCTTCAAAAGAGCATCAATTCTTGTAAGTGTACTTGAATAGAGTTTTAGAAGGAACTTGGCTGGTAGCTTGTGCCAAACATCTTGAAGAACTAACCACAGATCCTCTGCAGTGTAGGCTTCCTGGCATATACAAGCAATTTGGTGTAATTGGTTGATGATACATAACATGCATGCATTTTTGAGCATTTCAATGGTCTCTAGTGCGCATATGGGTGACACAGAGTCATTTTAAGAATGCTAGAAATTGTGTTTGGTGCATAAATTCTAATATAGGGTGAATAAACTATATTGATAGGGGAATAAACTCTGTTGAGAGGTCATACCTATAGCAGGCCAGTCACAATAGGGTAGGCAGACTAGCAATTGCCTAGGGCCCTCAGCTGAAACAGGCCCCCATGGCATATGAGGTGTGCTGTACCCTGCTTAGGCTATGTGAAGTCAGAGACATTTGGACAAAACTGCTGCCACCTAGTGTGCCCTAGGTGTTTGAACAGTCCCAGTGCATTTAAATTGTCTCTAGTGCACATACAGTTGAGCCCAAAATTATTAGCCCCCCTTATAAACTTAGACAAAACTCTTGATTTCTCCATGGAAATGACCATTAACAACAAATGTTTACAGTGATATTTGTTTCCAAATAACAAAGACAAAATATCCACTGCATTTGCTCAGGATATTTTACTAATACACTGAGGTGAAACATGAAAGGGCGAAAATGACATGTCCAAAATTATTAGCCCTCTGGCCATTACGAGTCAATAGGTTACCCCTTCTGAGCCACAACCAACAACAACCTCTTGGGCCTCAAATTTCACCAGCTTGAGCGTGTACAGCGCGTATCTGTGTACAATAGGTTTGTATAGGGGCAGAATACGCTCAGATCACGCCTGCGGTGGAAATGGTCTCATCTGTTAACGTGCATTCTAAACGAATACGGACAGAAAACGGGCACGCGCTGAATACGCAGAGTTTGGTGGAAATGAGCCCTTAGAGTAGTTCTTTACTAGGTTGGCACAGGTCTACTGATGGATTTTGGCCTATTCTTCCATTGCAAATTGTTCCAGCTGGTCCAAATTGAATGGTTTCCGAGCATGGACATTCACTTTGAGCACCCGCCAGATTTTCAATAGGGTTAAGGTCTGGGTTCTATGAGGGCCACTCCAGGACCTTGGTTTTGGTTATCCTTGAGGAACTGTTGGATGCATTAAGCCTAACTGTACTACCGAACTCATCTTGAGTGATTAGCTACATTGTATCACTTATAACATACATGATGATGCTCACATTGGTACTGTGGGTCATATCTATAGCAGGCCTGTTGCAATACCGTAGGGTAGGCAAACTAGGTACCCTGCTTAGCCTAGTGTAGTCATTCATTTGGAGGAAACCGCTGCCACCTAGTGTAACCTATGTTCGTCACCAGTAGTTGCTGTGTAGGTGAGTCGCCATGACACAGTGTGTTTTGCCCTATGACACAATGAGCTTTGCCGTGACACAGTGAGTTATCATCTTACACCAAGATTACATAGGAAATGTCAGTTTATTTATAGATCATTGTCTATAAACTTAGACAAAACTCTTGATTTCTCCATGGAAATGACCATTAACAACAAATGTTTACAGTGATATTTGTTTCCAAATAACAAAGACAAAATTTCCACTACGTTTGCTCAGGATATTTTACTAATACACTGAGGTGAAACATGAAAGGGCAAAAATGACATGTCCAAAATTATTAGCCCTCTGGCCATTACGAGTCAATAGGTTACCCCTTCTGAGCCACAACCAACAACAACCTCTTGGGCCTCATTTTCACCGGCTTGAGCGGGTACAGCGCGTATCTGTGTACAATAGGTTTGTATAGGGGCAGAATACGCTCAGATCACGCCTGCGGTGGAAATGGTCTCATCTGTTAACGTGCATTCTAAACGAATACGGATAGAAAACGGGCACGCGCTGAATACGCAGAGTTTGGTGGAAATGAGCCCTTAGAGTAGTTCTTTACTAGGTAGCACAGGTCTACTGATGGATTTTGGCCTATTCTTCCATTGCAAATTGTTCCAGCTGGTCCAAATTGCATGGTTTCCAAGCATGGACATTCACTTTGAGCACCCGCCAGATTTTCAATAGGGTTAAGGTCTGGGTTCTATGAGGGCCACTCCAGGACCTTGGTTTTGGTTATCCTTGAGGAACTGTTGGATGCATTAAGCCTAACTGTACTACCGAACTCATCTTGAGTGATTAGCTACATTGTATCACTTATAACATACATGATGATGCTCACATTGGTACTGTGGGTCATATCTATAGCAGGCCTGTTGCAATACCGTAGGGTAGCCAAACTAGGTACCCTGCTTAGCCTAGTGTAGTCATACATTTGGAGGAAACCGCTGCCACCTAGTGTAACCTATGTTCGTCACCAGTAGTTGCTGTGTAGGTGAGTCGCCATGACACAGTGTGTTTTGCCCTATGACACAATGAGCTTTGCCGTGACACAGTGAGTTATCATCTTACAACAAGATTACATAGGAAATGTCAGTTTATTTATAGCTCACACGTCCATTGTTAAAATGTACAACAGTCAAACATTATTAGGACTGGCAATTGTTTTTTCTAAATGGTGGTTCATATGGACTCATGCACCATATCACATTCGCTCTTCCTTTCCTTTGACTTTTTTACAGCCGGCAAGTAGCCAACAACAAGTAGCCATGGGTAGTGCAGGAGAGTATAAATAGCTGCAGCTGTGTCGCACACTCACTTTCAGCCTATGACCTCTAACATTGCAGGAAGTGCTTGAGGCTCAAGGGGTTTTAAAGTCAAGCCAACATGGCTAAACGGGCAAATTGGAAACTACAGATCACCCAGACATTAGACATCAACGGTTTTTAGACCAGTATACATAGCTGTTCATTCTTTCCCGTAGACACACTTTGTTTGTTTTGTAAAAACATTTACCTGGAAGATAGAGGGGTACAAGCCTGGTCATGTGAAAAACAATGGAGAATTTCATAACACTCACTCACTGATCTGCTAGAGGTCTCATCATTGTGGTGAAATGTCACTTTAATGAACACCAGACAGTACACTCCGATTCCAAGGATAGCAGTGTACCGTTCTCGCTCCACAGTCTCACATAAGAAAGGCCACCATAGAACTGTTGGACCTCTGGACAGAGCAAGCAATCCTGCCGTTTTCTCTTTTGTTTCGGTGCTCAAGTGGCCCACGTGTGATATAGCAGAGTTCAGGACAAAATCACATCCATTTTACATACATTATTTTCACTATTTATGTCTTTACATCAGTTCTCAACCTTTCTAAAACATGTTACCATAAACATGTAGACTGTCAAGTTGTAAAGAGACATTTTTTTGACCTTGTACCTTGTAGAAGCATAACAATCTTCCTGTTTTACCTCATTTCTCAGACATCACATCTACAGTAACGGCTGCCTGAGAGCTGCCCCGTGACCTCCAGCAGGATGCTGTCTATACTCCACCAGGGTGTCCATATTGCCCTGCCATATGGGGTGTCCTCGTTTTGCTCCGCAGACGCCTTCATTGATGAGCTTCAGCACACCGAGAGGGCCTTCATCTTCATCTTCATCTTCATCTGTGCAGTTCCCTGATACTCCAGGTTGCACCTGCTGTGACTGAGGTCTTGTTGCCCAGCACCCTGAAGGAGCTGAGAACATTTAGTAGGCTAAATAAACTTAGACAGTCATTTATAATGGCCAGTGTCACATGACCAGAGCTGACACTTTTAAAGACACTGAAACAAAATAACTGGTGTGACCAGTACTAATTCAAGCTGTTGCATTACAGCAGCTTTTATGAAGAAGCAGGAGGCAATCATTTACACTCAAATTAAATGAATAAAACGTGACCTCAAAAGGTCCCTTCACATGAAATATTTCACATTCTTAAATAAAGGCCAGTTGTGTAGAATGCCTTTATTATATCATTGTACCGTAGCACATTTTATTACAGTCTGGTGTGTGTTTTGTGTCTTTGTCTGTCGGTTAACACGATTATACCAAATTTGTTTTTCATGAAATTTGGTGGAAAAGTGAAGCATGCCACACAGTGGAAACTATTTGATTTGTATTGGATTTTGAACTATGGGCTGGACCCCTGAATTCAGCTTCACTTTAACTAATGTTGCCAGACAGGGTGTTGGACACAGTGAGGGTGTGATTTGGGATTCTTAAGGCCCAGCATTGACAGGGTATACCCAGGCATACAGATGGTGCACCAACGGGGCCCTTTGAGGAACAAAGGGCTGCAAAATGTTCTTCTTTCACAGGGCCCAAAATGTCTAGCAGCACCCCTGGTGGAGGTGTATGCTCTCTGATTGCCCCTCTAGGTGTAGAGTGACTTCAAGTGGCTAACGTTTTAAGCAGTCAAATTCCGTTAGACCAGTTGTTGCATCACTCAGCATTTCTTACCCCCACTTGTTTAAATAAATGTTCACAAGCATGCGTGTCAGTTCCGGTACAATATGCAATATACATGCATGCTTTGAAAACATGCTTCACTTGCTGATATATATAATGTGCAAAAGTTTTAGGCAGGTGTGAAAAAAATGCTGTCAACTAGGAATGCCTTCAAAAGTTGAAGTGCTAATCATTTATGTTCATCTATTAACAAAATGCAGTGACTGAACAAAAGAGAAACCTAAATCAAATCAATATTTTGATGTGACCTCCCCTTTGCCTTCAAAAGAGCATCAATTCTTCCAGGTATACTTGCATAGAGTGTTTGAAGAATTTGGTATAATTGGTTGATCATACACCTATAAGCCTGCAAAATTCCTTACTTTTGTACACCTTTGTGTGAATTGACGCTGGTTTGAAGGCACCTGCCTAAATCTTTTGCACAGTACTGTATCTTTTTAGCCATCCACATGTTTACTGTTGAAACACCCATGAGGCTGAAAGGACTGGATAGACAAAAGTTGTTTTTTGACAAGTTTTATGCAGGTGCACAGACACAGGGGTACACACAAAGCCAGGGATTTGCAGGATTATAGTCTGGTGTATGATAAACCAATTACACCAAATTGGTTGTATATGTCAGGACGCCTACAACTACAGAGGATCTGTGGTTAGCTCTTCAAGACGTTTGGAGCAAGCTACCCGCCAAGTTCCTTCAAAAACTGTATGCAATATACCTAGAAGAATTGATGCTCTGTTGAAGGCAAAGGGTGGTCACACCAAATATTGATTTGATTTAGGTTTCTCTTTTGTTCATTTACTGCATTTTGTTGATTGATGAACATAAATGATTAACACTTCCATTTTTGAAGGCGTTCCTAGTTGACAGCATTTTGGTTTGGTTGATAAAGACCTTAGTTTACATATTACATATGAGAATCCATCAGGACTTTATACAATCGATCCAGTTTATCAGTTAAATACTAGCAAAGGGCAAGTTTTACTGACTTTCTAATACTGTGAAATGGAATGTAATAGTACCATGAATAAAAAATATATAATTGCTATTTGAATCATGGCCCCTTCTCAGTGGTTCATTTAAGCAAATAGTCTCTCTCTGTGCTTTATGAGATAATGTCCCCGGTAAGTGTGTGTACATTCTGAACGTTATGATTGCCAGTATCGTTTATCGTAATATTACAGTATGAAATCACTTGTTTAAGTGTGGGCTTCAGATTACAGAACGTCTTGAGCTTGGCTCAATATTCAGTTCTTCCTGAAAATGGCATGGTGTACTTTTTCACCCTTACAGAGGTTATCTCTCTCTATTATTCTTCCCATTAAAGGTTTTGTCAGTATGTAGAAAATATTTACACAATGTTTATAGTTATAATAACTATAGTAATTGTTTTATGCTATTTTTCAATATCTATTTA
This sequence comes from Coilia nasus, assembly GCA_027475355.1. Classification (NCBI taxonomy): domain Eukaryota; kingdom Metazoa; phylum Chordata; class Actinopteri; order Clupeiformes; family Engraulidae; genus Coilia; species Coilia nasus. Next base: position 29,990,946 of record CM050216.1, read on the forward strand.
AAAAGTTCCTTAAATGACCTAGGTACTACCATTGCCAAATAGGGCTGAGGCACTCACAAAAAGAGCAGCTTGTGATTTGTATCTAGCTAGCTGTATAATTAACCGTAGCTAGTTATGCCACTGAAAGAACACACTGGCTCAATTACATTACAACAGCTGAGTGTCTTTATTGCTAGATAAACTAGGTTTGATTAGCTGCCCTATCTCTACCAGCTCATAGATCACTTGTGAAAGGGGGGGGGGGGTGAATTTACAGAGGTAGGTTTGTTTTAGTTTCTGATCTCAGCATAACGGAAGGTGTTACAAAAACTGCTTAAAGTCACAGTTTTACCCACACCACACTGGAGTGGCTTTACAATGTATGCAACATCCAGAACATATCTGAGATAACTTTATCAAATGACACTGCTCTGACCGGAGGTTAAAAAAAAAAAAAAAAAAACGATATGAAGTCAAATCCTACTCCATCAGAGCTCTAACAGTGTCAGCAAGTCTACGCAACCTCAGTTCTTTCAACACTAGTGTTCCATGTCATAAAACATGTTGTAGAACTAAAAGCCAAATAATTAACTGCACATTGCTTTTGGATTAGTCACATTTATGTCCCACCAGTCAGTCATGCAGTTCTGAAATATTCTGTTTCCCAAGAGATAGTTACTGTGACAGCTAAACAGAGAAGGGGTCTATGTCTAAAGATGCCTTGACAGCATAAAAAAACAAAAACAGCCTGCTACTACATACCATTTCAATGTACTAGCAAGGGAACAACTAAAAATGCTAGTGAATGAGATTCTCCAATGTCATACCTTTAACAGGAATGGTTTAAAGGTGATGGACTAATCCAAATGATTAGTTATCTGAACAAAAGTCCAGTCTGCACAGCAGACGTGTTTTAGCCGGCCACAAATGTGGACTACAACTCCCAGCTTGCCCTTTTCTCACAGCAATGAAACGGAGTAGGCAAGCGATAACCCGTTTCACTGTTTCTGCCATGCAGGAGAGTCGTACACCGTTGGGGAGGGGCTCGCATGACAAAAGCATGCCCGACACCAGATGTGACCATGCCATGCATGGCTTACCCATCATTAGCTGGGCACTGGCCTAGGTGAATCCTGAGAACGCCCTGCCTGTGTAGCCGCAGCAGGTGGTCAAACTCAGCAGGCATGGCGTGGATCTTCTTCTTGCTCTCCCTGTTGTCATAGTAGTGGTTGGTGAGGGGCTGGTGGCCGTGCGGATGCACGCTGAACGGCCAGAAACCGTAGAGGTGCACGTTGTGGCACAGCTCGAGCGCCAGGCTGGCCACGATGAGGCCTGTGCTCAGACGGGCAGGGGGCAGGCCCTGGGAGTGCCAGAAGCGGGCCAGGGTGGTCAGGTAGTCTGGGCTGAGGAAGACTGGCCGAGCGGGGCTCTGGAAGTCCTCCAAGGTGTAGGTGGCGCGCAGAGACACTGGCGTGTTGTGGCCGTACGAGAAGGCGGGCAGGAGGATCAGAGCGTTGCCGTAAGGACGGAGTCCCTCCACGAAGGGCCGTCGGCGCTCCATGAGCCCCGCGAACCTGGTGGAGGAGAAAAGACTCTTAACGTTTCTCAAAACACTGAGCAGCGCACAGATTGATATCACTCACAGGGTGTGGAAGGGAAGTTATAAGTTAAGTAAGGAAGGGATAACAGTAGAGTAGAGTTACTTTATTGATGCCAAAGGAAATTAACAGATAACGGATAACAGCCGACGATGTGACTTGGCAGAGGCAAATCTCTTTGCCTCCACCTCACCATCATTTCCACGGAACTGGTCACCTCGAAGGCCGTTATCCCTTTTATCTCCCGTTTGTATTCATGATCTGATTTTATATGCATAAGTTACTGAAATAAATAGTTGATTTGGTACTTTCCGTTAACAAAAAGTAGAGCATGGAAAAGTAATTTAACCGTTAATTTGGCTACGAGAGCTGTCATGGCTGCCATTCATAAGCCCATTAATATGGAACGGTGATTCAAATTTTTGAGAGCTACTCAGTTATACAAAGTTAAACAACATTATACAAAGTTAATTCCCACCTCATCAGCCAATCAGAAAAGAGAATTCCATTGCTAAGGGAGATAAGTTAAGTTACTTTTGAAAGTTACTTTAAGTTACTTTCAATGTGACAGGACAGTAGAGCGACAGACAGGAAATGAGTGGGAGTGAGACAGATGCAGTGGGATCAGGAAATGACCTCAGAACAAATTGGAACCCCAGTCCCCAGACATGTTGTATGGGCGCCTTTGCCAACAGTGTCATTGGTGCCCAGTATAGAGGAGACTTCGCTTAAAGAATGGCACACAGTGCAAATAGGGAACCTTGCCTGCCGACTCAGGATGACTCAGTCAAATACCAAACAAAGCCTTGGAGAGGCCTGTGCTTTTCCTGTCTTACAGTAAACAAAGAGATGGAATACCAAAGCATAATATGTTTCTGTGGCCAGACAAGACCAGCCAACATTTTTTTTTACCAAAATAAAGTCTTTGTTTTTTCTAGGGAAAAAATCTCGTTGAAATAAATAAATTCCAATTCTGTTTCCGAATGTCACAAGACACCAGAGACCAATGCAAATTGTGCCCTCAACACAGGACAGAGGAGTTCTGCTCTCCAATGATAGGGCAGTGCAAGTTGCAGTTTACAGTCCTTTAAATTGAGCCAATGTAAATCAGTGACAATTTATTCATAATGCAGAGCTACTTACAAATATAGGACATGCACTATATTGTTGTTGTTGTTGAAAACAACAGAGCTTTAAAAAAAAAAAAAAACATCTAAACTTTAAAGCATTTTAAAACAATGCACTGGCAACAGGTAATCTGAGTTAGAACTCAGTTATGCAAAAATTCATTTAAGTAATGATATATTGATTAATATAGTGATTTCAACTAATATTTAATTACATTATTATTGTTATTATTGTTGTTGTTTCTATTATTATTGTTGTTATTATTCAGGAGTAGTAGTAGTAACTTGTATTATTAGTCAATTTGCATGCAGTGGTGGCCTAGCGGCTAAGGCATCGGACCTGTGACCGCAAGGATCGCAGGTTCGAATCCCAAGTCGCCAGTAGTGCCACTGAGGTACCCTGAGCATGGTACCGTCCCCACTCACTGCTCCCCGGGCGCCGTTGTCATGGCTGCCCCCTGCTCACATGTGTGATGGGTTAAATGCAGAGGTTGAATTTCGTTGTGTGCACTGTGTGCTGTGCTGTGCCGTGTGATCACAATGACAGAAATGGGAGACTTTCACTTAAACCACAAGAAGAAACTGAACACTCTTGACAACTGCTGCCACTAAAAATATTTTAAGTCAGCTTTTTCAATATCCTTTCTGCTCTAAATACCTAAGACACACACTAAGCAAAATGAAAGCAGCTGGATCCATTTTATGTCTTGAGACACCCACACACACACACTCACATATGTACACACATGAATGCACACACACACACACACACACACACACAGGCGCACGCACGCACACACACACCCAGCATAGGTACTGTACATTCAAGCACATGCACGCATGCAAGTAATCACATTCCTCAGCTAATGCATAGCAGATACTTCCCCCCCTTGTCTCTCTTTACTCACTTCTCATGGAGAATGCTGGGATTGGCTGTTACCAGATCAGTCTTATTTCCCACATCCTTGGCGTAGCCGCCCTCCAGCGGTGGAAGGTTACATCTGTGAGAGAGGGGCGTGTCAGACCAGAACAAGACAGACAACAGCACTGACTGGGGGAAAGGGATCTCTGTGTTTGTTTCATATACGTACCTGATAACAAACTGGGCAGAGTCAATTCTCTGTCCACAGGTACTGTTGGCCAGAATACCTCCATTTCCGACAATAGAGCATGTGTCCCACGTTGTGTTTCCAAAAGGTGACTCCTAAATTCATGTGCCCCATGCACACACACACACACACACACACACACACACACACACCAAAAAGACATCATAAAAACTAAGACAAATATGTGTTGAGTGTGAATTAAACCTTTGTGTCCATGTGCCCATCACCTGAAGCACACGTGGTGTCCCTTTACCTTTGGGAAGACACTGAACAGTGCAGGAGTCACTTGCAATGGCTTCCTCTTCTCGCCGTCGTAAACGACCCTTGACCCAAGAGGGGTATTGGCTTGAGTGACGACTGCTTTAGTGGCACCATGGCACTTGCCGCTCAGCAACGCCCTATAAAACCATCACGGACACAGAACGACGCATGGCACTAGTTACTTTAACAGTGTGGTAATAACAACACCTAATACATATCTCATACAGTAAAAACTATTTCATTTCATCTGCATGTAGTTTAGTGCAATATGTTAAATGATTACAAATGCGTGGAATAGTTAAATGTTAATGCACACTTTATTATGCGATTAAAACATACACTGATGAGTTTAACAAATCTTTGGTCTGGAGTTTTAGACTTTCTTCTTAGACACACTGTCTAAGAGGAACTGAACAACACATTTATTGAAAACCAATGAAGAGGAGAATATTATATTGCAAATGTAAAGGTTACATTAGGAGAGGTCAGGAGGTAAATCTTTGGCAGTATTCTTTTCATGGCATTCCTTCTGCATAGTACAGAACTGGAGAGCAAGAAGATGGCACGCAGTGCATCCTCTATAAAAACAGCCCATTTGGTCTCTAACAGGCATGCCAGGTGGTCTCCATGGTGCTCGTACTGTATGGTGTGGCATTAGCAGAGGGGATCTGGGATACTAAACCTTAACACAGCTCTCTGCTTGGGCCAGGGTCAGTACAACATCAGTAGACCACTGCTTTTTGGATCAGACTTCAGCGACAACAGTCATAACTTAGTTGTCATGATTGAAGTCTGGCCGCACACTGGCATTGGACTTCCATTGCAAAATTCTGTTTAGATTCCATTTTTTTTTTTGTTATTTAATGCCACACACCAGCGTTGAATTCTGCTGCCATTACCGTTGCTGATTACTATTCTGGTCGTGTGTGATCGGTGTACAGGGGTGAAAGAAGCTGTCGAATTCGCAAGTTTGTCGCAATAGTGTCAAAGCTGGTGTATGGACCCCTTCAGTTTCACAATCATACATCACACACCACCTGCCTGTTATTGTTACAATGCACACTGCATTTTTTTGTTGATCTAACACATTTGCATTTCACAGCTGAAATAGTTGTATTTCCATAAGGTATAATAAGTCAAAATGACGTTGCTGCTTTAAAAGCTCATCTCAATTGGAAAGAATGATGATGTGCCCAAACTTTTACATAGCACTGTATGTCCATAATATGCGTTATTTATTTATTTTAAATACAATTATTTACCAGTTATAGTGCACACATCCCCTGCCTTGACAAGCTTTTATGAAATCATATGTAAAATAAAATATAAAATATTATTTTAATCACAGCCAAACAAAATCCGACATGGTGGCAGAACACTATTAGCCTTGCTCTGTGTCTTACATGTCTATAAGACCTGTCCTGGTGGCCTTTAATGTTTCAGCTGAGGTCAGTCCCCACTAGTTTCTGCTGAATACGCGTCATCTCCACCTTGTCTCGACGGTAAAATAGATAACTGCGACACTATGAGGGATGGGTGGAAGAGGAAGGAGATGCAGTGCTTGCCAAGGACATTCCTGGCCCCTGTGCTGCCTCAACCTCCAGGAGCCTCCCCAGAACAACAACCCAGGTCACACCCCTAGGACCTGGGCCAGGCAGACCTGGGGTCCTGGGGTCAAACTGGTCAAACTGTCCTCCCCTGCTCTCACTGTCAGAGGCACCACGCGCAGGCTTTACTACATTCCAACCCCTCCACCCCCACCCCCGCCTTGTTTTGTTAAGGAGTGGATCAGGTGATGTGAGTGGAGGGGTCAAAGACAGGAAGTAGAAAGGTGAACTTTGTAGAAAGGCCAGATTGCTTTCAAAACCAAACTATGCAGGGTAGACCAAAACAACAGAACTATTTTTGAAATGATTACATCTCCTTGGTCTTTGAAGCTAACACAATTATCATGCACATTTTCAACACTCTTTTTTAGTGATATCATGGTTTACACCCATGCAAGCAAGAAAATGACCACCATGGTCATTTGGAAAAACTAGCCTACCAATAAAACAGCTGCAGCGTGCTTTCTCACATCTGCATTTCAATTCTGCCAGATTTCTTAAGGTGACAAGTTCAGATACTGTTTTAGGCAAACTTTTAATGTGTTTAAAGTGTTTAAAGTGTTCAGTACATTGGTTCAGGTACGGTCTGATTTTTCTAATGTTGTACAGTGCATAGCGGCAAGACCGCGCTACAGAAGCGATGTTGTCAGAGAATGATAGCCGGTCATCAATCGTAATGCCCCAACAACAATCAGTAATGGTGGGATAAGGCAGACTACTACTAGCCTGGTAAACCAGCCCCTCGTACTTCATTTCATTTTGTACAGAGGGTCTGGAACAGAGACCGTCAGAAACGATTTGTTGGAGGTGTGGACTCTGCTGAAGTTTAAAAAAAGTACCTCTGCCTTTACCCAATCGCTAACGCCTTGGTCGTCACGTATGCAATTAGCCTACCTACACACTACAATTCAAATGTAGCACACAAGGTCAACGTCACGGCTAACGAACACACCCTCTGTTCCCTGATTGGATCGGTCTTGCTGGGACTTGCTAAATGACCCTCAAGAGATTCCGGTCCAGACCCTCTGTACAAAATGAAATGAAGTACGAGGGGCGGGTTTACCAGGCTAGACTACTACAGCATCAGTGTGGTGCATGAGCGATACAGCTCCGCTAAGATATTGTTTGGCACACAGATATACTGTACGGTGCAGAACAAGTGTCCGTAATGACAAATAAAATATTTGTCTATCTATCTAAATTCTCACTGCTTTTTAGTCCACAAAGGTCCAAGACTGCATGGGCCTTCTTGAGCTGCCACTAAATTGTACTCATGACTTCACTGTACAGTCAGTTACCAAATACTAAATAATTTCACGACGCTTAACATGATATTGACTTAAGATCATTTCTTTGTAGCAGGCCTGGGCCAGCCCCATTGATTACCAGTAGGGCACTGTGGTGAGCATGGTCATGGATGTGAAACCTCTTTTTTTTTTTGGCTGCTCAAATAAATATCGTCAGTGCTGTCTCATGACCACCCCCGTGGTTCGATTTCCTGTTTCCTCTGAGCAATGTTCCAATGGGAGATGAAGGAGGAAATGGGGGTCATGAAGAGGCCTCTTGCAATACTGACTTAACTCCCACACATGTTGATGCAAGGACTCCCAGAAAACACACGACATACACACACTCATGTAGACATACATATACACACACTCTCAATCCCATTGACACACACACGAACTCGCACATGCACACACAGACCCTCACACACACACACACACACACAAACTCTCATACTCTCACACACACACACACAGACACACACACACACACACACTTACTCACATGCACACACACACTCACTTACTCACACACACAGGTTCCTGGTAAACCACAGACATTGCTGCAAGGCACCGAATGACTTAGCTGTGAAATCATATTGCACATGTCCGCAGGACCATGACAGAGATAGCAGCTCTTTCACAGGAGATGCAGCAGATGGGCAGAATGGTGTGGGAGAACATGCACGGATGCAACAGAAATGGTGATGTGTTTTAAGTAGTGTCATGGGAGTCAAGAAGATTGGGAAAGGGGAAGGAAAAAATATGACTTCACATTGCTGGCAAATTCCGTGGGAACATTCCCCCCTCTCTGTGTTTGCATATTTGTA
>CM050216.1:30003742-30028742 GCA_027475355.1 Coilia nasus
ATAAATGATATGCACTTTGTGGAAAACCATTGAAATAACATCAGGGAGACATCACAAGGAACTTGAATATGCATTTGAAGGAAACATATATATGCCTATGCCTAACCTAGAAATTTGTCAGCGACATAGTAAGAGAATGAACTGAAAATAGAGGAAACATCATGTATAAGCAGCAGGCACTATATACTTTCAGAACATATTGTCAAGTCATGACACTCCCACACAGGAACAACACTATTTTTGAACAGCAGGGTTGGTGATATTTTCTGACACATCCCATGAATAAACATGGACTACAAGGACCGTTGGAGTCTCCTGGAGTAACTCCAATCAAGTGAAAGCTATGCAACCACTCACACTGTATATTATAATATTGATAATTGTTGCTGTTTTTGCCATCACACTACATGCGTACCATGCCTGAGTCAAACTGAACCGGACTTGAATCCACCTATTCCAGGCGTACTACCGTACCCTGGCCCTGTACAGAATGGAGTGATCACCCTGCTCAGACAACCAGACTCTGGGAGTCAAGTGGACTTGGATACAGTACAGATTGCACAGAGTACGCCCTTAAGCGACTGATAGGCTTGTAGTCTTTGGATTTACAAAGTTTAACAATGCTGTAATTCAGCAATTACCAGACAGCGTGCAGCTTTCCTCACATGAAATATTAGGTTAAAAATTCAAACGTCCCATAATTCAAGGCTCATGTTGACTGGGAGCAGAAAGTAATTATTTTCTGCCCCTTTACTCCCATTGAAGAGGGGGGTTGAAAAACAGGGCAGCCTCCACTGTTCCGTTGGGAGGGTGTGGGGGTGGAGGCGGTTGCTGTGCAACAGATAAAGTGAGTGTGGTGTGGTGTGGGTAAACTTGTGTGTAAACACAAAGACACGTCCATTTCTTAAAACCTCTTTTGTTCCATCAGTCATGTAATGAGTGCTGCATCAATTATGCAACAGCCCTCCCCAGGCAATTCCATTTCCTGCTTATTATTGCATTACTCATGTCAGGCACTCGCACTCCTTTGCTTTGGCAACAACGGGTTGTACACAAGCATGCGAAGAAAAGACGCACCAGAACACAAACAGGCCCAGTGATGTGGGGATGTTGGGGATCTGTGGACGAGAGAGGAACAACGAGGGGCAGAGGAATGAGAGAGGACAGCGTGAACACTGAGGATGACAGATAAAGTCATGGGATTGAGATAGGAATGTGCAGTGAGAGAGCACTGGTCACAAAGTGTCTGTGTGCCAGCAGCACAATCGGTATCATTAGTGTAAATATAGGCGACGACACACAGCCTCCTCACTAGACTCCCTGCTGCCCTGGGCCGTGTGTGCCTGAGCAGAAAGCACAATATCTTCTTTTGTTTGCCCAGGCTGTTTGATGTCACATGCGTGCACCAAGAAAGTGACCCAGTTCTCCTGAGCACAAACACGCGCACACACACACACACACACACACACACACACACACACACACACACACACACACTCTCTCCTTCGGTTCTCTCTATCTCTCTTTCTCTTTCTCTCACTCTCTCTTAACACACATATGCTCTCTCTCGTGCATACGCAGACATACACACATACACACATAACGACACAAGGTGGGCTGGTGTTTTATTTACCTAATAAGCTACTTCCAAACCTTCACACACTTACTTTGAATTGGCTTTCTCTCTCTCGCTGTCTCTTTCGCTCTTTCTCTCTCTCTGTGTGTGTGTGTGTGACTGGACTGATCTCTCTAATGGTTTTCTGGGCAGCCGACTTGATTTGAAGTTAGCAGATATTCACTTTGATCCAAGAATGGAGAATAGCAGAGCCAGTCCTTTTGTGCAGAATTTATGTGAGCTGCCAGTTGTGCAGTTGTGTGTGTGTGTGTGTGTGTGTGTGTGTTAGAGAGAGATAGAGACAGAGAAAAAACAGACTTTGTATTCAGGAAAGAAATATTTGTGCAGTCTGTGAAGAAGTGTGAAGCATGCATCTTAGATACAATGCATCAGTAGGGCACAGGAAACTGCAGTGTGTCTCTTTTTGTGCACACATATGAGCTGTGATACAAGGATCTGCAGATGTGCTCATATATACACAGCAGACAGACTTTACATTAAAAATGCACACACCTCAGTTCTCAGGTTGGACATGTGTCATTTTCTGCACCATGTTGCACCAACAGTTGACAACATTTTACAATTGACTTTGTTGTCAAAAAATCCTGATGCAACTGCATTCATGTGTGGTTTTGAACACATACTCACTCACACACACACACACACACACACACACACACACACACACACACTCACACACACACACACACACACACACACACACACACACACACACATACTCACACACACACACACACACACACACATACTCACACACACACACACACACATACTCACACACACACACACACACACACACACACACACACACACACACACACACAGTGACCCCTTCTTCATCAGTGCCTGCTTTGAGTGCACTTTTGGATGCCTAACTGTAACTGATGCTAATGAATGACTGTAGACTTTAATTACAGTAATACACTTGGCACTCATTTCATTGACTCCACAGTAGATCACTACTGCATGGAGAGATGCCTCTTCCAGCCTGCCTCGGCCACTTATACAGCACTGACCTAGAGGGTATTTTAGAAAGCAGGTTTAGTTTCTTCCTTGGGCATGTTAAGTCAGAGTATGTGGTAAAGCTCCTAATAGATGAGTCTTATGGCTTTAATACTGTAGGGAAAGAAAGACCTGGGGCTCTTCTATTAGGCAGTTTACCACGTACTTTGAGTTAACTTAACTGGTTACTAAACCAGTTACTTGGAATACTACCCTACAAAGGCAAAGTGCAGTAACTACACCAACATCAAAACTTAGAAAAATGCCTTTAAAGTTGTCATGATGCCCAGTGAAATCTGTTGTTGGTATTAAAGAGGTGATGTTTTTATGTGTTTTCTTAATAGGAAGAAGCAAGCGATTTATTCACAAGACAAAAAGAGGTTATAAAGTCAATTTCCAGTCTAAACTCTTTCAACAAAATATGTAGTTACTGCATTTTGGCTTTGTAGGGCAGAATACCCCCCAGGACATGCTGCTCAGCAGGTCTGGGGCCCCTTACAGGCTGCCCCTGCAACAGAGGGTGCACGGCATGCTGGGATAGGCTGCCCCTAACCCTTAATAGGGAAAAAAAGAGAGAAGTAGTTACTGCCTTTTGGGTAAGTCACAAAAGCAGAGACAATGTGTCATAAGGACAAAAGGACAATGTGTAATAATAATGAAAAAAAAAAACCACAGACACACATAAGTACACACACAGACATACACACACACACACATCAACAACAAAGACCACTCCTGGTGAACAGAACCAGCTGTGGAATGAAGAAGTGGGGTTCCATGACATTTGCTGAGGCAGATGAGTCTATGTAAAGAAGGCTGACAGCTGTAGGCATGTGGTCGACGTGGGCTGTCATATTATTACTTCCTGCTTCCTGCTTCTAGTCCTGGTTAGTTTCACATTGAGTCACATTCTGAACAGACTACAGACATTCCACTTCCTGTTATAAAATCTTTGTGTTAGTGTGTCATGCCACATTTGCAGGATGTTAATGGGATCGACCTTTGATTTACCTTTTGTTATATTAATGGAATTCCATGTCAATTGTGCATTATGTTACAGTAAAGTTTTTTTTTCTCACAGCTCACTCATTCACATTTGAGAGAACTGAAATTCTGAAATGACATGGACATTTTTTTAACAGAGAGGATCCAGCCAACTTCTAAGGCTGTGTTTAAGATTGTGGTTATATCTGTGTGACCTAGTAGAGACTTCCAAAAACAGGTGACTTACAGCAGCTATTATATAACAATATAACAACAATACAAGTTTTAACTCATATTAAACATACAATCATCAGTAATATTACTATTTATAATCTCAATAAAAAACACAAATACATTTTCACATAATTAATTAATCAAATTAAAATTATTTAAAAACATTTTTAGTGAGTCTTAAACGGTGATTGCGTCCTGCTGGAGAGGGCAGGAGCAGTAGTCACTAATCTGACAGAGGGAGAGGACGGGAGGGGGAACAGAGCTCAGTCATAGCATTTAAATGATGCCAATTGGAATTAATCTAGTAGCTGGTCTATTGGCACGCGTGGGGAATCCAGTTTTAATCCTAGCTGCAAAATGCCAATGAAGAATGACTCCCTAGCTACAGGGTTACACACATAGTGTTTGGGTGATCAAAAACCACATGCACAGCAATGTCTGAATTATCTGCAAATGTATTTTGCTCTGATGAAACTGCATTGTGGTTGTCCAGTTTCAGAAATGTTAGGGCCTGTGCGAGAAGTTGTGTACTATTCTATGTGATGTAAGGCAAGATTTTCTTATTACTGAGGGGTTATGCGTAGAAATCTGAAGTACATGAAAGTAGATGACATTTTGACACCTTTCCCTGCAAAAACACTTTAAATGGATGTCCACTAAGTTGTTACTCTCAAAAACGCTGTGTTTTCCTTAAGATTTCGGGTTTGAACTCTTTGGAGGTGATATTTCGTTTTTTTAGAAATGTGAATGATGCCGTCATGGTGTTTGTCTGGTTAGTGATGGCTATAAATCCGCACACAAAACCTGGACCAGCATATTTCCATCTCCTTACATTTGACATCTGCCTCGGCTGCTCAGATACTCTAGTACATAACTGATTAAACTGGTCTACACAGCTGTGCAAGTGGACCATAGATATGCAGAGATTTTTCTCAAACATAATATTTCTATAATCCAATAGTTTTAATGGCAATGAAGCCACTTAAACTTTAAAAGAACCAATTCTGTTTGCTTACGATGTTCGAACAAGGTATAAGATAACCATATCTCAACTCTTCCTACACGGTAATTGGGACTCAACAGTGGACTTTTCATTTTTCCATAAGGTCCTATCTGCCTGCCTAACCCCTCCACCACAGACACACCAAAACACATGCAAAGAACACAGGATTTCATTTTATTTGGTTATTATTAGTAGTGGAAACAGAACTTACTCTCACTCACTGTACATTTCACTCTGTCTGTACAATTCAATAACGTCATCTCCATATACAAAGAAAGAAAATAAGAAACAGTGATAATTTTGGGGAGAACAGGGCGGAGGGGGCAGAAGGGGAGGATTTCCCTGTTTTTTTATTATTATTTCTTGGTCTCCTCCTCCTTGGACAGGGCCTTAAGGAGCTCCTCCTTCTTCGTCTGCAGACGCTCCTCCCTGCGCTTGCGAGCCTCTCTGGTCTTGGTGCGACGCGCCTCAGCCTGGTCACTGAGGACAGACAGAGAGAGAGACAGACAGGGTTAGAGGGTGGCAAAACAATAATGGACAGAGTGAGAGAAGAAGAAGAAGAAGAAGAAGAAGAAGAAGAAGAAGAAGAAGAAGAAGAAGAAGAAGAAGAAGATGACGACAAAACAAGTATCCATGGTACTCTGGTTTTTAGGGGGCACTGGATCATTATATTTGAAAGTGCCATGAGTAGGCTTGGCCGTTATTTTGAGAATACTGTACAATAGGGTATTCTGAAATACCACAGGTAACTGACACATATGTAACATGTACATCCTGATTGAGGAAATATGTGAAATTGATAAAATTTCACTGGCAACAATAGTAGTACAGCATTTGCATTCTTAAACTTAATTTCCAGTCTGCAAATTCTGTTTATGTTTTGATTTTTGGGTTTGCTTCATACCTCTTCAGGGAAAACAATGTTTTTCAGCATTTTTGAATTTGAATTCAGTACCAGTTTTTATACATTTAATGATAGATTTAGCGCCTTTAAACTACTTAATCAAACCCATTCACAAATGGTTTCACAAACTCCATATTAAGGACACAACAGTGAGACATTATGAAAACACTGTTATAATCCAGCTCTGTTGGCTGAAATTATACTGTACAGGAAGCTGTGGACGCTATAGAGCTCTCATAGTAAGGGATTTAGAGAACGCTTACGCCAGGAGCTTCTTGCGGGCTTTGTCTGCCTTGAGTTTGTGGATGTGCTCCATGAGAATACGCTTGTTCTTGAAGACGTTTCCTTTGGCTTTCAGATACAGGCTGTGGTACCTACACAGGAAGAGAAGGGGGAGTTAGAGAAAACGAAGAACCATGAGAACGCTTGAGTAACTCAAACTTTCACAAGCCCTGATCTCCACATGACCCTCTCCACTGGACATCTCTTCCCACCCACAGCAAAGGAGCACAGCTCTCGACTGTCAAGTCTGCTGCACACCCTCACCTGCTATACAATACAGTTACCACTAGAGGACAGAAAGGAGTCTAACAGTTCACCACTAGGCAAACATTAGCTTGTGAGGTGGCTTTTGACCCTTGCCCAGCCCTTTGCTTGCCTTGACCGGTGGATAAGATAGACAGCATTTTGAATAAATACTGTCTTGTGGTGATTCATCTGTGATTGCAGAGGAATAAATTATATAACATCCAAGCATTTCCAACAACTCCCACCAGGAATTCAATGCCATTTGTTTTTATAATGGACTTATTCAACAAGGATGAGTTAACCTTAGGATGAATTCCCTGTAGATGTTTTTCAGATTTACTAAAATTACACAAGGCTGTATAATAAAATGCATATCTCAAGAAGTATGCATTTTTAAATGTTCCATACTTTGTTCAAAACTCAATAGGAGTTAATTCATTTAGGTAGTAGACTGCAATCCCCATGAGAATAACTGAGCAGACATTAAGTAACTTACATGTGCTTGTCAATCTTCTTGGACTCTCTGTATCGTCGTAGCAACCGGCGCAGGATTCTCATTCGTCTCATCCAGCAGAGCTTCTCAGGCATGCGAGCATTGGCTGTACCCTTTCTCTTACCTGTACAAACAGCCAATCAGTAACCAGCATTCGTGCAACGTGCTCAGAAACAAAAACCTTGCAACACAGGACAAATGAGTTGACTAAAATCAATTCAGTGTAACGTTACTAACAATGATCTCCAATAGCTAGTACATGCATACATCACAGCCAAACGATCTTCCTTTGTTGACTTTCTAGATGTTTCCATTCTTTCATCAGCCATGCTCATGAGAAAGACTACACAGTTGCATCTGTTCGTATAGCTTCACAACTGCTTGGCACCTGCTGGACAGGACGCATGCTCTCTGACTGCCACTCACCGATGCCCATGTGACGGCCTTTGCGGCGTGCCAGCGTGTTCTTGCGGCAGCGGGCACGAGAGTGCACCGTCACCGGCTTCCTGATGATCAGACCATCCTTCACCAGCTTACGGATCTGCTGCCCTGAGGGGGCAAGAGAGGGAGACAGTTAGGATGGAGTGGTAAGGCTGTAGAAGGAAGAAAGAAAGAAAGAAATAAAGAAAGAAAAAGAAAAAAGAAAGAACAAAAGAAAGAAAGAAAGAAAGAAACAAACAAACAAACAAACAAATACAGAAAATATAGGGAAAGGAGTAAGGATGAAGCATCTTGGGATGATACAAGGTCACAAACTTAGAATTTTAATGGTGGAAGACCAACATCCATATTTGCTGTCCCTAGCAACCCTCTTGCTGGAGATTTATTTTAAATGTGTTTCAGTCAAATTCAGTATATTTCTGCTACTACACCTAAAAATGGAGCGTGCACACCCATTGATTCATTGTGGCTGGAAAACATTTTTTAATGTACTATGAAAATAAATATGACTTGACTTAAGACAATTTCCAACAGACAATTTAAATTGGATATTTTATGATTTCCTTAAACACAGAGGATAGGGCAGGCAGACAAACAGTATGAATGAAAAAAAAAAGCAAAGGCAGGTCTCTTACGGGAATTTGCATTGGCAATTTCATTGGTCTCGTTAGGATCAAGCCAGATCTTCTTCTTGCCACAGCGCAGTACACTGGATGCCAGGCGCTTCTGGAGCCTGAGCATGCTGAAAAAAAAAAACAAATTGAGAGGCAATTAGACATGATTTGCGTGTTCTTGTAATGATAGTATCCCACTACATGTTCCATGCAACACCCAGAGTTGTAACATTTGGCAATAATTCTGGGAGGTAGGGCTGGGTATCATCTAGGACATGGCTATTCGATACGATTTTTGATACAGTACAATTCAATTCGATTTGATTCCGATATCGATACATATTACTTTATAATTATTACTCAATGTCATTCACTCAACAAAACCAGACAAATATTTTTTTTATGTTCAATTTATTGAACAGGAAAATAAAGTGCATTTTTTTCAATGCTTTTTACTGAACATGCCACAGTCTCACTAGGTACCTGTAGTCAACTTATAAAAACTATTTGTGCAAAAGAATACAATATGGCTAATGTACATTTGTACTGAACAAAGTACATTTACTGCATTTTGGTTTAGAATCAATAGTGCACTTCTCTGTGCAGTAGCTACTGGGGGGTGTATCGATATTAATAGCCAGAATATCGATATTATATCGCTTTTAAAAAATAGCTATATATATCGCTGCATCGATTTTTTTTAGCACTGCAGTAGAGGGAGGGAGGGCAGCAAAAACCTCTCCACCATTAAAGACACAACCCCTGATCAACCATCAACATCAGATGCCTCATTTTAAAACTGATGTCCATGGGGGCCAAGTGTAACCCATTCCCATTTGGGGGGCATTTAAACCCCTGTAGATGAGCCTGCATGCTGATCACATTGGTGACATGACTTACATATTCTATTCTGCTTGTACTGTTCATTGGCAAATGATGTATATAGAATTAAGGCAATCTGGCTGCAGGATGTGACTGTATAGTTTACATTCCAGGACAGAGTTGAGGTTTTTCTCTAATACTTAATTTCGATGTCATCGGTGTAATAGTGGAAGTGGATGTGTGCTGCTGGGGACTGTTCTTGAGCCCTAGAGTTGGTTGCTAAAAGGATCTGGCACACTGGACTGGACAATAGTTCACATCCACCACAACTTTAGACACTCAGACAGCAACAGTGTTTTCAAAATCCAATGCCTTACTATATTTCTACTAATTTCTAGAAGCACCCGTACATGCACAGTATACACAATGAACGTTCTGCATATGTGATTAACAGATAGGACTGTCTGACATTTTCTTATCTCCGCCAGCAGAGGTTATGTAATCATCGGCATTTGTTTGTTTGTTTGTTTGTTAGTTAGTTAGTTAGGAACATAATTCAAAACTACCACCACTAATGGTCGCCTTTTCTAGAGAGCACATCCATCATCAATTTCAGTGTCGCATCCCTACCTACCTAACGTTATTCTCATTCATGCAATCCGCATTTTCTGTTTAAAACTTGCATTTAACAGTGCTTTAAATTGATTGAAGTGAGTGTGTAGTTGACAATGAATGACAACTGAAACAGAAACAGAAAAGCAGCCATGATTAGCTATCCATACTTGGCTAACACAAACTGATGTATCAGCTAGACCTGGGCCAAAGTCGGCTGCATGCAGATGTTAGCATGAAGCATTAAAAAAATGAAGCAGGGAGTGTGTGGACTAGTCGCCAATGCACTTCTTAAACGGCCTATTTCTTCTTCGTACATTTTAGTGCAATGGGTCATGTGTAGTCTCATAGCACTCAATATAGTGCCAATGTGCATCCATACCCAACATGTCCATATTCTATCCTGATTCTAGCTGACTTGCTAGCATATAGGACATGTACGACGGTTAATTCCGTTTCCAACTCAGTTGAACCTGTCTGACAACCACGTGAACTACCCCACAATGTCAGCAGCAACTTTGTGATACTTATTTGAAATTATAATAGCAAGTAAATGTGTAATTTCTAGGTTACTTCCTTACCTCATAGCTAAAATGTGCGCACAGTCCAAATACACTGACAAGATGGATTGTCAAAGTTAAACAATGGGGTATTTAGGTACCGGATATGGCTGTTTCCATTATATTTAGCATTGCTTATTTTGTAAAAGTTCCTATGTATATGTTTTACACACTAATTCTGTAAATGAACTAATAATAATAATGTCACTAGTGAAATATAATGTAATTTAATTTACTAAAACTAGACGTCTCCCCCCCGTCTGAAGCATATTGGTATATCCTAAAATGTTTACTCTTATGGCGTAGCTTCTGAATTTCAGTACCCCAAAACACCACAGATCGGTGCTATTTCAACAGAATCGCCATCATCGTCTTGGGATGCTCTGGGAGGCTCTCCTCAGAACTTAACTTTTTAGTGGCTTATGTGAAATTAACACCTGTTGAGTTGGAAGAAGTTGCAGCTAATTCTCCCGCACAGATGCTTAGTATAAAGGAAATTGTTTATAATTACGTTATGTTATCTTTTAGAATTACTTTAGCTGTCGAATCCTGCAATTAATTACTTGTTGTTGAATTTGTTTAGGAAGCCGATGTTTATGGACTTGTTAACTGCGAACCAAATAGATAAAACAAAGCCATAACTTATATCAAATACACAAAATTAAGTGTAGGCACTGATTACAACCAGCGTGGTCTTCAATCGTCTCCGCTCATTCCTTAGCGCATTGGATAAAATGCAGACTGAATCCCATGGCCATACGTCTCGATCTTTCTTTACAATTCTGCTACTCTGATTTCAACTTTCTTCCCTAGATACAGACCTGCAATTAAGCAAACTAAACATTTAACTTTATCTATGTATTTAGGCTACTACAGAACTAATGGAATGAACTGATTAGGCGCATTCTGGCATCTATCAACCCCTCTCTGCTTTAATTGCCTTCTTCCTTGCCCAATCTCGACGGGAAGAGTCCGGAAGCCCCGCCGTGGTCACCAGCGATTGTTCGATTAGCTTTTGGAGGCGGTGCGAGCCTTTGAGGCGTGGTCCTACGCCTAGCAGCTGGAATCACGAGCATACTGTATTGTCTGCGCGAGGTGGATACGGCTGCTACGGGAGGCTGAAGAGCAGCTGCGAGGCGATAAAAACGTCAGTGGAACGGACAGGGAAAACCCAAGAAAAAGCTGTCGTAATTTCATCCAACGATGAGAAGGCTATAGTGATATATGTAGATTATATATGAAACAGTAATCATCAAAGTCTAAAGGTAAAATCAATGGTCCAGAAAAGTAGTATGTCCAGGACACCTTCCACTTCAACCCAGGAGATTCAAATGGACATGTTCGACCATCACGGTTCGCACGCACAGGTAGGATAAAAGAACATCAGTAGGCATGTAGAGCCTACATCCATAGCCTACACACACACACACACACACACACACACACACAAACACCAGATGTAGCGGGGAAGGTTTAAAAGAGAGGCAAACTGTAACACTAGCACAGCCTGTTGAATCCTAACATGTCCCTCTGCTGTGGCTGTTTGTGAAAGATAGGCGATGCTTTTTGTGTGTGGATGTTGTGTTAGAGACGAATGGAAAAGGATGCAGCTTCGCGTAACCAACAAAATCGAGTCTAACAAATAATAAACTTCTTTGATATTCTGATGAATACATCGGCGATTATTTCCGTGAAAACATTAAAATGTTGGCTAAAACAACACGCGTAATGCACGCGTAACTCTTCTCTGGCTGTTTTTTTACTATTACTTTACCACCGTAACCAGATGTTTTGTCAACGGTTGTCGTGCATTTCTTGTAGTGTTAAAGCATTCTTATGATTCTGAGCACTGATTATGGGAAAGATTCAAGTTTTTGGCCTACTGTATGGCAAACTTATCTATTTAGGATAGCACATCAGCAGTGTTGTAGCCTAATCACACTTGGTTTTTAATGGAAGACTTACAGCTGCTGTTCGTCTCGTCAAATGGTTTACCGGTAGTAAACATGGCGTCTTCTATAGTTTTGCGAAAGTTTATTGGGCTAAATGGTTTTGACTAATGCTGTCATTTTCCTGAGTAAATGTTTCCTAGCATAAACCACGCCCACGTGTGCATATCCCCCCCCCCCCCACCCCCCACCCCTCTATACACACACATTACCACTGCTACTTACCTTCGTATTGCTGTATTGCTTGCTATGGTGGTATGATTTACAGTTTAGTGGGGGGTGGCAGTAGTGGGGTTCTGGGATGAGAGGAGCGTGTTGGATGAGATGGGACAACTGGAGGTTCCGATTTGGTCTGTGATCACTGTCCACAAATTTACTACACATCTGGAAGTAGAGAGAGGGAGAGACAGAGAGTGAGTGAGTGACAGGGTGAGAGTGGCATGAATACCTCCATCCTTTAACATCAGTCAGCTGCAGTTGGTTTGCTGATCCATCCATCCAGCTTTTCCTTTCCTCTGACCCTCAACTGTAAATTTAGGCGGTGCAGAAGTGGTGATGGTGATGTTCACAACACATTGAGATTCTCATGGTCCACTTACCTCTGCGCTTGCATTGCTATTTATGTAATGATTTTTATGTAATTCTGTTCAAAGTGATGGAGCGAGTGAGTGAGCCTGACCTGCTCTGCATAGAGTATGATCCTCTCTATAGATAGATGTGAGGGGGTGGATATGATGCTGATATCACTGCTCATGTGGGTTTTAAGTGCCTTTTTGTTTGGTAGGGGGTGAGAGACAGAGAGAGAGATTGTGTGTGTGTGTGTGTGTGTTTGTTTCTGTGTGTGTGTGTGCGTATGTGTGTGTGTTTGTTTCTGTGTGTGTGTGTGTGTGTGTGTGCATATGTGTGTGTGCATGCTACAGCACTCTGGCGTGGGTTTTGATTGGTCATTCGATCGAACCAGGAAGGAATGATGATAAAAAAGAACAGGAGGGAGTTGGGTTGAACAGAACACACCCACACAGAGACCAGGGCCTTTTTCAAGAAGCGTCAACCTTCTTCGCCACTTCACAGCGTGAGTCATCTGACTGTTGGTAGCGTTGCGGCATAGAAAAGGAAAACAGCACGTAGGCCCAGTCTCTGGGCATCCTGGGTCGAGACCTTTGGGTGAAGTCGATGACTCAGTGTGTTGGTGACACTTAAAGATATTCACACTTTCTAGTTTGGGATTTATCTGAAAAGTTTCAAAAGAAAATAGCTGAGAACAGACACCTCAGTTATTGTGTCTCTCTCTCTTTCTCTCTCTCTTTCTCTCTCTCTCTTTCTCTCTCTCTCTATCTATCTCTCTCTCTCTCTATCTGTCTTCACTCTGTCTCTCTTTTTTTCTTCTTAATTGGGGGAGGGATGGATGGGGGTGGGGGTTACGCAGAGGATGCTTGGGCCATGTGATGGTTCAAGGAATGGACTTAAACATCAACATCTTCCTCTCTTCTCTCTGTCTGTCTGTCTGTCTGTCTGTCTGTCTGTCTGTCTGTCTGTCTGTCTGTCTCTCTGTCTGTCTGTCTGTCTGTCTGTCTCTCTCTCTCTCTATCGTGAGAACCACACTTTGACTAAGTCCACTCATAGAGTCACTAAAGGGCAGATTGGGCTGAGCCAGTACGCTGGTCGGGGATGTGGAGGGGTGATGGCAGTAAGAGCTGGCCTCTGTGTGAACGCTCAAGGGCCACCCACCCTTCCTGGCAGAGCTGACTGAGCATAGCCTTCTGTCATCATCGGCTCCCTGTCGGCCCCCTCTTATCTTCTCTGGTGTTGTCTTCTCGCTGTCTCTCTGTAATTCACTCCTGACCTCTCACTGATGCTTTCCCACCTTGAAGTTGCATTATTGTGTGTCTGTGTGTGTGTGGGGGGATGTGGGCTATATGCACATGTGGTTAATGTTTGTGCTGGGAAACATTTACTACTGTTGATGACAACAAAAGTTAAAACCCCTCGGCCCACTGTACTTGTACTTGAAGAATCTATATTTACAAATTACTCAACATAGAGATGAACAGCAACTTTAACACTTCCATAACAAACAAGTGTGATTAGGCTACAATACACTTCCGATGCACTATCCTGTGTAGATCCATGTGTAGTCTGTGTGTGTGTGTGTGTGTGTCTGTGTGTCTGTGTATGTGTGTGTGTGTGCGTGTGTGTATGTGTGTGTGTGTGTCCTTGTGTGTGGGTGTCCATCTGTGTATGTGTGTTGAGGCCCAGTTCCTCAAAGGTTAAATGCTGGGAGTGGTCACAGACAGCTCTGTGCCGTGATTAGTATGTGTGGCGCAGGCTCCTTTCGTTATTGTAACCCACTCCTGAGGATTGGCACAGCCTCAGCCAAGGAGATTGATTTTTTTCTTATTTATGGAATTCAGCGAAAGGTCCTGTATGGCTGTACGGCTGCCGTCACGTGAGCGTGGCACAGTGATGATTCACGAGCCTCCCCGTTAAACCTGTCGGCCACATGAGCTATCACTCCATCAGTCTGAAGGAACAAACCCAACAGTATAACATGTAACAGTGTAATAACCACGTACATCCAACCCATATTGTATAATCTGAAACAAGTCAGAAACTGGAAAGCACTCGGAGATTGCAGACCACTGTCAAGGCTTGCCCTATCTCCTATTAATTAAAGAATCCTTTAAAAAAATCCTTGATCCAGACGGCGATTCGGATCACCACAAAAAAGTCTCATAATTTTCTCATTGGTCCATTTTCAACTTTCCCAGAAAATTTCATGCAAATCCGTTCATGAATTTTTGAACTAAATTGCTAACTAACAAACGCTGGCAAAACAACCCCCTTGGCAGAGACAAGATCTGCACAGCATAAAGCTCATATTTAGAAGTTAATAGTGATGTTTCATGTCATGTGGCCAGTGCTACAGAGTTGCCACCTTTAATCCACTTAACATGGATCAACAGTACATTGTGTAGCTTTTTAGCTGTATTTGACCACACCTTGTGTCGTTACCTCCTCCAGCGGAGATTATGTAATCTTTGGCATTTGTTTGTTTGTTTGTTAGTTAGCAACGTAACTCAAAATGTTATGAATGGATTTTGATAAATTTTTCAGGGTAGGTCAAATATTGGGCTTAAAAGTCATTACATTTTGGTGGTGATCTGAGCAGCCCTAGCGGAGGTCTGCGCTCTCTGAGTGCTTTTCTAGTTGGTTAGTGTATTAAGTGTCCTTGTCATTGTGTGTCCAACAGTAGCAGTTGTGCTGTTTTTCAGCACCACGGTCAGTTCTATCGTCATGGCGATGGCTGTGAGTGAGCGGTGAGGGCCACATCATGGTGATGTAACACCTCAAAGGGCCCCATGGGGCTTTCACATGATGGCCGATTTCCTGAACACGTTGACTCTAGTAGTTTAGCTGGCAGTAACCCTACAGATATGATTTGCGCTGGAATACATTTCATCATCCAGAAGCGTGTGTGGTTTATTTAAATGTATGTATTCAAGAATTAAAATTATGTTTTGCTTTGCATGAATGACACTACGTTTTTCCCTTTACATCAGTTCACCAATCTTCTGTCGTTCAATTTAAAGGCATTTTGGTTGTTAGGTTTGTAATTGTCATTACATGTCAGCTGTCTGGTTGACCAGTTGTCCAGGAAGACATAATTTAAATTGTATTTACAGCTGTGAAGAGAGAGCATGAAATAGCTTTACATGCCCTGCAAACGAGAATAGAGACCATATCTGGTAATGGGTTCGCTGGCTGCTTGTATCCACTGTTATGAATTGTTGCAAACATGTAAACACATGTGCATTAGCCATAATTCCCAGTGACGCTAATAAAGTACAAATGAGAGTGGGCAACAGGCAGCAAAGCTAATACAGTGCAAATAAGAGTGGGCAACAGGCAGCAAAGCTAACAGTGCAGTGTTGTGTTGGAGACACATAGCAAAGCTAATACAGTGCAATGTAGCATTGGGGACACACAGCAAAGATAATAGCCCGACAAGCGAGCCCACATCAAATTGTGTGGTCTGGCCATGATGGATAAGCCAGGCGCAATCCAAGGGGAAGCATCAACAGTTGTGTTTTAAACTGCCACACCCGCCCAGTGACTCTCAACAAGGATAGACTGATTTGATTTGGGAGAATAGCTAATGGGCTATTGCTAGGTAGAAATTTCATTTGCTAAAGCTAGGCTACATGTAGATTTCTGTTCTACAAGGATAATACAGCACAGTGTAATGTTGGGGACACACAGCAAGGATAATGGTCTACAGTGAGGCAGCTAAAGAAAGAACTGGAACTGGTGCAGACAGACAGGTATCTGTTACTCTTGGTACAAGGACTATCTTGTGAACCATCAAAAGTCATGGGCCTCATTCTTTATCACTGGGCCCCTGACTGTTACTGTCTCCAGGTAAGTGATGGCCTACACAGAGGGGGTTTCTCTGGCAAGCGTGTCAATAAATCAAGCTGTCCACCGAAACGTTCTCATCCTCGAACTGGGTTAGCCAGCCAGTGTTGTCATCACGACCACATCCGTCTGCATGTACAACAGGACAAATCACAACTCAACTTGAACTGGGTTAGCCGGTCTGCCTACTGTTTCAGGATCGTTGTTAATAGGTGTGAGCCCTGGTCTATGGTTGCTATTTCATTGGATTAAAGTTGTTGGAGACCGTCAGAAAGAACTTCATTTGTAACTGACGTGCCTAATGCCTTCTAAAGATGGTATTTTTTGAGAGAGAGATAAACAGAGAGAGAGAAAGAGAGAGAGAGAGAGAGAGGGCAGGATGTTTTTTAAATGCCACTTGGGGGGTATCAAAAATGATGAAATGAGTCATATTTGTAAAACAGAGAGATTTGGCTTGAGTTCGTTTAAATGTACCCTGCCTGCATGATGAGGGCTCCTTCTAATTAACTAATTAACTCTAAAGGATGTTTATCAACAGGAAACCTCTTATCGTCATGACAACATCCATTTAGTCTGTCGACGATCTCCAACAGGACAAAACCCCACTTTTTAAAAATTGTGTGTATACACATTGTCTCTATGTTTTAGATTATGTAAGTCATACAAAAAACTGAGAAAGGCTGTGCATGCACACCCATTTGTCTGTGTGTGTCTGTGTGTGTGTGTGTGCGTTTGTGCATGCGTGCATGTGTGTTTGTGCCTTGTATGCTTGTGCATGTATGTGTGTGTGTGTGTGTGTGTGTGTGTGTGTTACTGTGTATGATATTAAACTGGCAGCTGCATCAGTTCCTGTTTGTCACCAAACTCAATTAGCCTGGCGCTTGTTTCCATGGCGATTAGGCCTGGCGCCCAGTAATGGCCTAGTGGGCCTCAGCCAGCCCAGAGCAGTGGGTCCAGTGGCCAGCACACAGCCAACACCTAACATGGTTACACAGCACTCCTTTGGCACTTACTTGTCTTGCCTGATGTCTTACCTACCAGCTTTATATGTGTGTGTGTGAGAGAGAGAGAGAGTTACTATGTGTGTGTTTGTGTTTGTGTGTGGTGTTTAGGTCTATCTATACCATGCCTTACATCACTGTAAGGTTATAAAATGATTTAAGTGATTAAAAAAGTATTCATTTTTTATTTTCAAATGCATCGTGAAATTCTGATGGCTGTTTTTTTTTTAAATAAAATAGAGAGAGAGTGACCTGTGATTTTTTTGTGCATAGTAAATGAAACCACAGAAATAAGCTTTAAATTGTGACTCATTGCTAAGTTTGCAAAGTCTAGGCCATAGTTCCAGTGTTAGACACAATAAACAGAAATACACCATCAGCAGTGGATGGTGTTTTAGGGCCTGTGTAACGGTGACAGTGTGCCCGCATGTGCCCGCATGTGCCCGCAAGGTCCAATCTGTTCTTATAGATGCCAGACAGAAAGCAACAAGCAAGACCCTGTGGTCGAAACATTGCTTTGTCTTTTGTCTATTAAAGGTGTACTTGCGTCGTGTTTTCGTTAATTTTGCAATGGTCTCTAGTATTAACGAATGCCCTGTGTGCTGGTTTTGGTGAAAAACATGCTTTTGTGCTTCTGTTTCAGGCTGCTCTAGTTTGGTGGAGGAGATGGAGCAGGGAGAATGAGAGGTTCTCGGCTATGCTAGTTAGGCTACAATCCTTCAAAGCCCATTCGGTCATAGCAAAACAAATAGAAGATTTAAATGTTCTAAACAAACACATATACTTACCTATACTTTGCTAAGTGAATGTGTGCTGCAACAAGACGTCTTCGGTAATCAAAACTATGGCACGTCTTTTTCTAATTAACAAACTCACGTCACTTTCTTGACCTTTTTCTTATTCACTCCTTTTTCTGCCTACTTTTTTCACTGACTAATGGAGGCAATCAGGGTAGAAGAACTTTTCCACGTGCAGCATGCATATGCAACTCGGGGTGACCAATCATATTTCAAAAGAGGAAGTACTAAACGGTTTCTCGTAATAAACTCGTTAAATAAACTGTTGAAGCATACGCAGTGTGCAGACCTCCTCCGTCATCTGTTCTTTGACCAACGTTTTGGTTTTTGGCAATAAGTTGGCCTGGCCCAGACCCTGGCCTGGACCACACCAGAAATCCAACTGCAACAGGTTTAATGAATGAAGGTTTTATGAATATGAGTCTGCTGTGCTGTGCTACATTCAGACTGTATTTTTTTTTCATTCTCGGTGTAGAGCAATGTACTGCATATGCCGCCTACACAATCAGATGTTGGACTGGCAGCCATTATGTGCACTGATATTCACCCTTCTCTCACTCCCATCATCACCGAACAGTGGCTTTTATTCAAAGTAGCTTAGCAACCAGGCCGAATCTACAGCTCAGAGTTGCCAAAAGCGATTCAATACAATGGAGGCCTCATAGGAAACAAGAGCTGGCTGGATGTTCTCACCACAGTGAAAGACAAAGAGCATAGGCTACTCTAACTGCTTCAGGTGTGTTAAGCAGCTTGCATAGTATCGCCTGATTTAGGAAAACAGAAGTATGGAATCTACCAGAATGTTGGTGCCATTACGATCCAAAAACAAAATGGCGCTTGTTAAGTTTCCGTTTGCAGCATCCGATAATAATCCAAACTCTCTCTCTCTCTCCCTCCTTTTCTTCCTCTCCTTCTTCCTCTATCATTCTTTCTGTCCCTCTCTCTGTGTGTTTTCTCTTCTGTCTGTCTCTCTCTTTCAGGGGAAGTATGCAAAGAGAAAGAGTCGCTTCAAACGCTCAGACGGCAGCACCTCCTCAGACACCACCTCTAACAGCTTTGTCAGACAGGTGAGAACAGAGCACACAGACACACACACACACACACACACACACACACACACACACACACACACACACACACTAGCACAATCAGACACGCATACACACACTAGCACATTTAAACACACACACACACACTAGCACAATCAGACACGCATACACACACTAGCACATTTAAACACACACACACACACACACACACACACTAGCACAATCAAACACACATACACACACTGGCACACTTAAACACACCCACACCCACATAAACACACACACTAGCACACTTAAAAAAATACATACACACAAACACACACACACACACACACACACACGTAAAGAGACATGTGGAAGTAAAAATGCTAATAACCCACACAAACAAGATGTGGAGGACCATGAGCACCTCTCTGGGCTCTCTTAGCACAGTGCATGAGTCAGTACCCTTATCCTTTCCCAGCGCAATCAGTTAGCTATCACCACTCAGGGAGCTAAAAGCAGGAAGCGCTTAATCACAAAGCACAGCGCACGAGTACCTGATGAACTATGTATTGTCACGAGCGGAACACTTCACACGCCTGACGTACCAGCAGTGAAACATATTCATTAACATGTGTGAATGCTTTCTGACACTTTCTCTGTCTGTCTCGCTCTGTCTCTCTCTCTCTCTCTCTCTCTGTCTCTCTCTGTGTCTGTCTATCTATCCATCTCTCTCTCTCTCTCTCACTCTCTTTCTCTTATCTGTGTGTCAACACTGCTTTGTGTGGGAGAGGCTTTGGGAAGGCAGATGTCATGACAGCCTGCCGCTGTATGACATTGCTTCACTAATCAGAAAGTGTGCATCCATAGGGTAAATGCATCATGGGAACTGGTTGGCATGGGAACCATGGGAGTGGTTGGGGGGGGGGGGGGGGGGGGGGGGGGCACTGGAATAATAATAATAATAATAATAATAATAATAATAGTAACACATTAATTTTTGTGTTTAATTATCATTAATATTATTTAAATACCCAAAGCCACTTGACGGTTAGAATTACTCAAATGAGGATAGCAACATTAGGAGAAGGCAGATGCAGATAACAGTATGACATGGGATAAACAAATAGATACATCACATTCACTGCGTGCACATGGACGAGTTGAATCCGATTGGAAATGGTTTGGGATCGTATCGAATTCGTGTGCACAGGCTAAAGATCGTATAGGGATTGGTTTCGCGAATCCGATTGCAACCCCTGGCTTAAGCCGATGTTAATCCGCTTGGTGCCGCCTTGTGCACGGTATTGGTTTGGATTCGCCTACTGCGCATGTAAGACCACTCGATCCCAGAAGCTTCTGTCAACACGTCTCGTTGTCCTAAATTCCTTGTAATATCAAACGCCGACGGCACAGTTCATGTCGTATCAAGGAAACCAAAAACGCTGTTTGTTCTTTCATACGGACTTCCAAACAAAGAAGAATGCACAACATGCATGCAAATGCTGCTCTGTCAACCTCCTCGAGCGCTATCTTTGTTTTGTATGCCGCCAGATAGTTTGTTTATTTTCTTTTTAGCAGCCTTCAACCTGAAGTACTTCTAACACCACTTGTTGAAAGGAATACAGCGCCATCTAGCGTAGCGGAAACGGCCAGATCTCTGACCATTATCCGCTTACACGAACTCTCATGTGCACAGGGATTTGGGACAGACCACCCGTTGGGTAGCACCCAATCCAATACCAATCCAATCCGATCCTACCATGTGCCCATAGTGATTTACACAGAGGGGTATAACAACATAAACAATAACACATAGAGATAACAGCATGACATGGGGTGCAACAAAATGGATACATGAGACAAGAAGGCATTAGATGTGCAACACATAAGGGCGGAGATGCTTTTTGACAGTGAAAAGGGTGGGGCCATGAGTGTGGTTGTCTGGTTTACACAGAAAAGGAGGGGAGAGAGTGTTTGTATGTTTAGTGAAGCCGGAGGTTGGACGCCAATAGTCTGCTCCCCAAGTGGAGATTGTCCCCTGCCCTCAGATGCCCCTTGTGTTGACGTGACATTTGGAAAAAGGATGCCTGTGTCGCGCTGAAACATGTCCTTCCTTCTCACCCGCCTCCCATCCCTCACCCCTGCTGCCTGACATTTACTCGCTCCACAACGGGTGTCACGCTTAAATGCCTCCCCCCTCCTTGCGCCTCAGATCACAGGGAGTGTAACCCCCGCGTCAGGCTTTAAAGGTTAGCATCCCTCCTGACAGGTGCTTATGCAGATTAGCCAAAGGGGCAGCTGCTTTAGGGCCAGGTGTTTCCTGAAGGCTTAGCGCCTCAGTTTCCTCTGCTGCTGGGGTGGCAGCACTGTCTCACGCTGCAACAGAGCCAACATGGCTCCCCTCTTGGCTTAAAGGAAAACTTCGGTGTAAAATGAAAATTGCCATGGACATAAAAGTCCATTGCAGTGACTAGGAACTACGGCAAGGTACTTCCTGTAAAAACACTTTTTAATAAACAATGTCAACACTTACAAAGTTCTCAATGCCTCGTTTTGAATGCCGGGGCCTTTATTATACTAGCAATTAAGTTTCTTCAAACTTTTTTTATGGTTTAAAATGAGCATTATGTTCAAGCTTTCGTCATGTCCTTAGCACTATCGTTGTTAATCTTCTCGACCAAAACGGTAAAAATAGTGAAGTTCGAAATGCTACAGGTGAGCGTAGTTTTGATCCTCAGCAAACATGCCAGCTCTGTATGATGTTTTAACATACCAATTTTTATTTTACACCGAAGTTTCCCTTTAAGACAGTAATCACTACCTTTAAGAAATAACACCAAAAAGAAAGCACTCTGAGAGAGCAGAGCCCTGCCAAGGTGTGCCCTAACTCCCAATTATACAGAATCCTTTTAGAAAAATTCCTGGATCCCGATAGTGATCTGGCTCATCACTAAAATCAAATCATTTTTTTCACTGGCCCATTTCCCACCTTCCCAGAACATTTTATGCAAATTCGTTCATAACATTTTCTATTACGTCACTAACTAACAAACAAACAGACAGACAGACAAACAAAACCATCACGGGCTAAAACAAACCTCCTTGGTGGAGGTAATGAAGTGTGCTTACAGGAAAATATCCAGATTTATTTGAGGTATATCAAGTTGCAAAATGTAACCATTTTTGTACATATTTTAGATTTTTTTTCCAGTGTGCCTTAGTTTCTGTATTTTAGTGTTGAATTTTGTGAGTGGCTAATGAGAAATGTGCTCATACAGTATCTGGGCTCTGCTGTTTGTGCCAGAGCGTGTCTGCCTACTCGGAGAGCTCAACATCCAACAAACTGGATGAGACTCAGTCTCACACACACCTACGCATGACCACTTAAACACATAACACACACACACACACACACACACACACACACAAAAGCATATACCCACATACACATACACGCATGTACGCAAGTCGAGCCAGCTTATTGGCCTGGTTTCCATGGTGACAGGGTCCCTGAACGTTCCCATACCATACTGCACAGGAGGAAAGGGCAAGGTGTGTGTGTGTGTGTGTGTGTGCGCACATTTTTTGAGAAAGGGAGAGAGACGTAGAGAGACAGAGAGAGAAAGCTAGACGGCTAGAATGAGTGAAATTGTGATCAAAAAATGTGATGCCAGTAGATGAAAAGATGGCAGCTGGAAATGCTGAAAATGCTCACGCCTGTTTACTTCTTGTCTCGTGACCTTTCTGGAAGTCCATGTCATTAAATCATGCATGTTAGTGCAGTGTTTCTACACACACACACACACACACACACCCACACACACAACCATCAGATGCAATCTCTTGCCATCTTTTTCTCTCTGTCTCCTACCCCCCTCCCACACACACACACACACACACACACACACACACACAAACACAGACATGTCCATTCAATAAACTATGATGACTGGTTATTTGTAGCTTAGTCTCGTTTGAGTTATCCGAAAATGCATTAAAGTCTGAGGACATTGAATGCTGTAGTTCAGCTCCTCAAGTACAACTCTGCGCTTTTTAAATGTTTGTTTACAGAGAAATTCAAAACCTCCTCTTATCTCATAGTGTGTGTTTACGATAAGATTGTAATCCGCCCCTCATTTTGTGCACATAGATGTATCTCGTTATGCAAAATTATAGCAATTTTCTCCATCATTTTGAAAATAATCCCTTGTTGGATATAGATTTCTATATTTAAAAAAATGCTCTGTCTGTAATATGTGCGAATTGGCTGTTTTGTATCTCCAATCATCATTATTATTGCCGTTTGGCCATATCTGTGAATTACGTAGAGTTACAAAAAAAATCTTTTAAACGTTTGAACCCATCTGTCCTGGATATCTCTGTAAATTACCCAGTTCTCAGTGCTTCGTTTTGAATGTTGTGGCCTTTGTTGTGCTACTCATGGAGTGTGGAGTTTCTTCGAGCTGTTTTAATGGTTTAATAATAGCGTAATCTTCATGCTTCGTCTAAGGGCACCTACCACTTCCAACTCAATTTTGCTCCTCAGCAAACATACCAACTCGGAATGATGTTTTAGCATGCCAATTTCCATTTTACACTGAATTTCTCCTTTAATGTTTTAGGTATGGACTTAGCAGGTTATGGTTGGACATTGCAAAAATGGCCTTGTGAACAGTAAGCATGGCCCTATGCTGCTGCTCCCGCATGCTGTTCCATTACTGTGGTGGTTGTCAGGACCCACACACACCTGGGGCTTTATTTGTTGTGCCCCATTTATGCCAATTTCTCTTTTATCCATTTGATTTCCTGCCACTGCCAGTACAAACCCATTAATGCTCTATATATATATATATATATATATATTCATGCTCTATAAATATATTATATATATATATATATATATATTCATGCTCTATAAGGCTCATTGCAACAGCAGCAGCATTTGCCATTTAGAGGCTCGCCAGTCACCGTTTTATTTTTATTTTCATTTTGTGTAGTTATTCATCGCTTGTGTGTGTGTGTGTGTGTGTGTGTGTGTGTGTTTGTGTGTGTGTGTGTGTGTTTGTGTGTGTGAATCTGTGTGTTTGTCCACATGCCTGTGTGTGTGTGTGTGAATCTGTGTGTTTGTCCACATGCCTGTGTGTGTGTGTGTGTGTGTGTGTGTGTGTGTGTGTGTGTGTGCTTGTTTTTGTGCATGTGTCTGTGTACCTTCATGTGTAGATAGGTGTGTGTATGTGCATTTGTGTATGCATCTGTTGTTTTGTCATCAGGATATTGTGACTGGTAGATTGACAGTCACACACATATTAACCCATATGACCGCACGTCAGAGACAATCTGTCTCTCCTGTGAGCGCTAAAGACAGACAGGAGGAGAAGAAAGAGAAAGAAAGGAAACAGAGACAGAAAGAGAAAGAGAAAGAAAAATAGCAGTTGGATGGAAATAGAGAGGGTTGGAGATATAGCTAAATGTGAAAGGTAATTACAGTTTGGATGGATATAGAGATGGACAGAGAGACAGAGACAGAGAGGGACTGAGACAAGGACAGAGACAGAGAGAGAGACAGAGATGGACTGAGAGGAGGACTGAGAGAAAGAGAGAAAGAGAAGGACAGAAAGGGAGTGAGAGACAGAGAAAATGACTGAAAGAGAGAGTAAGGACTTGGAGAGAGAGAGTGAGAGAAAGAAAGTCAGAAAGGGACTGGGAAAGAGGGAAAGAGAGGGAGAGAAAGAAAGAGAGAGAGCGAGAGCAAGAGAGAAGTGGGTGAGAAGGAGGCTGGTGAGAGGAGGTGCCCAGGGCTTTGGTTGTCAGGGCAACAGGCCTGTGGGCAGGTGGGTGGTGGCCCTCTTGTGGCGGAGTAGGTGGGTGTTTATGTGTTTAGCGCCTGCGCTTGGGGGGGGGGGGGGGGGTCCCTGGATCACAGCTGCTGAGCGTGTGCAAAAGGCAGAGAAAGAGACACTGGAGGTTTAC
>CM050216.1:30038742-30121242 GCA_027475355.1 Coilia nasus
AATGCCCAATATTGAAATCGTTTAATAAGTGAATCTTTGTGGGTGTATACCCTTGTATCTATTTTTGCACCCTGTATAGGGAAACAGGCCTACCACTTTCATCTCACTTTACTTACAGTAGGAATTGAGTGCTTATTACTCTTCATAAATTGTTATGAGCAATTGCGCCTGTAAAATACCAAGCATTTCAAGATAATAAATGCCACATCTAAACGGCATGGAGCCATATCTGAGTATACATAAAGAACATCTGGTGAATTCACGGAATCTGCTGAATAGCTTTGTAAGAAACACTTCGTCGCGGTCATTATCAAGAGTTCAAAGAAGCTTTATAATGCACTGTGTCACTTATGGTTGTAAAGGAATATAACATTGCATTATTATGTCTGATGAGTGCAATCATGAGTATGTACAAATAGTTGTGAATACTTATGTCAATCATTATAAAAACAATATTGTGTATTGTATATTTGTGAATGCATTCTAACCCTTTATAGCATATTATGAACACTGAGTTCATAGACACATCGGACACTGAAAAAATAAATGGCCTCAAGAAATTTGGGGAATGGCTATGACCTCTTTATTCCCCATTTTCAGGCTTTCAAGCAATAGAAGGTTAATGTGATTCTCACAGAGACAATCCAATTTGTCACTTCATACTTGAGCGAGTCTCAAATTTTTTTTCATCTCACTATTCCCAAAGTGACATTATTTCTCTCATCCCTCTCCGCTCCCTCTTTTCTCTCTCTCTCTCTCTATCCATCGCTCTGTCTGTCCGTGCCAGGGTTCTGCGGACTCCTATACCAGTCGTCCGTCAGACTCAGATGTGTCGCTGGAGGAGGACCCAGAGGCTCTGCGGAAGGAGGCCGACAGACAGGCTCTGGCCACCCTAGAGAAGGCCAAGGTGGGACACAGCACTACACTTCACAGAAATGCTAAACATTCGCTCTAAGGGGTGACCTAGCCTGGTAAACCAGCCCCTCGTACTACACTTCATTTTGTACAGAGGGTCTGGCTGTGCTTCCATTGACATGGTTGTCTCAGGCATAATTTTGCCGGACCAATCAGCAAACAGAGGGAGTGTTCATTAGTGATGCTTCGACATTGTGTGCCACATTTGAATTGTGTGTAGGCAGGCTTATATCCAGGCTAATTGATATGTCACGACCAGACTTTAGCGACTGGGTAACGGCGGAGCCACTGTTTTAAACTTCAGCAGAGTCTACACCTGCAGGAAGAAAACGTTTCTCAATGGAACACAGCCAGAGTAATGTAGTACGAGGTGCAACTGCAAGTGTAGTGCAAGTGTAGCACGAGGGGCTGCTTTACCAGGCTAGGGTGACCTGCTGTTGCTAACTAATGTATTGGCCAGGGCACCCAATTGGTTGCCCTTCCGTTGTGTACCCACTAATATATTGAATCTGTCTTCCATGATGAATTCACTCTGACTCACCGAAACATCCTTTTTTTCTGCCTTGTTCCTTTTAAAAGTGGTCTGTCAGACCCTTGATCTGTAATCTACCTTTATTTGTTGTTTTTGCTCACTATTTCTTTTTTACAGTCTGTTTAGTAAATGACTGCTATGTACCCTGCTGAAAGCCATCTTTTGATACCCCTCCAGCTAAAGCCTGTGGCGTTTGCCGTGAGAACTAACGTGGGCTACAACCCGGGTCCAAACGATGATGTCCCCGTCCAGGGCATGGCCATCTCATTTGAAGCCAAAGACTTCCTGCACATCAAAGAGGTCCGCACTGCTTTGTTAATAGAGCGTTTAATGTATTCTTTTTACGTGTCTGTGTCTGTGTAGTTATTGCCATTTGTGTTTGTGTGTGTGTGTGTGCGCCTGTGTGTGTGTGTGTGTGTGTGTGTGTGTGTGTGTGTGTGTGTGTGTGTGTGTGTGTGTGTGTGTGTGTGTGTGTGTGCGCGCGTTAATGTGTATTCATGTGTGTGTGTGTGTGTGTGTGTGTGTGCGTTCATGTGTATTCGTGTGTGTATGTGTGTGTGTGTGCCTGTGTGTGTGTGTGCGTTCATGTGTATTCGTGTGTGTGTGTGTGTGTGTGTGTGTGTGTGTGTGTCTGTGCATGTGTGTGTGTACATGCTTGTGTGTGTGTGTGTGTGTGTGTGCATGCCTGTGTGTACATGCCTGTGTGTGTGTGTGTGTGTGTGTGTGTGTGTCTGTGCATGTGTGTGTGTACATGCTTGTGTGTGTGTGTGTGTGTGTCTGTGCATGCGTGTGTGTACATGCCTGTGTGTGTGTGTGTGTGTGTGTGTGTGTGTGTGTGTGTGTGTGTGTGTGTGTTCTCCCCCAACAGAAGTACAACAATGACTGGTGGATCGGGCGTCTGGTGAAGGAGGGCTGTGAGGTGGGCTTCATTCCCAGCCCTGTGAAGCTGGAGAACACGCGCCTGCTCCAGGAACAGAGAATGAGACAGAACCGCCTCAGCTCCAGGTGACAGCCAATCAGCACTCCGC
Source organism: Coilia nasus (assembly GCA_027475355.1). Classification (NCBI taxonomy): domain Eukaryota; kingdom Metazoa; phylum Chordata; class Actinopteri; order Clupeiformes; family Engraulidae; genus Coilia; species Coilia nasus. The sequence goes on from CM050216.1 coordinate 30,041,218, forward strand.
AGTTTGTCTCTCTCAGCCAATTAGTGTGCCAGGATTTTTTTTTTTTGTTGTTTTTTTTTTTTTTGGTGGTGGTGTTTTTTTCTGTCCCAGTCGCAGTGTGACATGCAGCAGTGTCAAAATAACCTCACTAGCCTGCCAACTGGATTGTTGTGGTCTGCATCGCTCCAGACGTCCCACTCGGTGGGATGCGATCCTAATTCCGTACACGAGACCGGCACCAAATGTTCCCTTCTGTTCAGAGCCCTGTGAGGCTGATCGCAGGAGCTCATTGCCGTCCAGAAAGCAATCAGTAATTCACAGCAGTGTCCAGCACGGTGTCTAGCCAATGAAATGTGATGAACCGATTACATACTCATGCGGGGAGACTGGACGCGTGAATTATCTTTTTGTCGGTAGGCTGTTGTTGCCAGCTTTTCCCCAAGCAGTTCCTCACAGCTAACACTATCTTTTTCACTCTTCAGATTAGGGCTGAGCGATTCTGATCTCAAATGAAACTCACGATTTATTAAACATTTTACCTCAATGCAAATTATTAAACAATGAATTCCATTTTATTTGTTTTTGTTTTTTGTTTTGTTTATTTAGAATCTACATATGCATTGTTCTCATAGTTAACTGACCATGCTTATACAGTGGTCCCTCGTTATTCGCGGGAGTTACGTTCTAAAAATAACCCGCGATAGGCGAAATCCGCAAAGTAGTCAGCTTTATTTTTTACAATTATTATAGATGTTTTAAGGCTGTAAAACCCCTCACTACACTTATACACATTTCTCAGACAGGCAAAGTTCACACTTGCAAACATACAGCACTTCAGAGTCACACAGCTAGCGGTGGAAGATTTATGTAAATTTTACAAGCTGAGCGCATTCTGTACTTTACAGGAGATTGCATGCACTAAAAAAATCCGCGAAACAGCGAGGCCGCGAAAGGTAAACCGTGATATAGCGAGGGACCACTGTACTGTAAGTCTGCTCAACTATTCAAGCCATGGGATCTTAGAGTAATATAAAGGAAAGTACAAGAGCAAACATGATTTAATGTGCAGAAACTAAAGGAAGAGTTCACAAATAAAAAAACACAGCAAAGATTAACTGACAATTAATTGTTGTCATTGTGGTCTTATGGAGATGGAGCACTCCACGCATCAACACTTATAGTCTGCAGTATCAGGTGCTTCTCAGTAGGACAGAGGACATGACAAGGAGTACAAGCAAAGGACTAATGTCAGATTGTGGTCTGTTGGAGGTATTGGCTAAATGTTTATGTTGTGAATCTGTCTGCTGCTTTCAGTAAATCGGGTGGAAGCTCCAGCCTAGATGTTGCCTCAGGAACCAGGAGGCCCACCCCACCTGGAACAGGTAATGCCAGAGAGTCCCTGACACGTCTGTTACCATGGCTACACAGCTGAGGCCGGATCCATTCTGGATTATTGAAATGCCAAGTTGCCCTCAGCTTAGAAATGAGTTTGCAAGTGCTCTTGTTTTGTTTGCTTTTGCTGAGTCACGTAAGATTCCCAGGAGATGAAAGCAGTGAGAAGTTTTCGAGTGAGGACAATCAGCCAAAGATCTTTTTGGGGGAGGGAGTGCACTGAACTGTCCCTGATTCTTTACACACACACACACACACACACACACACACACACACACACACACACACAGACAAACACACACACACGTACAGACTCGCCTTTAAACCAACAGTCCCCCCTGCTGTCATCTTCTACACCCAGTGTCCTGTCTTTCTCTCCACTTTTCTTGACCTGCAGCTGCCTCTATCACTTGTCATGATCACACACGCCCTACCATCCGCCCTTCTCCTCAGCTCCTGTGCTGTTTATGAGCGAGCCGCCATTATGGTTCATGATCACACACGCCCTATCATCCGCCCTTCTCCTCAGCTCCTGTGTTGTGTATGAGCGAGCCGCCATTATGGTTCATGATCACACACGCCCTACCATCCGCCCTTCTCCTCAGCTCCTGTGTTGTGTATGAGCGAGCCGCCATTATGATGATTATCTCTGCTTCTTTCATCCATCTGCTCAGCTGCTTGCTCTCTCCATTCTCTGCCATGTGTCTGAACAACCGAACATTACACCTTTACTCTCTCTTTCTTTCTTTCTTTCTTTCTTTCTTTCTTTCTTTCTTTCTTTCTTTCTTTCTTGCCCTTTCTCCCTTACCCTTCTTTCCTATTCTGCCCTTTCTGTGCAACATTCTGATTTTTTTTTCTTTCGCTGTATTTCTGTCTGCATCCACGTGCACTCTGCTATGCACCTTTTCTCTCATTCTTCTCTTTTGCTTGCTTTTTCTATGCTCTCTCTGTCTCTTTGTCTCTCTCTGTCTCTCTCTCTCTCTCTCTCTTCTTTCTTTCTTCTTTGTCTCTCTCTCTCTCTCCTTCTGTCTTTCTCTGTGTGTGTGTGTCTCTCTCTCTTTCTATTTCTCTCTCTGTCTCTCTCTCTCTCTGTCTCTCTCTGTCTCTTCTTATTTCTCTCCTTCTGTCTTTCTCTCTCTCTCTCTCTTTCTCTCTCTCTGTCTCTTCCTATTTCTCTCTCTGTCTTTCTCTCTCTCTCTCTGTCTCTTCCCATTTCTCTCTCTGTCTTTCTCTCTCTCTCTCTCTCTTTCTCCCTCTCTCTGTCTTTCTCTCTCTCTCTCTCTCTCTGTCTTTTTTTCTTCCTGTGTTTCTTGTTCATTTCCTGTTGCCCTTGCCCCCGGTAGCTGATTTCTCTGCGGGGCTCTATGATGATGCGTTGGATCTAGAGGCCGAGGAGGCGGAGCCTACGGCCGACCACAGGGGCGGGGCCGGGAGCGTCACCTCCCCCCAGGCCAACATCCCTCGCCTGCCCTTCTTTAAGAAGGTAACCACGGCAACAGCCCCACCCCCCTACTGCACCCCTGGCCTCGCTACCTCCAAGGAGAAAGAGAGAACGAGCGAGAGAGAGAGAGAGAGCGCCAGCACTTCGCCACTGTCCGTTCTACGTGTCTGAACTAACCACAACCCCACCCCTTCTCTGCCAACTCCGCCCTGACTAAACCCTCCACACCGCCGGGACTGTGGAGTGTGTGTGTAGAGATGCACGCATATATGTTTGTGTGTGAGAGAGTGTGAGTGTGTGTGTGTAGAGGACTAGGAGAGGAGTCCAGAGATTGTTATCTGTCATTTTACACCTCTGCAGCTACCTGTTGATGTACTTGATTAACATGGGAAATGATGGTCCGCTGTAAATGTGAGTGTTTGTTTATGCCAGACAGTGCTCCTCTCCCAGTGTCTCTCCAGTGCCACAAGAGTCTGTCAGTAACAGCCTGGTGCTTCTGTGTTCTCTGCTTCTTTGTGTCTCTCCCTCTTTTTCTCTTTCTATCTATTTCTCCATCTATCTCTCTGTCTGTCTCTATCTCTCTGTTTGATTGTCTGTGCAACTCACACGGGGGGTGTTTGCTGATATGCTAGGTGGGCCAGCCAAACAGAAACAGAAGTCGGTGAGTCGCTATGGCAACGGCCTCTAATCTCTAACCTTGTCATTATGTGTCATTTCGAGTCTGTTCACACTAGTCAGTAGAAAGTGTCTTGGGTAAATCTGATTGCAAGTGGTCAGCCAAGACGCATTAGAATGTATCTTTATTGGTCTACTTCTTCAGGATCAAAGACCAGGGTCAAAGAAAGATGTTTCAAGACGCATTGAGCGGTCACACTACAGAACATATGTGGATACAGGCTTCTTTAACCACCTCTGAAAGTGGTATCAGCAATCAGATTCTGAAGCGTTTTGGTCATTGTTCACACCTGTCTTTAGAACGAGCCACTTGCAATCAGATTTTCCCAAAAACACATTTTAAATAACTAGTGTGAACAGGCTCTTCCTCTTGCATGACCCTTATCCCTCTTTTATTTGGCTTTCAGGGGCCTGCGTCCTGCCGTCTCTGTCACAAACACATCAGATTTGATATACTGTACATATAGCAGCCACATAGATACAGCAAGGCAGCAGTGATGTTGGTGGTGATTGTAGGAGGACAGTGAAGATGGTGAATTTCAAAAGTCTTTATTGATTTGGTGAAGGCAGCCATCTTGTAGTGCTTGCACTGAGGGTTTAGCTGTGTTTGATGCAGGGCAAATATATCAGGCATGGTGCCTGAAATCATTTGATAGTAAGTAGTCATAATAACTTCGAAATGTTTGGTCATTTCAGGTGTAGAATTATTTCTTGCTTTCTGCCCTGATGAAGCCATCATTTTGTCATTCATTCCAGGATGAATTAAGGCAATATTTTAGCCTTGTTGAAAACCACTAATCAACCATTTTAAATGGTTTTGACTGATAATGAAATTTATGCAAGAATACAAGTATATTTTTTTGTCGCATGCATAGACATGCTGGTTAGAGTAGGACATGCAGTGAAATTGTTGATTGTTAGTCTATGCCAGGGGAATAGTGATGATGTCAGTATGGAAATGATCCATGCTGTGGTGATCCAGAGGCTCAGATGATGGCTTTGATGTAGTCTCTATTGTGAGCTTATTTTGATCATACATGCTCTGATGGTTGCCATGGAGATTTAAGGGTATGATAAGGTGTCACTGTGATGGTGGAAACTGTTTTCCTCATGACTAAGGTGAGATTATTGTGTGTAGAGGGCTGGAATAATGGCAATGATGAATAAAAAATAATGATTATGGTCATTACATCATACTTATGTAGTGATGATGGGGGAGATTGTTATGATGCTATTACTGAAGTAATGATGGTGACAATACAAAAGCAAAATCAGTGCTATTCATTTCCTTCTATAAAGGAAAATTTGATTTGTATTCCAGTTGCTGTCTGTATTTTTCCCCGGCGAGTTCATTCTTTCAGCTCCACACAGTTAATTTGTGCACTCAGAAATGCCAGGTTATTCAGTCTCTCTCAAGATAATAGTTCTCTAAATTCCCCAAGTGTAAACATTTTGAGGACTGTTTTTCCAATGGCGTGTTCTTTACCAGAATTAAAATGTCTGAGAACAAGCAAGAACTTAGAAATTCTTCGGTTATGTGTATATTTTGTCACTATAACATGGGGTTAAACGGAAGAGTGGCTTATTGTAGTCCAGGCATTACTGTAGGTGTGGTTTTGGCTGAGGCAGGGCTGAATGCAGTAGAGTAAGTAGGTCACGATGGTGATGATACAGAATACAGATCATAGTTATGAAACCACATACTTTTTTTTGACAGATTTTGGTGCTGTGGGTGACCACAATAGGCTTTGAGCAGCGCTTTTCATGTACATCATCGGCACATATCATCACAGTAAGCACGCTGTCAGTGTAGACTCAATCCAACTGGCTCATGCACAGGCATATAGAGACATGCACCCACACACAGAACCCCCCCCCCCCCCCCCCCCCCCACACACACACACACACATTCACATACATTAGCAAACATGAAAAGTGAGCAAACATCAAAGCACCAAGCCACTATATGCTTAACTCGCCGAAGGGCATTGGAAGAGAGGCCTTATAGTGAGGCAGATAAAAGGCCCTGCTTCACATGGAAATGGATATCACTCTTTGGCCAAGTCTGTCTATCTTTATGTAACAAGCACAGGTGTGTGGGAGGGAGCTTTTGCTCTCTCTCTCTCTCTCGCTCTCTCTCTCCCTCCCCCTCTCTCTCTTGGTCTCTCTCTTTCTTTTTTCTCTGTCCTTTTTTCTTTACAGCTCTGCCCCCCTCTCTTTTCTCTCTACCTCCTTGTAGGCTTTTTTTCACCCTGTTGTTCTCTAGTACTTTCTGTGCTGTTCTCGTACTCTTTCTGAGCTGAAGAGCTCTCCAGCACTGCAGTAAAAGAGAGAGACGAAGAGTATGGAGATCACACAGATATCGGAGTCCGAATCAGAATCACCTTTTTTGGCCAAGTTTGAATATACAAACAAAGGAAGGTGACTCTGGTTTCCATTTGCTTTTACAGTACAGACCTTCAGATTTCAAGCAAGAAATACACTTACGAGACCTGAAACATTAAGTTGAAAAACACACACCACACCAACTGGAAATCTGTCACCCCCCACTCCTGTGCATACACCCACAAAGTGCCAGTCTTTCCATGTCTTATTTCTGTGTTGTTATGGCGGCAGCATGTGTAATGTGCCCTAACATTGCATACAATTCGTTCATTCGTTCACTCGAGCCATCAGCACTGCATGTTTGCATGCACACTGTATGTGTGTATGTGTGTGTGTGTGTGTGTTTGTGTGTGTGTGTGTGTATTTGTACGTGTGTAATATTTAATGTTGAATGTGGCACGTTATATTTAATTAGATGGAACATGTTCCCCCATATGATGTTGTGCCATCTATGAGACCTATTGTACTCGTTGGGCCATCGCTGAAAGGCTATGAGGTACGTTACAAGATTTTTTTTGTCATTTAGTGTCTTCCAGTCCATGTCTTCTATTTTCTATTCAATATGTTATTTAATTCACTCATGTTTGTGTTCATATCCTGCGTTGTGATTTACAGGTCACTGATATGATGCAGAAAGCACTATTTGACTTCCTGAAACACAAATTTGAGGGCAGGTAAGTCCTCATTGTTGCCGATGATGTTTCCAGCATTTGCTTACAAAGTCAGGCTTAGGCTCGAATTTGCAGGAATAGGTTGCTATTCCAAGTTTGCATCGGTCTTATGATTATTTAGGCCTTGTACATATGTAGGCAGATATTAATAAAAATTGATATTTCTTAATACATTCTGGCTTTGCATCCACATATAAATGGTATACTCAGCCACTAAGCACAATGAGTTTTAAAAGTGGCGGTCAAAATTAATATTTGTAAATACTCCGGCTTCAGTTTAGACATGTACATTGGGAAAACAGAGTTCTACCAGAGCCTGTCTACATAAAAATTCTTTAGCCCTGAGTTTAAAATGTAATATTTTTTTGTGACAACAAATGCAATACAGTTTACCATTTTGTATGGAACCTGCTTTGACATCATGACTTATGCAGCAATCATGACACTATGTTTTACGTGTTCTAGAATATCCATCACCCGGGTGACAGCAGACATCTCTCTGGCCAAACGCTCTGTCCTCAACAACCCCAGCAAGCACACCATCATAGAACGCTCAAGCACTAGGTCCAGCCTGGGTAAGGCAGTCAGTCAGTTTAACACGAACCATCTTACACTCTCACACACATCTCGCGTACACACAGTCACACATGCATGCAGACAAACACACACACATTCACACACACACACACACACACGCACACACACACACACACACACATACACACACACACACACACACACACACACACACACAATCTGCACAATCAATCGACCTCAGTCTTTTGGTCAATGCATTTGCATTACTGTATGTTTCTCATGTGTTTCTCGTGTGCCTCATTGTCAGATGTTCTCATTGGTATGAATGTATGTTTTCTGAGCTCTTTGGTAGTATGGAACGAAAATAAAGAAACATTATTAATAAAAAAAGAAGCTGTAATTTGCCACCTACAGACTTCTGGTACATGTATCAAGCAACAAACGTAACCGTTTAGTTCAACCCCAACTTTCAGTATTTGTTTGACATGTAGAATCCTTTGATTTGTCGATTATTCAATATGTAAACAAAAGCTGTAAGTTAATGATTAATCCTGTATGATGTAAGGTGGATAATCTGGAGTTTAATCTGCATAAACCATGGCAGTGAATACAGTGTGGGTCATTAGGACTGTGAGGGACTGATTACTTTTGAGATGTTTCCCTTGAAGATATCAATTGCTTGTCAGTTAGGGATCAAGCATATATGATTTTTTAGCAGTTTTGTGTGCCTGACTGTGTCTGTTCTTTCCCTTTCTCTCTTTCTCTCTCTTTTCTCTCTCTCTTTTCTCTCTCTCTTTTTATGTTTCTTTGTCTCTCTGTCTCTCTCACTTTATTTTTCTTTCCCTTTCTCCCATCCTGTCTTTGCTGTCTCTTCACCCACTCTCCTCACTCCCCTCCCTCCCTCCCTCCCTCCCTCCCTCCCTCCCTCCCTCCATCCCTCACTTCCACTCTCTCTCTCCTCCCCCCACCTCAGACGTACTGGGTACGTATCCTCCCACCCCTGCAGGGAACAAACACTCCTTTTTCTCCCACATCTGTCCATTCGTCCATTTGTTCCTCCATCCATCCATCCATCCATCCATCCATCCATCCATCCATCCATCCATCCATCCATATATTAACCCACCTTGCCTGTCCTCTTGTCTCTGCTCTAACATTTGGTGTGGGAGTTCTTTGGTGTTGAAACCATGCATGAATAACACCAGGAGAGGATGTGCAAAGAGAAGGGGGATGGGGGGGGGGGGGGTTTACAGCGTTCCTGTCTGCCCACTGGAGTGTAAAGCGATAGCCTGGCAATGAGTGTGACAGCGGGGTGGCTCTAAATGTGAATACACACACTCATGGACATGCACACACACACATACACATACACACACACAGCCACACACACACACACACACACAAACACACACACACACACACACACACACACACACACACTGGAGGGAGTAACTACACACCCCACTTACTAGACACGACACTACACTACAATGACACATACAAATGCACACACCTACTGTATACACACATACAGTACTAACACATAGCGGCATTCACATTCACAATCACTCATACGTACCTCCATATGCACTCCCAACTACCCCCCACACAATAAACACTGTGACCCAGAAAACTGTTCCCTCTCGCTTTCCATAGCTACACGCTCCACTTGGAAAACTCTGCTATGTCATCGCTGATCAGCAATTTCATTGGCCCCCAGTTAGAGTGCAATCTCACAGCCAGGATTCCTGCGTAATCCCTCTGCCTCGTGTGTAAAAAGAAGCAGATGCAGTCTTTTACTGACCCTTCCACACGTATCCACACACACTGCCACATACATATTCAGTGGGAAATAGGTTGCTGTAATGAGTTTAACATCAACATTAAGGTTTAATGCATGTGTAGAGATAATTGCTGTGATGTTTTTTTTTTAAGGACTGAAATGCTGCTGCAACAGGATTTCTTTATGAATATAACAATATGCAGTCTGTATTTCATTAGTGGAAACATTAATGTCTGTGTACAAGTGCTTTTTTTAGTCTTTTTTTAGTTGTCCCTTTCAATATATAAGTCTGCCAGAGTGCATAAGTAATTGTAAATGTATATGAGTTCAAAGAGCAACGGCTCTTAGAGCAGATTCTCAACATTCCTCGAACGCACGGTACGGTACGATACAACCCGATGCAATCAGTATGATATGATACGATATACTTTATTGTCCCAGAGGGATTTTTTTCTTGGACTCATTTGCTGCGCACATAATGCCTCACACATTAGAAACATAACAAGCGCAGTCAGAGATGGCAACCTGGTCCCCCATGTGGACAGACAGGGTCATTACGGGCGGACAGACGCGCACAGACACGTGCATGCACACACACACACACACACACACACACACACGGACAGGGGTCATTGCAATACCTGGTCAGTCCCCTCCGGGCAATCAGGTAATAACATATAGCAGACTGATCACACACTTTAAAGACAATAGAGCACAGAGGTGTAACCATAGTCCACCAGGGACTGGTCTTGTTGTGCATGTTTGTGTATGTGTCTTTCTACAGCCACACACAAGCGCATACGTCCATATATGTATGTGTTGGAAATACTAAACCATAGACATATATTTGTGTGTGTACTTCTTGTGTGTTTCTTGGAGCCTAACCTTCTCTTTGTGAAAAAAGACATTAAGTGAATGTTGTTGTGTTCCATTTAACTGAGTTTAAATGGAAACAAACATGACGTGCGGATCTTGGCTATGCAGACATCTGCCACCTTACGCACACACACACATACATACACTAACACAGACCTACACTCACAGTGTTGAATAGAGTGTGATGATCTGTGCATGGACTAACATGCAAAGTTGCATGTGTCATTTTTTCGTGTATACACTCAAGTCTAAGGTAAGTTTGCTTGTGTGTGTGTGTGTGTTTGTGTGTCTGTATATCTGTGTGTCTAAGAGAGAGTGAGAGAGAGAGAGAAAGAGAGAGAGAGAGGGAGAGAGAGAGTGTAAGATGGCGAGAGTGTGCATGCTGCGTATGCACATGTGATCCATGTTGACCTGTGTCTATTTACTGACGGTCCTCTCCCTCCCTCCCTCTCTCTCCCTCTCCCTCTCCCTCTCCCTCTCCCTCTCTCCTTCTCTCTCTTTCCCTCTCTCTCTCTCAGCTGAAGTTCAGAGCGAGATCGAGCGGATCTTTGAGTTGGCCCGCACGTTGCAGCTGGTAGCTTTAGATGCTGACACCATAAACCATCCGTCTCAGCTGGCCAAGACCTCTCTGGCTCCCATCATCGTCTATATAAAGATCGCCTCGCCCAAGGTGCCCAGCACTGACTGTCATGACGTCACACAGATACACCATAATGCTTGCTAAAATACAGTACCAAAAATCGCCAATTTTGGCAGCCATTTTGTTTATGAAAATTATGCAAGCCAGGCTAGTTTAATTTAGCATAACTTAATGATGTTAGGTAGACATGTTCCCAACCTTTACTAAAAAATGCTTCTAGAATGCACATTTGTCAAAAATGTGTCTAGTCTATTTGCAACCTGAACAGTGACAGCTTTTTGAGACCACTTGATCTTTCGCGTCATTAATTTGTGTTAACTTTCTGAGTGTGACAATGATGCACACACACACACCAGGGGTGGAAATTAACTTTGCAATGCAAAAATGCAAATTTGTACCAGCCACTGACAAATAAATGATAAAATACACCAGCCACTCAATAGTAAATAATTATTTTGCGTCCAAAATTTACCAGCCACTTTCATGTTTTACCAGGCCATTTGGCTGGTGGCTGGTGCAAATATATATCCCTGACGTAGACACACACACAGACACACACACACACACACACACATACAGTCACACGTTCTCAGCATGTGATTCATCACACTTGCGTACACGGATTCACACGTTCTCCCTCCATGGCTTCCCCTCTCTAAGGTGTTGCAGAGGCTGATTAAATCTCGAGGGAAGTCTCAAGCCAAACACCTCAACGTCCAGATGGTGGCAGCAGATAAACTGGCCCAGTGTCCACCTGTGAGTTACTGTGTGTGTGTGTGTGTGTGTGTGTGTGTGTGTGTATGTGTGTGTGTGGGTGTGAGAAAGAGAGAGAGAGAGAAAGAGAGGGAGTATGTGTGTGTGTGTGTGTATGTGTGTGTGTGTGAGAGAGAGAGAGCGAGAGAGTGTGTGTGTGGGGTTGGGTAAGAGAGGGAGAGAGACAAAGAGAGAGTAAATGTGTCAGTGCAAGTCGATCTGGAGAAAGGAGTCTGCCAAATGTATTGCAATGTTTATGTGTATATACAGTATGCATAGAGACATGAGTAATACAGCACATGTAGAGTTTTAATAATGTTTTTATGCACAATTTTTAACAACCATTCACATAGTCAAACATTTGTAACGGCAGTCCAGCATTTGCACCGGTCACACCCTCACACTCTGGCTCTCTGGGCTCCTGGGATGTTGAGCCAGTCATGGGTCACACCTATGACTCACCTCCTCACCAATTTTCACCACACCGAAAAAATAGCCAGTGTGAGATGATGTGAGAGAACCAGCGTCAGAACCAGTGAACGATGACGATCTCATAGAGACACATGTCTCGCCCCCCTCCATCTGTGTCCCGTACCCTGCCCCAACCCCAACCCCACAGGAGCTGTTTGACATCATCCTGGATGAGAACCAGCTGGAGGACGCCTGCGAGCACCTGGCCGACTACCTGGAGGCGTACTGGAAGGCCACGCACCCCCCGAGCAGCAACCCGCCCAACCCGCTCCTCAACCGCACCATGGTGACGGCCGCGCTGGCCGCCTCCCCGGAGCCCGTGTCCAACCTGCAGGTACAGGTGCTCACCTCCCTCAAGCGCAACCTGGAGCTGCTGGAGGGGCAGCCGGCGGCCGAGGGCAAGGAGGACGAGCACACCCTCTAAGACCTGACTGGGGGTGGGGTGTAGGGTGGGTAGGGTGGGCTGTAGGGAGTGGAGACAGGGGAGGGTGGACGGCGGGGAGGGGTGGATGGGGTTCTGAGCGTCTGTACGGAGGGTGGAGTCGTTGATACGTTTTAGTCGCCCTCCTCCGCTCCCGTCGTGGTCGGATGTTGTCCTGCTGTTTTTCCCCCTCTTCTCGTCTTGTTTCATCTTGTCCCCTCATCTCTCCCCTCGGCTGATCTCCTTCCATCCTTCCTGGCCGTCCAAGACCTTCTTTAGAGACAGAGATACGTGGCTCTCAGTTGCTTTCATGTTTCACACTCACACACACACGTACAGTACATATACACAAACACATACACACGCACACACACATTTTACACACACACACACACACACACACACACTTTACACACATACATACACACACACACACACACAAACAAACACGTATATATACAGTATAGATGTTAGGTCAGTGCACATAGTCATCTTAGAGACTGAATGCAGTAGATGCCCAGCGCCAGTCCTGGCAGACCTAGACAAATACACGCTTCGCTTGGTTAAGGCACTGGCTCTCCCACGTAGCCAGTCCACATACATCACCATACGCCACCCCTACCCACCCTACCCCACCCTGACCCCTCCACCCTTCCTGCTGTCTTCCTCCATCCCTGCTGTATCTTCTTTGGCAAGTTGGCCTCCGCCCCACCGAGCCCTCCACTCCCCACCCTTTCCTTTTGTCCCTTATCGCCGTGGTAACTGACCAGCAGTTCTCTGCCCTTCACCATGTTGCCATGGTACTGTCCCTGAAAAGGAGCGAGTCATCTGACGCCACACTAACTGAATGCTACAGTGTCTCCTAGCTAGTGTGTGGGTGGGCGTGTGCGTGTCTGTATGTATGTTTATTTTGTTAGAACATTTGTAAGAATGTTGTGCATGTGTATTTATTTCTATGAATAGTTATGTCTGTTTGTATGTCTGTCGGAGTGGATGTGGGTGTGTCTGTGTGCACTGAAGGATATGCAACTGTTTGAATGACCATGATTGATTGATTTACCCTGCTAAACGTAGACACAGAGAGGTTGGTGTTTTTTTTAATCCCTCTCCCTCTCTTTGATATGTCACGGCAGTGGTTACCTTGGTGACAGTTATCTTGTCCCCGTGGCTGCTAGATCTCCCATGGATCTCTCATGTGGATGATGTTGTGGTTTGATTTACAGAGTCATGTACTTTAGTTCAAAATCATATTTTAATTGAAAGCAATCCTCACAATGTTATGAAATTAAAGACGGAATAGCACTAGATAACTTATTTATCCATATTTCTTGAACACAGATTGTGTTAGACCTTTAAAAATCTTGTTTGTTGTGGCACACCATGTCTGAAATTAGGCTGTAGAAAGCCCATTTCTTACAAGTTCACCTGCATTTGACCACTGAAATGCCTTTTTTCTGCATCTCATGACTCATGTTTGCCTCTAGGTGGGGCTGTTCGTCCACATGAAATTGTCCTTCCTCATAGCTGCGATATTTTTGACATTACTCATTTGTGTGTCATCGCCAGTGTCTGTGACTCATCATTGTTTGGCACAGTGCATGTATTATGCACGCTTCCACGCATTCTTTCCGATTTTAGGTGCCATTAGTTGTCCATTTTACAGCACACTGGGCTCTGAAAATTTTAATCAAAGCAATAGCACACACATGCAACAGCCATTTTGAGATTGACAAAGTTTCATGTTCTTAAAATGAAAATTAAAATGAAACCCACCAGCACACATCCATTTTATTTTAGCCCTTTTTTGTACATTTGTATCTTGCATTTTTAACAGCCATATGTCCAGAAAAATTGAAGAGCTTGACTAAATACCTTTTGCCCTGTGACAAAAAGCTCACTTGATCCAGAATTTCTGGAATGTTCTAGGCCCTCTTCAGCTTTGGGACTCATGAACAATCTCTTCGCTTTATCCCTTGTATGGTGCCCCATAGTGCAGGCCCCTCTGAGGTATTAGACTCTGTACTATCCACTGCTGTCCACTGAATAGCCGTACAGTTTCTGTATGTTTAACAGTTGGCAGACTGGACTTACTAGTGAAATGTAAATATTAACAGGCAACCATAGTTATCTGAACTCATTGATGACACTGTTTTCATTTTGGTAGTGGTGCTAGTCAAATAAGGTTTGGTATAGGTGCTCGTCATACACTGTTGTGATGTCCTCCCCTCAGATGTCAGTATGAATCTGACCACAAATGTTGCCACAAAAACAAACCAATAAAGTCCCCTGTGTGTAGACCGTAAGAAAGCAGCTATAAGAAACGAATAACGAATACTGAATAACTGAATAACAAGTAACTGTGAAGCCTGTTGTGGTGTTTTGTTTGTGTTTGCTGTGAGTCTAACTCTCACTAACCTGCTGCCCCGCCCCCGCTTTGCTTGTCTTGTCTCTGCATGTTGATTGGTCGGTGCGTGGCATGGGCGTGGCTCCCAGCAGGGACCGTACCTTGTGCACGGAGAGCAGAAGCGGGAGGGGCCCCTGTCGGAGTGCGGGGCCGACAGCAGCGGTGCTCTCCACGACTACCACCAGGGTGATAATGGCGGCGGTGGCGGTGGCGGCTGCAAGCAGGCGCTCCAGCAGCAAACGTTCCTGCGCTCGTCGCGTGGCCAGGGCCGTGGAGGAGGAGGAGGCAGGTCCCTGTCCCGCCAGGACACCTTCGACTCGGAGACGCAGGGCAGCCGAGACTCCGCCTACACCGAGGCGGGCGACTCCTGCATCGACATGGAGACGGATCCGTACGAGGAGCCCGACCCCTACCGCTCCCGCCTCAACCCAGCCCACCACCACCACCACACCCCCCGCCAGGCCTCCTGGGAAGACGAGGGCGCCGAGCCAGACCAGGAGAACCTCAACCACGGCCATCAGGCGCCCACCAATCAGCAGCAGCAGCAGCAACACCATGGGCGGAGCAAGCTGCGGGAGCGATACTGCCAGTCACCTGCAGAGGGCAGTGCCAACGTTGTCCGCAACCAAAATCAGGACGAGTGGAGCAGGGATGTGTACATCCGCTGAACTGGACGACACAGAGGGAGAAGGGGGGGTAGAGAGAGGGTGGGGAGGGGAGGAGTGAGGGTAGGGTGGGTAAGGTTAGGGGGAGAAAGGAGAGGATATTTCAGGGGTTAGACACCGTGTGTGTGGTATTTTTTTTGTTTGTTTGTTTGTTTTTCTTTCTTTTGTTTTTTGTTCAGAGGTTGTGCCAATCAAAAAGTCTCAAGACACAATCTGTTTACAATCATAGATACACTCACGTTTATTTGCCAGAGCTACGGTGGACAGATGATGCACTTAGTATCTCTTTCTTTCTAACTTGTTCTCTGTTACGCTAAAACAGGTAACCACACACACCCATACACACCGACACGCACAACACATACACACATACACTCATACAAACGAACACACACAGACACACACACACGCTCCTTTGTACACTTAAACAAACTATCATGTTTCTAACACTAACACACATCACATTGTACAGATAGCAGATTATTCCCATAAGCATCAGAAGGAACTCTTTGGGTTTATTCACCTCTTTTCTTTTGTTCTTTCCTGCCTTTTGTTTCATATTTTTTATTTGTGCATGGATATAACAAGGCAGCAGGAGGACTAATGCAATTATAGATTGTAGATATAGAATCCAGTGTTGTGAGAGTGCGTTTTGTCTTTGTGTCTGACTGCACATGTGTGTGTGTGTGTGTGTGTGTGTGTGAGTGTTTCTGAAACCGTTATTAGTCTGTCTCTGTCAGTCTCCATTCATGTTTGCGTGAAGGTTTGTGTGTGTGAATGTCCTCTGTAGTCTTAAACTGAGTTTTGTACCTGGCTCAGTTTCTGCACCGATTCTGCTGGTTTTTAGCTCTCACTCCACCGATATGTTTATAGTTGACATGACCATAGTTTATTCCTATTCATTTTAAATTATGTGCATCAGAAACTTATTTATTATATTATCTGTCAACATCAGTGTGATATTATATCATATACGATGTACTTGCTGCTGTGTGCCTCCTGCCAACAGAGGGCGCAATTGAGGGGTGATCTGCTCCCTGTAGTCCTTCATTGCACTGTATTGTTCTCTTGTTTGCTGTTGCCCGGGCAATCGCTCCGGCCACAATGTCATCACTGCAGTTGTGTGTGACAGCTTTTTAACGGAGGCCCTCCCGCCTTATCAACGTGTCAGTCTCTCTCAGCATCACCAATCACAAGTGCCAGAATGTCTCGCAAAAGCCACTCCCACCGTCTTGGTGGGTTTTTCTTAAAATGTATCCCGTATACTGTTGTTGTTGTTGTTTATATTTCTGTGAATGAGTTTGTGTGTGTGTGTGTGTGTGTGTGTGTGTGTGTGTGTGTGTGTGTGTGTGTGTGTGTGTGTGTGTGTGTGTGTGTGTGTAAGAGAGAGAGGCTGGTCTGCGAATTTGCTTGGATTATGTGTATCATTTATTTTGTTTTTATTTGTATGAGTCTGCTCCTTTTTGTAATATTGACATAATTACAAAGATATAAAAGTCACATACAGACAGACACATGTACATAGGCTCATGCATAAACACACACTATGCACGCACATATGCACCCTCACACACTCGCACTCGTCATCTACACCATGTTCCTGACACACAGTTCTGTCTGTCTTGTGAGCACACACTCGCACACATACATGCACACACACACACACACACACACATACACATACACACACTGACATGCAACAACTTAGACACGTACTCTCGAGCACCCACTGCCAAACACTTGAGGATGTAATGTGCTCCCTTCTGCCTTCTGTGCTGTTTCTCCTGTGGACAGTGTCTGTAAGCCCTCCACTGTACGAGGGTGTAAAGTGGTCTTGTGGTGCTTGTGTGTGTGTGTGTGTGTGTGTGGGTGTGGATGGGTGCATGGGTGCCTTTTGATGGTGGTGGTAGAGGATAGGATCTGAGCAGGTGATTGGTCCTGCACAGGGTTGGGTGTTGGGTGTGAGGAGCATTTGGAGTGTGCGTCCGCCTGTGTGTGTGTGTGTGTGTGTGTGTGTGTGTGTGTGTGTGGTAGACCGAGTCAGTGAATGTGTTTTGTGGGCCCCCTGCTGCCCAACCATTTAATCAGTCAAGAAGAATAAAAAAAGAGAGCATCCTAGATAAATACAGTAAATATTATTAATAAATGAAGTCATTGTTGCAACATCACAATTGTTTAAAAGAGCAAAAGATGACAGAACTGAACATGTACTCATTGGTGCCTGATTGTAGCTCCATTTCGCTTTCTCTGCCTCTTTGTTTTTAATCTGTGAAAAATTCGTATTTTAATTAAAAACGTTAATCAAAAATTTGTGTCAGTTGGCGTGTTTGTGTGTGTGTGTGTGTGTGATAGAGAGAGAAAGAGAGAGAGATGCAGACTACCAAAAATACATCACCCTCAGAATGAAGTAACTGAGGTCTTTAACTAGGTCAACAACACTCCTTTGGGTTGAGTTGAGACATTTGACTCGGGTCATGGTGGGTTAAAGTTCAGTATGGTTAGAAGAAGAAAGCCACGGACCACACCAAAGAACTGCAGAGACAGAATAAGAAAAAAGGGACATTGAAAACAGAGTATGCATAAGAGGACAGCTGTAACAAAGGGGGTGTGAAAATCCAGTGGAGACACCACAGTCATTTACACAGACTGAGCCATATAGCAAAGGGACTCCCACGCTGACTTTTACAGTGCAGTAAAATTAACTCTTTTCATCAGTCCAGGTACAGACACAGCAAATGAGTGTGAGTGAAGTGTCCGAGTCACATTGTCTTTGTCACACACACACTCTAATATACAAATTTCTCTTTGATGCGAGGAGAAAGCTATTTGGGGTTTAAATGTTTGGCTTGTAAAACGAATGTACTCGTGGTTCGGTTTTTATGTTGAAGTCAGCCCGCTAATGTGCTGCATGACCCTAATAGTTTACCACAAATCCTGGTCTGGAGGATAGGTTAGACAACTCACTGTGTGGTTGTGTGGGCGTACACCACAGAAAGTTTGGTATTCAGCTAGGCCATTGTCTTTGTGTGACTAAAGCGCCCATATCACGAGCAAAGCACAGTGATGTGCAAAAATGGTCGCTTATGTTTTGATGTTTAGGCTAACCCAGGCTGCGCTTCGTGAAGGAGGAAGCCTTTGGTGGTTCCATTACATGCAGCCTACGTGTTCAGAAAACCGCAATAGTTTTGCTGATTCAGCGGATAAAAAATCCATCTGAGGGCCTGTTGCTATCGACACGTGAAGGCTGAAAGCATTGGTAAACAAGTTGATCATACAGAACTACACACTTGCCTAGGATATAAGGCCAGCTATGCCTCGGTTTTATGCTATATACCTAGGTTACTACAGTCCAATTTACCTCGGCTGATTGTAGATACAGGTTTTGCCGAATTATGTCCACCCATGGTTATGCATAACAACAACAACCCACTCTAAAGAAAACTAGTTGTTTTTCCAGGAAAGGCAATAAAGACTCTGGCAGAAAGTCCCTAGCATTCCATCGTCTCTTTCACTTTCTGCTTACGACAGTAAGTGCAGTTGCCAATTTACATGGCGTACCTGTCAGGCTGACAACAGAATGGGGAAATAAAATACACAAGAAGAGCACAGGTACACACAGGTTAGTCTACCAAACGAAAACCTGGTGCTGGTTGACGTCACACTGCGTGGGCGACCAATTGTATCAGCTAGTTTCACATCCGTTGGATTACGCATCACGTTTCTTGTCGGGTACAGAACCACACAGAACAGTAGCAAAGAACGCCCATCTGGTCAATGGAATTCCATTGCCCCGCCCTTGTCCGTGACTCTATCGACGTAAATGTTAAGGGTATTCCTCCCATACCTCAGTTAGTCATCTCTCCGTGGATTGTGAAAGGCAGACGTTGCATTTTAGACAGTGATGTTAGACTTTAGTTAAACTGAGTCATCGGATAGATTAATGCATATTGCGCTTAAATATCGAACTTTTAAGTTATTTCACATGTCAGTAAACGCAAAAAGCGCATACTCCTTTGACTAGCTCACCGACAGCTCTGTGTAGCTGAACCTATGGTCCACAAGGATAGCTAGTAGCTAGATAAATACCCAGCTACGTTACCTCATTCAGCGGTTCACGCTACATTGCCATCCGCTTATAGAGAGCTTTTAAAGCTGCTTATCGGCGCTTCTAGTAACATAGTATAAGGCTAAGGTAACAGATTTTAAGATAGCCTAGGCACATTTTGAGAAAATGGGACTGCTTTTCGCGAAGTTGATGACTGTGTTTGGGGACCGAGGTAAGTATGGTGCTCAGTAGTTAGCCGGCTAACTACATCTGTTTGTTTGGTTTCGTGGTTTTTGTAATGTCCTTTGGCGTAAACGAAAAATATACGCAGTAATTCATTGTAAATATTTAGCAACTCTTTTTTGCATGTTTGTTTACATGAATGGATTACAAAACAAATCGCCCGATTGCGCTTGTATAAACAATAGTAACCTCGGCCGAGTAGTCAGTCAGCTAGCGAAATTCTTAGCTAACGGTTTTCTTTGAGGTCCTTCTGTGTCTGTGGTTTTGGTAAGCAAATCAATACATGTTGACCTGGTCTATTTTGGTCGATATAACACAACATTAATTGCGCGGTAAACACGACATGTTTTTAATTCTAAATTCTGAGTGTGTGCCTGTAGACAGACAACTGTTGGTCCTTGAACTAGTGTGTCTGTATTCTAAGTGAACAGATGTGAGTTGAGCACAAAGAGACAACGTAACTACCCCTCTTTTATAGCTGTGTGGGTCAAGCAGCTAAGTTCATTGTTTAAATTCAGCACCGTGAGGAAATTAAGTCCTATTATCACAAGTACTACTGCCAGTACCATTGGTTACAGCAACGATTAACAATATAGCAATAATTGTGGTAGTCGTGGTGGTAGTTTTGATGTTCGCCCGGTAAAAAGATTTACTTTTAAAGTCTGTTGTGGCAGCAAGGCATGAGAGTTTATATCAATGACTGTTTTATCATTGGTACTTTTGAAATATACCATATTGTGGCAGGGTTTTGTTCAGTTAAGGTTCTGTCCTCGTCCCTATTTTCGTTTGCATCTTCACTCATGAGACGCTTATGTAACAACTCTTAGCAGCCATGACTGGGTCACTGTCAAACTTGCTTTGCCTCGAGATTAAGGGTCAGAGTACGTATATGTTTACATGTGTGGAACACTCTGTTGTCCTACGTGGTGACCCATGTACTCAGACCTAACACGAATACATAGTGACTGAAGGTTTTATTCACATCTTTTTCTTTTTCGCAGAACATAAGGTGATCATAGTGGGCTTGGATAACGCTGGAAAGACTACAATCCTGTATCAGTTGTAAGTGTTTTTTTTTTTTTTTTGTAGCCATCCTTAAAACAGTTTGTCCTACTTACCATGTAGAAAGTACTTTGTTACACCATATCGGTATGTCTACGTTTTAACAGTGTTATCTTTTCCCAAACTAGTTTGACAAAAGAAGCGGTTCAGACAACTCCCACCATTGGCAGTAACGTTGAAGAAATAGCTGTGCGGAAAACACGGTTTCTCGTCTGGGACATCGGCGGGCAGGAGAGTCTGAGGGCCAGCTGGAGTTCCTACTACTGCAACACAGAGGTGAGTCACTGGGGCCCAGTGTCCTCACTGACATGCAATAAAATAAAAAAATGTAAGTGACCTGTGTGTACAAAGTAGTGGTTGTACAGCCCTACAGTCCAGTGGTCCAGTGAGATAATATGTACTCAGTTTGCTTCATTCACTACCTGTGATATGTTATCACTGCCTTGCCAGCTGTCTTGTAGCGTATGTTTGATAAAGTTGCACAATTTGTAAAGATTGTATCGAATTTGTTGTCGGTGTGTTTGTGTGCCATGCGCAGACAGATAAAAAAAAAGCTCTTTCTAATGTTAGTTGTGCAACTACCCATAAAAACACGTGCCGCTGTTTCGTCTGTCGTGCTAATTCGTCCCTTTTGGTCCCTTGCTCTTAGATTGTCATTTTGGTGGTGGACA
This sequence comes from Coilia nasus, assembly GCA_027475355.1. Lineage (NCBI taxonomy): Eukaryota > Metazoa > Chordata > Actinopteri > Clupeiformes > Engraulidae > Coilia > Coilia nasus. The sequence continues at coordinate 30,062,332 of CM050216.1, forward strand.
GTACTGACCGTGAGCGGTTGACTCTAACCAAAGAGGAACTGCATCGGATGCTGGCGCACGAGGTATGATTATGTCATTAAAACTTGAGGGCCTTTTTTTTTTTACTGTTGTTGTCATTTGAGATTTAAAAGACAAAGGCACAATAAGTTGTTTTAGTATTCCCCCAACACTCACTTCCTGTCTCTGTGTCTCCCAGGAGCTGCAGAATGCATCTGTGCTGGTCCTGGCCAACAAGCAGGACATCAAGAACTCCATGTCAGCGGCGGAGATCTCCCAGTGCCTCACCCTCAGCTCTATCACCACCCACTCTTGGCATGTTCAAGCCTGCTGTGCGCTCACAGGGGAAGGGTAGGTTTATCCATATCTCTACCTGTGTGTATATGTGTTGCACAATAACTTTTCTGTAAGTAAGCTACTCACTTCGGCACTGGATATCACTTTGTAACACAAAATGTTGCTGTACACAGTTAGATGTGTATTTTCTTAATCTCGCCCTTTAGGCTCCTGCAGAGTTTGGACTGGATGAGATCTCGAGTTCTGGCCAGTTAACCCCTTCCGGAGCACAGGTGTTCCCATTCTCACTCCATAAAGACATGCCAGCAATCAACATATCTCCCTCTGGCTCAGTGAGCTTTAAGATAACTGGACCATGCCTACCTATGAGCTTTTTGTGGGAATATAAGAGGAATTGTGTGTGTGTGTGTGTGTTTGTAAGAGAGAGAGAGACACAAAGAAATGGGCAGATAGGAAATGAGACAGAGAACTGGGACTTTGTTTACATACTGGTTGTTATGTGTGCATGCATGTATGTGTGGCTGTATAGGTGTGAATGAGGGTGTGTGTGTGTGTATGTGTGAGACACCGTTCTAGTGGTCCACATTGTTTACATAACAAACTGGGACTTTTTTAATCCCAATGGAAATGACAAGCAGTAAGGACTGGGATGCCACTGCCCTGCAGTCACATTGATTGAGGAGTGCCATCGGGTCACTGCGCAGGGCCCAGCGGATTGGTCTGTCCGAGGACACTATTATGACATCACAGTTGGATAGACCATCTATGGGGAAATCTACCAGATCTGCTACTGGTGCTGCAATTAAGCTATCAATGAACCATTTTACTTGAAGTATTTATAGGGAGCTAATTTGCATTATATAAATGAGTATTTGATCATTGTATGCTGGCAGAAACAGACATTGTTTTTAGCATTAGTTGCTCATGTTTTTTTCCTTTTTCTTTTTTGGAAAAGAAGTATTATATTTTGTGCAAAAAGAACACATTTTTGTACAAATAAATGTTATCAGTGATGTTGCAGTGATCTTTTGCTGCTGTGGAGATGACAGTGGCTTGTGTGGGTGTGCTGCTGAGGTTCTAGAATTACAGCCTGTCTGAGGTGACCACTGTCTGCTGCTCCATACTTAGACAGGTTTTCAATGCCCTTGGCCAGAGGAGTGCCGCAAAACAGGTTACATTCTTGGCTACAAAGTTGGTGTGTTCTTTTGTCTTGTTTCTCTTTTTTCACTTTTTTAACTTATTTATTGCAAGAAGGGGAAGATTTCCTTTTCTGTTTTTAAATCCATTGTGCAAAAGTACTATCAATGGGAGATATTCAAAGATGCTATCACTCGTGAGCTCACCTGTAGGAGCACTTTTGACACCTACTTTTTTTTCTCTGAGTGCCTATTGTGTGCCACTCAATAGGCCATTCAGTCATCGTGTCAGCCGAATTTGTAATTCTACTCTCCCTGAGATTGTTAGTCGTCCAACCTCATTTGCATGTTGCACCTCATTTGCAGCCAGACAACTATGATTTCCCCATTACCTGTGTACTAAAGCATCTACGCTACATTCAAGCCCTGTTGCTATGTTGCCGTTACTTTGATCTCTAGTGTCATGTTATCTGAAAACAGCACAAAGTCTCAAAGACAGATAAGGACAAGGTTTGTATTTGCTGTCTTTTTTCACATTCACACAGAGCTAAATCCTTTCACACTTCAAACTAAGGAATGGGGAATAATTGGTAAAACCATTTACTATTTCATTGGCCATTTCATATAACTATGCCTTTCCACTATTTATGATCATTGTACAAGTTGGCTCACATGATGTCATAATTCTAAATTCTCATAATATTCTCACACAAGCCTACTACCTCATAAATATATGGTAAATATCATAAAACATTTCATCATAAAATGATGAACTCTCATTCCATAGTATATGGTAACAGCTGAGAGTCTTTTTATAACTCTAGTCAAATATGAAACAGCACTTGAAATGGTGATTGTGTAGTGCTGTATTAAAGCAACATACTCTTACCTATTCTTTAACGCGTTTTTGAGCGTCCATTTGTACCATTGTGCACAGCGTGAGACTTTGGTCAGCAGAAAAAAAATCAGTTTTCCAGTCCTATGGAATGTAGCACAGTGGAAAATGTCACCTGGTAAATTCTCCCACGTTATAGATAACAGATAAATGTTTTTCCACATTCATTTTCCCAAATGACAGGATTGAATACTGTACATCTGAAAGCTAAAGAGTGTAATTTTATTCTACAAACAATACATTGGTGATTTGTATGATCTGTTTAAGTATTATTTATGGTTGACTTACTTCCTACACAGATTGATAATATAAAAAAAAAACCTTCAGGACTTTCCGTCCATTTCCACATGTGGGTATTTTTCCCCACAATATTGTTTAACTTCACGAACTTCAAGAATTGCATCAGAGGTCTTTCATTCCAAATGTTTACAGTTTTAGATAGACATAATAATAGGAATCCCATCTTTTCTGCAGAGGTAACAGGGTTAAACTGTGTTTTGAGTTGGATGAATACCAGGGGAATTTCAAACCGATGTGAATGTATTGTAGATGTATATATTAAAAACACAACCACTTTTAATTTTATTCTTCACTCTTTTACTTCCAAATGTTCTTAAGAGTTTACAAAGTTCAGCTTCCGAGTGACAACATTTTTGGGCATGCTTACTCTGAACTGTACGTAAAGATGGCCTTTTCAAGCCTAATGGGGGTAGCCCTACATAACACACACTACACCTCATTCTCCATGCTGCGTTCCCTCTGATAAATTTACATGTTCGCTCCTCATTTGCAAGTTAATGTGAGATTGTAATGTTTGCATACCTTAACATTTCAAAGACCAATAGAGAAGGAGTGCTAGCATAGGAAATAATTTTAGCTACTTTTATTCATAGAATTTGACCCGGAAAACATTGACATAATTAGAATGATGATACCTTGACACAGACCTTATTGATACACTGCAGTTTTATACATAACATCTCAGTTTTATAATTGAATATATATTTTATATAATTTAAAATATTTGTATAGATAGTTCAACTCATTATAGCAGTATCAGAATTATTTTTTAAAAAGAAAATTCATAACAATAATAAAAATGTAATAAAAAAGAAACCTTCTGTTTGAAAATACTCCTAAATCTCATAAATTAGGTACTGTATGAAGCCAAAGATGTGACAGCACATGTCCTATTTACATAGGCCTACATCTTCATTATTATGACTTCATATTTCAGAATTATGATGTTCAATTGCTAGTACATAACTAGTAGTCATGTCATAAGTGCTGCACTTTATGCCACTGTAAGATTCTCGCCTATGTGTTATGGTCATGATGGTTGCTAAATCACAACTAAAAGACCGCTAACTTGTTTTTATGTCTATTAATTTTTTTTACTGGTTTGCTTAAAATGTGGAAACTAGTTTGTCAATTAAGCAGACTTGAAAGAGTCTGTACTGTGATAGATGCCATCCATGGGTTACTATCAATATCACTCAGCAACCCAACAATTAAGTAAGCAATAACAACATGGGGAATGGCTTTCTATTGGAGAAAAAGACATCTCCACTGATGAAGAGATAGGAGAATGCCCTTCACTAAAGTACACTGGAATAAATACAGGCCTACCACATCTTTTGACATGATAAAATCTGCATTCATTTTATACCTGTAAACGTTTGGTGTCAGCTTTTCCCGCACTGCCCTGACATGTGGCATATTTACAGTACTACAAGGTATACAAGCGAAGGGATACGATAACTCCTGTAGTTAGTATTACACATCATATATGTTACTGCTTTTTGATATCTGACCAAGTATGTCATTTCACACAGTGCTGTGGATGGATTTGTTGACATGTGTTTAGAGTTGGTGATGTATTTTTGGAAGCTTGTTCCTACTCCAAAAGCAGGGGGCACCCGGATTTGAACCGGGGACCTCTTGATCTGCAGTCAAATGCTCTACCACTGAGCTATACCCCCTGTTCTCCATGGTGTTTGTACAACCTTTGACCTCTTTCAACTTTACATTGTGACCTGACTTGTAGGTTCTAATTTTCATGTGGTTCATCTGATCACACACAATGACAATAAAATGTGTAAAAACAAACTAGATTAGAATAGATTACACATAAGAGTACCACTAATAACAAAACATTAGAATGGGTAGTGTGAGATAAAAAAAAAAACTTGGCCAAAGGTCCATGTGATGCTAATGTCTACGTCTTCAACAGTATGCTAAAGTTGGTGCTTAACAAATGCTGTACACAGAATAAATTCTGTCTTCTCACGGCTTATAGAGCTTTAGATGGATGGCTACATGCAGTCACTGCATTCACTCACCTATCTAACATTTACTCTCCCTCTCCCTTTCACTGTCCATACATAAAAAAGTCAACACAAGAGTTTGGACCTGATGTTGGAATTACAGTCCTAGCCTTTTTTTAATGATGAGGCTACTTTCCTTGATTGTTAAAAAGTGTGGAACTCTCAGTGGTCATCTTGGCATTCAACCAGAGAAAGCAACCAACTTGTACAGCAGCAAAGACATTAACACTAGTGGACTTAAATTAAACACTCAGCTTTTCTCATCTGAAACACAGTGATGGTACACAATGATATAAAATGTTTTCAATTGTGTTTGAAATTGTGTTGCCACACACACACAGTGACACTTTTCTATTTGGACTATCTGACTACTCATTCATTAACTTGTGCAATCCTTTTTACCTATCTCTATCTACTGTGATTTGGTGGTTTGCTACTGGAAACTTATTTTCCCTGAAGGGGCCTGCTGATGACATTATAAAGTTTTATTCTATTCCATTCTATGCTTTATTTTTAGATAAGAGCACATAACACAGAAGCTGAACAAAGGGATAGGTAGGCTACAGCCAGGCTGGTAGGGTCCTATCTTGATCAGGAAAAAGAGCATTGCCAACCACAGTTGAATTCTACATTTTGTGCACAGCTTATATTACTTTTATTATTTTAGGTATGTTTATTTATGATACCCACAGTAACTCATAATTTCATAATTATTCTTTTGAGTACGTAGGTAATGTGTTTCTGGAAATAATTTAAAATATTGCAAATCTAGCCTCACAAACACTGGACTGACGGCCATTGCCGCCCCCTGCTGTTAAGATAACATCACTGCCAAAAAATACTAGTTATTTTTCCAGTGGGTTTCATATGCTCAACACCCAGACTATTGAACATGTTATGTCACTGTATTTCACTGAAATGTGTTATTCTATCCATTGGTGCTAGGAAGTATTTCATAATATATCACCACACTGCATTATAGTTTACCATAATGGTACAGCGTGTACAGATTTCTCAGGCTGGTGGTGGAGAGTATTTATAGACTACAACATAACTTAACCATCTTATGATTTCGCTTCTTACAGCCACTCAGAACCCTCTCGGCTTCATGTGGTAGATATACAATGCTCTATATCAGCAATTGCTAAATGAGGGGGCACCCGGATTTGAACCGGGGACCTCTTGATCTGCAGTCAAATGCTCTACCACTGAGCTATACCCCCTGTGCAATACTAAGGAAAATACGTTATAATTTATTATGCGCACAGAAATGAGTTAATGTGAATTATAGGGCAGAGAATGATTGAGCTCAGCTGTAGCCTACCCTGACGACGTTGCCTGAAAATGCTTCTTTCAGCCTATGAGTAGATTGTGTAGGGTAGAGCAATGGTTAACATTTTCACAGAGGAGTACCGCCTCTACCTCAAATTTACAGACTGCATTTTGTCAATGGATGCTTGGAGTCGTACATCAACAAAGGTCCTCTATATGGCTCACATTTTATTCAACTGCCTTCATAAGACAATAGCGTCCACCAAAGGATTTGGCCATGGTGCTCAGTGGGATGCTAACTACCAAAGAACAGAAAAAATGGGCACAGATGTAGCCTACACTAATGAACTTCCGCATTCCTGTGAATGGGAGCTAGTGAAGTGAAGAGACTCCAAACGAAGCCTTCTCAGCCTGCACTTTATCAGACACATCTATTTTTAACATGCCAGCGTTGGCCAACACGCGATGTTGTTGTGAAAATAATATGTAGACTGCTTCACTTTTAACAGTCATTCGCCCATTCGCCAGTGGACCGCCCTCGTTTTGCCTCGGTCGTGCGCGCGTCACAAAGCAAAGGCGCGCGTGCTCGCGCTTTCCGCGTCTGAAATCCGTGCGCTGACAGCCAGCGGTGGAAGAACATCAACAGCCACCTCAAAGACCGGAAAATTAACTCAAACATCCATACGCGAATCCAGCGAGTTTCACCCGTATTTGCTTTCGTTGTAAATATTGGGAGTATTCGTTTTACCTGGGATCTCGGGAACTCAGATTTCAACCATGAATCCGTTGTGTAGCAGATGCAACAAAGTCGTGTACCCCACGGAAAAAGTGAATTGTCTGGACAAGGTAAGCTACTAGCTAGCAACCAAAATACATGGCTATGTGCCTCTTGGTAGAATGGAGGATTTTTAAAATTGCGCAGTGATCAAAACATACAAAGGGACACACCAACATATAAATCATGAAGCAAATAAAGACTCCAGGGTAACGCATGATAGAAAAACAGAAATTGTAAGCTGGCAGACCAAGCAGGTTATTCACCAGGAGAGTCGCTACTATGGAAACTTGTGACTGCTGTGACTATCGACCGTCCATCTTGATCAACATAATTAGTATGCTTCTTTGTTTTTGCGCGCGGGTCGGCTTGCATCTTCGTTTTTGTAGCAAGCGTTACCTGTGTTTTACATAGCGAGGGAAAACTGTGTGGCCTGGGCTGCGCTTGAACATGGCGTGGTGGAGATCTGACGTGTCAGAGTCGCATACAATGGGTGGATTCAAAGCAAACCTAATCTTTCCTCGGGGCAGCTAAATTGGTCTGTGGAGTGTAAAGGAAATAGCTGTTTGGACGTTGTACTAATAATCTTACCGTGAACTTGGAGGAGAAGGACTACTAGGCTACCGCTACCCTGTGACAGTCCAAGCCTAACCAGACCACCAGATATGGCAAAACCCAAACATGCTAACTGCTAGCAAGGTATAAATCGACAGATGTTGACCACGTAGGCTAGCCAAGTCAAGGTGATGCTAAAGGTTCGTAGTTTCACCTTCCCGTAAATTGAATGGCCACAGTGGCTCAGGGATTTGTGCCCATGTCATTAATCTGAACTATTATTCACTCTCCAGTCAAGCATGCCGGTGAACTTTTGGTCTTCCCTGCCTCTGTAATGCCTGCTTCTCTTCACCTGAATAGCTAGCTGCGTCAAGTGCCCCTACCTAGTTAAGTTTCAAGCACACTGCTAACAAGACATCACCTACTCTGCGAAGATGTGGTACCCTCTCGATGTTGCAAGATGTGCTAAGGCTCTGTTCTGTGTTTCCTCCACAGTCACCTGTGCGGAGTTGGTGGGACAGTGGGTGCGTTCATTCATGTTTTTAAACAGGCCGTTTGACGTTTGCCTGGAGAATGGCATGATGGCAGGTGCTGGGCTGTGATGCCGCTTACTTATGATGTAAACGTGTCTCGGATTCCTTCACAACATGCCAACATGATCAATGCTGTCATGCAAGCGCGGTGTATGATTTAATACATGATTTTGCAGAATGGTGAGCTGCATTAATCTCCATAGTGGGTTGCAGGGTGGGGTCTGTCTGTCTGTGCTCTGCTAATGTTATTGTTAGTGCTTGAATGTGTGTTAGAGCGAGAGACGGAGGGGGAGAGACAGAGGGGGCTGCCTGTCGAAAGTGATAATGCATTTTATGGCCCTTAAGAGCGCGTTAAGGAAATCGATGACCCGGAGACGGCTTGGCTGGGAGACCTTGTCTGAAAGAAAAACTGAAGCGAGTGATGCTGGCCAGCCTATTATTTGTGCCATGCAGCTTGACCTATAACAGAAAGGCAGTTTAATATAAATTTTTTGTGCTTTGTTCACACGGATGGCCTTATATGGTCATTGTATAAATGAAAGAGGGCTGGCTTTTGGTGTTGAGTGACTAGTTAGTGTGTGTGTGTGTATATGTGTGTGTGTGTGTTTCTGGAGAGTGCCCATTTCAAACAAACTCCATAGCTGACTTGAGTCAAGTTGCATACACACTCAAGCTCAAACATACCCAGTGCCCAGGGGCAGGCGCGCAAACACAAGTAGAGACACTCACAGCACAGACATAGGCTTATGTGTGTGTGTGTCTCTCTCTCTCTCTCTCTCTCTCTCTCTCTCTCTCTCTCTCTCTCTCTCTCTCTCTCTCTCTCTTTCTCTCTCTCTCTCTGCATCACTCCCTGTCTCTCTCTCTCGTTTGCTATGTCTATGCTTCTTTGTCTCTCTTCCTCCGTGCCCCTCTCTCTCCCTCTCTCTGTCTCCTTGAGAGCCAAGGGTGATGGAGGGGGGAGTTTGGTTGGAACCTAAAGAGAGTGAGTCAGGAATAGGTGAAGAAGTGAACGTTACATTGGGTAAGCAGAGCAGAATTGTAAGGTGGAGGGATGCTGAGAAGGATGGATGAAGGGGAAACAGAGAGCTGCTTCAGAAACACAGGACGTAATGATGGAAATCTGCAGGTTAGGTTTGGCATCATTCTTTCATTCCTCGTTAGTGCCCCAGTCTCCTGTCTGTCAGGTAAGTAGGGCCGACAAGGAGATACCCATACATGCACACTCCCACTCTCAATCTCTCTCTCTCACACACACACACGCACACGCACACACACACACACACCCACAGACACATATCCCATGCACACACACACTCCCACCAAACACTGAAAGCCAGTGATTCTGTATGGACATTGTTGAGAATAGTTAGGGCATCACACACATCCCACCATGTTGTGTCTCTTTAGAACATCTGGCCCATTTTCTGCATGTAATTGTAATGAGCCACCCAGTAGGCCTGCAGCTGCCTTTTTTTTGCATATAAAGGTGTGTGTGGTGTGTCTGTGTGTGTGGTGTGTGTGGTGTGTGTCTGTGTGTTCAGCAGTGTGTGTGGTGTGTCTGTGTTCACCATGCACATTCCTGTGCAAGCCAAAGTCAGGGCAGAGGTAAAAGTGTTGTGACAAGACCCAGGCTGTGCTCAGGTGCAATGGGTCCATAGCCACTCAGCATAGTGAAAGTGATGGGGCAGTGTCTGTCTCCTCACTCTTGTTTCTCATTCATTCCCACACAAGTCACAGTGTGTGATGATGATATATACATATGTATCAGTTGATTTGCACACACAGACGCTACAAACACACTCTTGCTATTGCTGTTGAGTTTAGCCTCTTCTGTTGATCCACTCATACCCATGGCTCTCCCTGATGCTTTGGGTTTAGCAAACCTTTACCCGATTATTCACATGTTTAGATTTGCACACACACACACACCCACACACACCCACACAGACACACACACACACACACACACACACACACACACACACACACACACACACACACACACACACACACACACACACACACACACACACACACACAACCCATATGCATAACTGTTTACACAGAGTGTGCACATAGACTTGAATTAAATGCTTGTGCATAGACAGACATGGAAGTCTTGTGGTAATGGTCATATTTAACCACATCAGAGATCCCACTAGGAATGGGTTGGTAGTCTGTAATCTCTGGTTAGACAATGTTTCATTCTGACTGTTGTGGGCCAGCCACATGGCTATTTGTCATAGTCTTATGAAGCCTACCACCCCTTAATCTGCTATCCTTGCAGTGTTGAGAGTCACAAGTTCACTTCTTTGCTTTGACGCTGTAAGTTTCTCTTTTTGTTTTTTTTTTTTAATCTTAGAAGATTTGTGCCCTAAAGTTCTGGAGAGAGGAGAGACAGGTGCTCGTTCACATATTGTAGCTGTCTTTACGTGTTTGGTGGAAGGGATGTGTTCTCTTTATGCTGTGTGTGCGCGCGCATGTAAGAACAAAACAGAAGGCGCTCTTTATTTTTAACCTTGAAGTCAGACAAAGGGCTTTGGGGTTGGAATGTAGGGTAGCGGGTCAGGTCGGTACAGTGCAGTGAGCGTGCGTGCGTGCGTGCGTGCGTGCGTGCGTGCGTGCGTGCGTGTGTGTGTGTGTGTGTCAATGTTGACTCAGGAGCAAAAAGGACCAAAGTCCTCTCCTGTTCACCACATAGTTTCCCTACAAGCTGAGGGAAATGTTGTGAAAGGGAAGGAGGGGACATGCAAACATACATTTACACACACACACACACACACACACACACACACACACACACACACACACACACACACACACTTCGATGGTGTGAAGAAGTCTAGCGGCTAATTTATCTCGTGTGGAATCAGGAAAAAAGTGGTGTGACTCAGTAAGAGCCACTCAACACAAAGTGGCCCAACGTGCTGTCTGTCAAATAAGTGTGTGTGTGTTCATCATGCAATCATCCATCTTGTGAAAGATGCTTGTGGTCACTGGTATCAAACATCTTTCTTTCTCTCTCTCTGTCTTTCAGTACTGGCATAAAGGATGCTTCAGCTGCGAGGTCTGCAAAATGACTCTCAACATGAAGAACTACAAAGGCTTTGAAAAGAAACCCTACTGTAATGCGTAAGTGTCCCTTTGAGTCTGCTTTGCCTGTCTGTCTGAGTGGACAATTGTGTCTGTCATTATTCTGTATTTCCATCACCTTCTGTCACCGCTTTTGTTTTTTTCTCAGCGTTATTCTTTCAGTGATTTTCTGTGTCCCGCTCTCCGATATACCATCCTCACATTTTCTCTCACTCTCCTTTCCCTCCATCTCCCAAATCCCCCCCCCTCTCTCTCTCTTTCTCTCTCTCCCCCTCTCTTTCCCTGTCTTTTTGTCTGTCTGTCTCTCTTCCACTCATACACACACTAACTCACTCACACACACATTCTCTGTCTCCCTCTCCCTTGCGTGCCGTCTCTGTCTGGGTCTCCCTTTATTCGTAATGCTCTCTCTGCTCTCTGTTCCCGGGTGCTTCTTTGTTTCCTTTTTTGCCTGTGGTATTGCATGACACAACAGACACACACATACACACACACACTCTCACACACACACGCACACACCCTCTCTTCTTGAACAAGTCTAATTGCTAAAGGAAGGTCAAGTGGGAAGGGAAATTCCGTGAGTTTTTCTGTGATGACACAAAAGTCGGCAATCACTCTCACACCCACCCAAACACACACACACCCACACACCCACATAAACACACACACACACACACACACGCTTCCATAGTAGTACATTTTATTCTGGAATCTCCCTCAACTTTCAGTTCCTGTGGCCCATTGTTGGCATTTCCAGTGCACGTGCACATCCATGTTTCTTATCAACCAGAAGCGCGTCTGACGGATGCTCCCTCCCCAGCTGTGTGCCACAGCCCCACCTCCCAGTGCAGTCATCCCTGCCCTTTTCGCCCCGGGGGGGGAGGGACAGACAGAGGCGTGCCCCTTCAATGCAGCCGCGTGCCAGGAGGCAGTGTCGCTCCCGTGCAATCAGGGCCTACCCCTCGTGGGAGGCTGCCCTACCGTACACAAAAAAATTACTCCTCATTTCCCTCTGTGCTGTTTAGAGTGAGCAGCCTGTGCAGTGAACTACGTCTATTAGGAGTAAGTGCACCTGTGTTTGTGCTTCAATTAGCATCTAATGAGGGCTTTGTTTGGAATGGTAGAGGCTGTGGGCCTACTGTGCTGCGCTTCTCTACAGGGGCAGTGGTGCAGACACAGATCGTGCCCTCTCTTCCAGTAGCGCAGTCTGGATTGGAACATATGCTTCCTGCACACTCTGCCATGTCTTGGATTGGATAGGAGAGGAGAGGGAGCTGTTTGAGCCCTAAAGTGGGTTACTGTGATTTGGAAGGAGGATATTGAGGTCTCTTCGTGCCCAAAGGCATGCTGGGGGATGTAGTGCCTCAGACGGTTTTAGATCGGTCTCATTGTGTTGCTGCCTCCCCAGGAGAATACAGAAGGGAGAGGAAGTGGGTTAGCATGTGTATGTGCGCGTGTGTGCATCTCTCTCTCTCACACGCACACACACACACACATACACAATCTTGACTGGAAATATAATTATTTTGCCTTCAGATGAAAAATGTCTTGGGACTAATAAGGTGTGTGTGTGTGAGTGAGTGAGTGTATATGTGTGTGTGAGGGAGAGATAGAGAGGCAGAAAGACAGAAAGAGAAAGAAAGAAAAATAGAGAGGGAGAGAGTACCCAGATATTCCCTGGGAGTTTGAAGAGGGCATAGATTCTTGCACCAGCCATTCCCAGCCCCTCTCAGCACCTTTTGTTATGGGGATGTAGTGTTGCTCCCCTAATGTACAGCGCTGCATTAAATAACACTACTTTGTAAACAGCCAACCAGTTGCACAAACACTCACTGACTAGATCAGTGTTTCTCAATTATTTTCTGTTACGCCCCCCCTAGGAGGAATAAAACATTTCGCCGCCCCCCCACTCTCTGACACAACTAGATAATAGTATAATTTGTCTAAAAAATTGTTATAACTACACCCCTGCATAACATTTTATCCTTATTAACAATAAAGAAAACAAAAAATAAAGAAATATAGATCACCTTATAACAAAGAATAACTTTATTAACATTGTTTTTTAGTCTGTACTGTGGTCGATGTTGCAATTACACTTTATTCTAGTACGGCAAAAAATGTTCCCCAGGGTCAGACGCGCCCCCCCTGGCATGGCACTGCGCCCCCCCAGGGGGGCCCGCCCCACTATTTGAGAAGCACTGGACTAGATAGATAGCCCCTTCGGAGCAGTAGTCTGAGAGTCTGTAAATGACATTAGTCCCATACCTGAAGTCTGCTGCTGCCTCTCACAGTAGCAGACATAAATCTCTTCGCTCTGTGACATTTCATAACACTTATGCTAAAAGCGTCCCTACTCGACACTTTTGCTGGCCACACTTTGCCGAGTGTGAATGATTGTCTTCAGCTCCCATTTGATCCCAGCTGAGACTCTTGCTGCAGAGCTTGGCCAAAAAAAACCTTTGTTCAACTGGATGATTGAATCGTAGTTTTGTGTTGGATAGCAGATATTAGCCATCTGGTTAAGCAGCACATCAGTGCACTTAAGCTTTCAGAATTTATTTCTGGCTTTGTTTTCCAGAGATATTTGATTTCTGAAAAGGAAACCTCCAGAAAAGTGCAGGTGGGGCGTTGAAATCTTTTGAATTTGTTCTATCTTGTAAGCACACGTTTGTCCTTGAAGTGTTAATAGTGAACTCTGGCAAAAGTCTGGACCTTCTGGAATTTAGGTCTGAAAGCAGCTGAAGCTGAGACACCAATGTCTATCTGTTGTAAAAGGCCAAGGACTGTCAAGGCATATTGAAGTGAAGTGTTTTTGACACACTGTTTACTAACAAACTGTTAACTTTATCATGCAGTCTGAGGGCATACTCTGTTGTGCATTGACACTGGCCCTATTGAGTGTAGCAGGGCTGTTGGCAGGCCCAGAGAGGCTCTTTGTTTGTTGTCACCATTGCTGGGCCTGTGTGGGTGGAGGGCCTACTTGCAGTCAGACTCTGGCGTGCTGTTCAGATGTTTGTTTATGTTTTTAGCAGACACTTGGGCCTATACACATGGCAACGTACTGCACAAGTCTAATCTCAGCTGACAGGTTGTGGGTCAGGGCATGTGGCCATCTCCCCATAATTGCATTTCTGTGTATTTGTGTGTTTGTTTTTTGTGTGTGTGTGTGTGTGTGTGTGTTGGTTTCTTGTGTACATGTGTGTGTGTGTTTCTTGTGTGTGTGTGTGTTTCTTGTGTGTGTTTAACTATTTCTGATGTTGATTTTTATAGACACTACCCCAAGACGTCGTTCACCAGTGTTGCTGATACTCCTGAGAACCTTCGTCTGAAACAACAGAGCAAAATGCAAAGTCAGGTAAAGTGCATGTGTACATGCACACAAACACATAAGCTCACACACACTCTCACAAACACGCGTAAACACACACACACACTCACACACACACACACACACACACACACACACACACACACACACACACACACACACACACACACACACAGATAGGTTGCCCTGTCAATGCAAACAGATGGGAAGGTGCAGTATTGTATCTATAAACACTGTGTGCTGACGCAAGGGGATGCCAGCCTGCCCTTTTCCTGTCCTCCTTTTACCATCACACCATCCCTCCTCCCTTCCTTCCTTTCACCGGGCCACAGGCTTTGTTTACATTCCTTCTTTTTTTCTCTCTTTCCAGGAGCAGACTTTTATCTCTTTAATAGCCCTTACTTCACCTCTCTGTTTGTGCAGTGTAGTGCTCTCCACCTGCCTTCCTCTCTCTCTCTCTCTCTCTCTCTCTCTCTCTCTCTCTCTCTCTCTCTCTCTCTCTCTCTCTCTCTCTCTCTCTCTCTCTGTCTGTCTGTCTGTCTGTCTGTCTTTTTGACATGATGTCTCCCTTTCTTTTTCTTTCTTTTCTACCCACGTCTGCATCTCTTCTTTTCCTTCTTTCTTCTTCAACTCCTGCCTCTTTCTTTCTTTCTTTCTTTCTTTCTTTCTTTCTTTCTTTCTTTCTTTCTTTCTTTCTTTCTTTCTTTCTTTCTTTCTTTCTTTCTTTCTTTCTTTCCTCCTCTGATAATGAGGTGTGACAGGCTGTCCCTAGCTAACACAGCAGTGGGGTTTCCGTGGAAACGGCAACACGGCGGCGTTAGTAATGCATATCGTCACCAGAAATATGCAGATCAGATAAACACTCACACACACACACACACACACACACACACACACACACACACACACACACACACACATGAATATGTACATCCACACTTACACACGCATTTGTTGTTTGCTGCTATTTGCCAGGCATGGGAAGGTCTCAGGGGTGCGTAAATGATGATGAAATGATCACATTTTTCTGGGTTAATTTGTTACAGGATAAAACCCCACTGCACCAAAAACAACATCTGTCCCTCTTGTGCACACTCACACACATTGTAAGCCTTCATGTATACACACACACACACACACACACACACACAAACACACACAGAGGGTATTTTAGTAGGAGAAAAACATGTTTCTATTTGTGTGTGTGTGTGTATGTTGGTAACAGTATGGATTAAGAGAAGTCGATAGAGCAGTCCAGACTGATGATGATTAACTCGTGGTAATCCGCCTTTGAGGGGGTGTGTGGAGGATGCGTGTGCGTGCGTGTGCATGTGTGTGTTTCGAGGAGCAGGTTAACGAGGTCATGTGTGTGTCAGTGTCAGTAGGGTTTCAGTGGTTATGAATGACCCTGATTACTCCTAGATTACGACCAGTCTCTGCCTACAGGGTCAGCTCCATATCCGCTTCCTCCACCTCTCCGCAAATCCCCACCATCCTGCACAAACATGGCCGACTGCAGACGGCTGAATGTGTCCATGTTTATGTCTCTGGGGACAGGTAGTAGTATGCAGACGACATGTTTATGTCTGTGGGGACAGGTTGGAGTATGCAGACAGCTGAATATGTTTGTATTTATGTTTGTAGGGACAGGTAGTACTATGCAGACAATTGAATGTGTTTTTATCTATGTTTGTGGTCACAGGTAGTATTATGCAGAAGGCTGAATGTGTTTGTATTTATTTTTGTGGAGACAGGTGTTAATATGCAGATGGCTGAATATGTTTGTATTTACTGTATGTTTGTACGGACAGGCAGTACTATGCAGACGACTGAATGTGTTTTTATCTATGTGTTTGTATTTGTTTTTGTATGTTTGTATTTATTTACTGTATGTCTGTACGGACAGGTAGTAGTATGCAGACGACTGAATGTCTGGCAAATAACAGCAAGCAGCAAATGTGTGTGTACATATGTATATGTGCATAAGTGCGTTTGCACATGTGTGTGTGAGTTTGTGAGTGTTTATCTGATCTCCATATTTCTGGTTTGTACTTATGTTTGTGGACACAGGTGATGGTATGCAGACGGCTGAATGTGTTTGTACTTATGTTTGTGGGGACAGGTGATAGTATGCGGACGGCTGAATGTGTTTGTGTTTATGTTTGTGGGCACAGGTGATAGTATGCAGACGGCTGAATGTGTTTGGGTTTGTGTTTGTGGGGACAGGTGCTGTACAAAGAGGAGTTTGAGAAGAGCAAAGGGAAGGGCTTCAGTGTGGTGGCCGACACACCAGAGTTGATGAGACTCAAGAAGACACAGGACCAGATCAGCAACGTGAGTCTCTGTCACAACCATCTCATACACTCTCCCACACACACACACACACTCTCATACCCTCTGACACACACTTTCTCCCACACACACACGCACACACGCTCTCTTTCTCATACACTCTCCCACACACACACATACATATACACACACACTGATCGGTGCAAATATGGAGGTAAAGCTGGATGCGGAGGCATAGTTTGAGATTGTTAATGACTCACACACACAAAGGCCAAGCATGAAGTCACATCAGTATCATAAGAGGAAGGCAGTTAAATCATGTCGCTTCTTTATTTACCATCTGCAGAAGCGTCAACCCCGGCCTCGGGAAGTAAAAACCAGGCCATATATTGCCCGTGCACTTACCTACCGCAGGTGATTTCACTTACTGCCCAATCTACCTGTCTGATGATTTGTGTGTTCATTATAAGATCTGCTGGTTTAGAAAACGGTTGTATCAAATATCAGGACTCCATGGGAAAATCGGGCATAGTCACTAAATCACATTTTTTTCCCAAGTTACTCCCCCTATCAGTAGCTGCATTGAATCCCCAGCTTTTTTTCAAAAGTAATCCTGTGAATAAACGAGCATAGTGTTGAGCTAGAAGCATTTTAAAAAAACATTTACTTCTAAAATTTTATCAAAAATCAAACTAGTAAATTCTATTCTCTACATTTTGAGACCGTGCCTGTTTTTCTTGTGGACTCCTCATATGAGGCAGAGTTTTAACTTTCTGAAACCAGCATTGACGCCTCTGGCCGTCTGCTACAGTACAACACATCTCAGGACATCTCATTTACAATACCTAAGAGAAGTGTGAACACCTGCAGTCGAGTTTTTATATCCGAGAGCTTTGTCATGTGTAGCTTTGGGCTAAAGTTAGGGTGGAGCCAGCTCTCTTGTTTGCATTTCTTAACCTTGTGTTTGTTCCCACATTGCAGTGCGTCAGATATGTTGGTTGGTAAGCAGCGCTAGTCCGAGCATGGTGTGAGTTAGCATGTTTCTCCACGACTTGGTTTGGTAGCATTCAGTACTAACAGGTCCTATGGCCTTGAATAAAAATAAAACATCTCTCTCGCTTGCTCTCTCTCTTTCTCTCTCTCTGTCTCTCTCTCTCACTCTCTCTCCCCCCTCTCTCTCTTCTCCTCTCTCTCTGGCTCTCTCCTGCTCTCTCTCTTTCTTTCGTGTGTGCGTTTTGGTGTAAAAGAGAGAGAGAGAAAAACATGAAGCATTAGTGCTTCGAATTACATTCTAAACCTAATTCCTTGACACATTACAGAAGTAGCTCTTCTGTACACTTTAACCAACCGCAGCTCACTTTAACCAACTTGTGTTTTTAAAATTGTGCATACAATTTGTCTACAAAGCAACCCATGCACTGGTCTAACAGAATACTGACCGTAAAATGCCCTCACCTTCTTGGACGTAATGCTTTCGTGTGGCAAAAGAGGAGGTCTGTGCACAGTTTGTGTGCACTGACTTTCCTGGTGTGTGCATTTGGCGTTCTGATTTGAGAACCACCCAGCATGTCAGATGTGTCGAGCTCTCATATGCCACCGTGTTGGAACATGTCCATGCTCATTCTAGTCACTCTCTCAGTCTGTTTGTCTTTCCTTTTGTTCTTCTTTATCTGACTCTTTTGTCATTTATGTGTTTTGCATTGAACTTTTCTTTCTGTCTATCTTTTTTATTTCTATCTTTATTTTCCAAGTGTATCTTGAAAGCATGAGTGAGGTTGTTGGCTGTGAGGATGTTGGATGTGTTTACTGCGTGCTTTGATACTGAGAAGGATTTTCCTGCCCAGCAGTGTTGGACGGACACACACACACACACACACACACACACACACACACACACACACACACACACACACACACACTTTAATTCAATCACATGCAAACACATTCTGACGGCTGCCCATCCTCCGAGATGGTAACTCCCGAATATTAAACCCACACACTTGTTTTATCTCTGCGCCTTGCATCACCCGTTGCCTCTGTGTGTGGACAGAAGGGTGGTTGCCTAGCAACGGAGAGGTCTTAAAGGCCCTTTTGCAATATCATTTCCCTTTTAGTGCTCTTGGCTGGGTTTTGTTTCAGAGGGCACACACATGTTGTGCCCTGGCCAAGATGGTACAATGCATGCAGCAAACATTACACCACAACAAGACACCATGCTATCCTGCATTTGACAATGATGGCTGTCCCAAGAAACACATTTAGAAATCACATTCACAAAATCATAGCGGGAGTATATGGGAATCTGTTTGTGCTGTCTCTCAGCATTTTGTAAAGCAAACTGCAGTTGCAATGAGGTCGTCTGGATGGTACTGAAATCACAAAAAAAAAAAAAGTTTTTTGAATAACGTCACACGTCAGTAGTGCTTTTGTTATTGGCTGCTCCGGGTGTCTGTCAGCAGGGCTCGCCCACTGAAAGTGCCCCCCCCCCCCCCCCCCCTGGCCATGTTTAGTTACAGTGTGGGCCGATCTGCATTCTGTCATGGAAAGCGTGGTCGCCTTTTAAGACAACGCCCCTGCTGGCGTGACGCAGTGGAGTCACCTGCTGGAGACAAGTGGTACCACAGGAAACACTTTCCCCTGTCTGTCAAGGTGGATTCCAAATTGGTAATTTGCTACGGGCTTCCTGTGTCCTCATTCCTCGGGCCTCTTGCACCCTAGAGAAATATTTAGAAGAGTGGCAACCTGGAGGAGTAGGTCTCATGTCTCTAATTGCTGTCTGAGGAGACGGTGGGACGAAACCGGGGGGGGGGGGGCATAGGAGCATCCTATGAGGAAAGGCGCATCTTTTGAGGAAGTTTCTTTTATTGCTGGCTCAAGGGTCTGTGGTTTAAAAACCATCACGTAGCCTTTTCGATGGCGTTCAGCAGAGGTTCTGGAATGTCTAAGGTGTGACACAAAGGTGTGGCCCAAGTACAGCACATGATCAGCCAAACCGACGCAAGATCTTCATACTCTTGAATTATCGTCAATTGTCTCAGCCTTATTGAAGGTTTTATGGTTTTCTTGATGCAAAGATCATGTTTTAAAATCGATAAGCCTGATAAGTGGAATTGATTAGTGCTGAATCTACCAAATTGTAGTGGATTTCATTAGCTGTACTATGACAGGCATTAGGTCAATATTGTCTGGTATTTTCAGAAAGAATGTTTAATTTAGGTACTTCAAAGGTTGTTTAAATGTATTAAAGCTGTTCCTTGAAATCATACAGATTTCATAAAGTCAGGTGTAAATGAACCATACTTGCTGGCATGGAATTAAATGTAAAAGTGTGTATTAGTCCAAGTTATTGCTACAGTATATGTATAATAGCATGTGTGTTTAGTCTAGAGGTGATGCTGTCTGTGTGATTGGCATCTCCTGATTGGCCAAGTGCCCCATCACTCAATCGTGTTTGTCCTTGATCCCTCCATCCTTGTTGCATTCCTTCCTAGTTTGCTTCACATATGTAGTAAGGCAAGGGGCCGGGCCATAATGGGAGGCAGGAAGGAAGGAAAGGAGGATTTACAATTACAGGATTTGATAAGAAGAAACAAACGACAAAGACACCCTGTGTTACTACGACTGGGTGCTTAAACTCTCTGAAAATAAAGGCTAAGAAAAATAAAGCAAGCACTCTTAAGTTACTCTTTAATTGCCTCACAGATGTTTCAGCTTGGCACCCTTCTTCAGTGTGAGAAATGGTGATTTCACCTTTGACACCAACAACGGGTGTCAAAAAACTGCTGAGTGCTTGCTTGCTTTTTCTAAGGGTTTGATAAGAACAGGAACAGCCAGAACAACAGCTGTGAATTTAGCTCTTTGTGGTGAGAGGGCTTTTTCCCCCTGGTCTTTTCAGTATTCAAGTGGTGTTGAATTTTTCTGCAAAGAGGGCTGACTTTTCCTTCAAGCTCCATTCTTCTAAGAGCACCGTGGTTGTAATTGAAATGTTTAAAGCTTGGTTACGAGTCGAGTTGTTTTGATCAGCACCTCAAATTCACATCACATTTATCTTTGACTGTAAAGTACCCCCTCTAACCCCCACAGAGTTATGTTTTATTTGCAGTTGACGAGTTCATCTCGTCTCAAATAACTCAACAGTTGCAGTGTCGTGGATGTATCTAGTTGCATGGATTAATTATTTCTGTCTGTCGTGTGTTTGAATGTGTGTGTGTTTGAACGTGCGCGTGCATGTGTGTGTGCATGTGTGTGTGTGTGTGTGTGTGTGTGTGTGCGCGTGTGCGTGCGCGTGCGTGTGTGTGGTATGCTCCAGATCAAGTATCATGAAGAGTTTGAGAAGAGCCGAATGGGTGGAGAGGCACCACCCCAGCAACCCCCACCTCAGCAAAACACTACCTCAGGTACACACACACACACACACACACACACACACACACATACACCTTCACATATCCCAGACACCTGGCCATGGAGAGTTTCACTCACTTACACACACACACACACACACACACACCCTTACATGCACATACACACACACACACATATACATACACCTTCACGTATCCCAGACACCTGGCCATGGAGGGTTTCGCTTAGTTACACACGCACACACACACACACACACATACATACATACATACATACATACATACATACATACATACATACATACATACATACATGCACATACACACACACATATATACACACACACAACCACATACCCATGCCCACTCCAAATATAGGTCATAAACCATCTACAAATAATGTGGCCTGGCTGAGTGACTCATTCATCAGTAGCTCAGTGACAGAGGCGGCCCTTGAGTGTGAATACTCAGTCAATAAAATATATTACATGAAATCAACGAATAGCAAATGTTTTAATGTTATTTAAATTAATGACAGGCCCTAGGATGCACTGGTGTCAAAAGCGGGCAGCTTTTCTGGTAAGATGATAAATAAAATATTATATGTCATATTTTGCATTAAACCAATACATAGTACATGTTTCAGTTACTGACTGGGTAATACATGTACATACATTTGCAAACGTACATCAGCTTATTTAAATTAATGACAGGCCCAAGCATGCACTGGAGTGAGAAGCAGACAGCTTTTCTGGATGGTTTGATGATGATGGACTGAAACTTCATTCAGAGGCCTCAACAACAAACATGTCATTCCTGTCAACGTGGCGATAACCGTACTCATACTGATGCCAGTACCTTCTCGGCTCTGTCAAAAATGCCTGCCTAAAACGTGACCAGCAAAGACCTCATCTATCATACTTCTGTACATTTCTCAGAAGGAGCAGGGCTCACCAGACCCATCCATCAAGCAGAAACACCACCGTAAAATAGGCTTTTACCAGCTCATGGAGCTTAGCTTAAAAATGAGCTGAGAAAGTGCTTTTACTTCACTTGAGAGCGGCACTGGCCCTGAACACTCATTTTATGTAAGCAGGTACAACACTGTGAATTTGCCCCCTGGCAGGCATAGCCTTATATGAGAGATTATTTTAAAGGTGGTTGTAGGTCTACATGAAAAATATTTGACTAAAATATTTGCCATTACAGTATAAGCAGTGCAGACTCCATGAGTATTGTGTCGGGGTGGCCGGTCTGTGGCTGAGTCACACCCATTGGAGCTGCTTTATGGGGTTAAGTAACTGACTGATTTGGTTATATGTGAAGTATTACTAATGTTATCTCTCTCTCTCTCTCTCTCTCTCTCTCTCTCTCTCTCTCTCTCTCTCTCTCTCTCTCTCTCTCTCTCTCTCTCTCTCTCTCTCTCCCTGTCTTTCTGTGCATCTCTGTCTGTCTCTCTCTCTCTCTCTCTCTCTCTCTCTCTCTGTATCTTTCTCTCTCTGTATCTCTCTGTCCCTGTCTTTCTGTGTATCTGTCTGTCTGTCTGTCTGTCTCTCTCTCTCTCTCTCTCTCTCTCTCTCTCTCTCTCTCTCTCTCTATCTTTCTCTCTCTGTATCTCTCTGTCCCTGTCTTTCTGTGTATCTGTCTGTCTGTCTCTCTCTCTCTCTGTCTCTCTCTCTCTCTCTCTCTGTCCCTGTCTTTCTGTTCATCTCTGTCTGTCTCTGTCTGTCTCTCTCTCTCTCTCTCTCTGTATCTTTCTCTCTCTGTATCTCTCTGTCCCTGTCTTTCTGTGTATCTGTCTGTCTGTCTGTCTCTCTCTCTCTCTCTCTCTCTCTCTCTCTCTCCCCCTCCCTCCCTCTCCCTCTCCCTCTCTCTCTCTCTCTGCTGTTCCTGGTGCTGTGTGTAGCGTACCAGCCTCCCGCCGCCACTCAGAACTACCACTACGAGCCTGAGCCAGTGCGCCAGGCTGCTGCCGCCCCTCCACCTAGCGCCGGGGTAATCACGCTCACACTACACACACACACACACACACACACACACACACACACACACACACACACACACTAATGAATACTCGAAGATAAAAACAAAGACATGCAATAACTCAAGAGAGGTGTCTTTGTTGAAATAAGACCAAATTGGCAAAATTCCATAGTGAAAACTTTCTAATCAGAGTAGTGCAATGAGTTACCCAAAACGTAGTTGAATTTAATGTGCTGTCTTTGCTAAATGTTTTTCACGCAGATTGAATCCTCTTCAGAAGTCATTACAATCAGACAGCTCCTCTCTTACCCTCAACCAAGCACTTGCACAGTGCATATGGAATGCACAGCACACTTAATTTGTAGCTGGCAATAACTACTTTGTTTGTGTGTGTGTGCGTGTGTGTGTGTGTGTTGACGTGTCTGCAGAAGCGGTACCGGGCCGTGTACGACTACGTGGCGGCCGACACCGACGAGGTGTCCTTTCAGGACGGCGACGTGATCATGGACGTGCAGCAGATCGACGAGGGCTGGATGTACGGGCGCGTGGAGCGCACCGGCCAGATCGGCATGCTGCCCGCCAACTACGTGGAGGCCATCTGAGGGAGACAGGGATGGGTGGATGGAGTGAGAGAAGAGAGAGAGAGAGAGAGAGAGAGAGGAGGGGGGTAGAGGGGAGAAACAACAACAACAAAAAAGAGACTGGAAGGGGAGGGAGGGAGGGAGAGGAAAGGAGGGCTTGTGTGTGTGTGTATGTGTCTGTGTGTATATGTATACACACGTGTGTATGGAGCACACCACAGCCCAGTGCCATCTCATGTTAAAAAAAATCAAATGCTTTTGTTAATTATTTTTGTTCTCCTCCATCATCTCGTACAAACATAGGTGTTGTGTTTGTCAAAAACAAAAAAAAACAACACATACAGACTCATCTCTGTACAGCAAAAAAAAACGCTCATCAAGACCCTGCTTACACAATCACAAAAAAAACTGTATCTTAAGCAGCTGCCAATTCCTCCCCCCCTTTCTCCCTGTGTGTCCTTGATCTTCTGCACTCTTTCGGTGTGTCAGTCCCCTCTCTAATCTATTTGTCTGTCCGTCTGTCTGTCTGTCTGCCTGGATTTCTCTGTCTGTATTCCTGTCTGTCTGTCTGTCTGTATGTCTCCCTGTCTCCCTTTCTGCCTGACGGCATCTGTCTCAGCCCCAGAGGAGGTGCTATCACAAGTGGCACTTAAAGTCTTAATGACACACCTACACTTAACGGATGTGTATGTGTACATAAAACACACGCATATTTACACACCCAGTACATATCGCAACTGATGCACACACAAGCGTTACAGGCTTCAGTCCGTCATTCAGGGGTCATCCATATCAGCACTTAAACAAACAAGACCCCAACGCCCACCTCTCATCATCTGCTTCAGCTGTCATAACAGCAAGCGCAAAACATATACTCACTCGTTTTTTGTTTGGTTTCTGATTTTTTTTTCCCCTCAGCTCATAATCAGCTGTATATTTTGACAGTCAGGCATAGTGTAACTTCTCAATGGTTAGATGGTGAATGAAGCTTGAATTTTTAGACTTGTGATCATTCCCTTTTTGTCTTAATGGACAAAGCTCTTTGGCTTGTCCACAGGCATCAGATAGGATTATGGGTAAATCTCACATCCCGTCAAGGTTACATATCATTGGCTTTGCAAACAAGGAGGGGGGGGGTCGTGGCAAGCAGGTCAGCATTTAAGTGTAATATCTGATGTCTGTATATATGCCATAACTGTTGTTTGTTTTGTTTGTTTTTTTTTTTTTTTTTGTTGCTACATCAGCATCTCCAGTGCAAGCATGACCTCATGGATTGTGGGTAAAGTAGTCAAACTGGAATCATATTTTAAGGAACTCCCACTCCAACCCTGGTGGGGTCACTACGGGTTGCATACGAGGAGTGCCGCTAACGTTCTGTAAGGACAGCTCTGCCCTTCAGTCAGTTTCACCTTGAATTGTTACTCACTGTCACTGTTTTTGTTCAGCGTGTGCTTGTCAAGGATGCCGCCTCTCTGATGATCAGACAGGGAACCATTAACAAATCAGAAGCATTTATCAAATAAAAAAAATAAAAAGAAATGAATAAAATACAATCTATTATGTGTCAGAGCTGATGGAAAGATGTGGAGGCATTTGTTGGAAATGCACCTTATAAAAAAACAGGTTTGGTTCCTTGTCCTGTCATCATTGTCAGAGCTTGATGTGTGTCTGTCAAACAAAACGCCTCTTGACAAAGAAATGGCTGGCTGCTGGGGCTACGGAGGTAGCACATGACCCTTACAGTGCTAAGGGGGATGGACTGATGAAGGGTGGTGTCCTTGGCCAGCACTGGACACAGTGGGACTGGTGAAGACCAGTCAGGACAAAAACGTGGCAAAGCACAATGTTTAGTCATTCCTTTGAACTCTCTCTTTTTATTTGTCTGTGTTTCATTTCTATGCTGGGACATTCGTGTGTTACGTTAAACTCTCAGTGATCGAAAAGCTCTTCTTTATGACATCATTGTGACTTTTTCTTTTATCATGCTGTTTCCATTGCTTTTCTTCCATTGCTGTTGTAAGAGACAGTTAAAATGCCAATTTATGAATATCGTTTAAATAAAAAGAAACACTTTTATTTGTATACCAAGGAAGGCCAGTATCTTAAAAAAGGTAAACAAAAATGTTTTCTTCTAAGTATAATTGCCATAGGGTAGTCCAAGAACTTGGATTAGTAGCAAGCCTAGCTAAGTGGTGTGCGACTGAAACGTACCTTGTGCGAGTGCACCCCAAAGCGACTCGGGTTAAGTAATGAACCTTCAAAAAGAAGCGCCCTGAGGCGTCCCTTTCCCTCTAAAACAGAGAAAGGGCTTTCTATTAAATGGTTTACCACACAACGAGTCAATTCTTCTGTTAGATGTTCTTTTTAGCTGGTCAACCAGTTAACTTGAGTTAACCCTTCTATTAGAAGGTTTACTAATAAACTTGAGTAAACGCTTTAATTAGGTGGTCTAACTTTTCTATTAGATGGTCAAACACATAGGGTTACAGCAAAAGATAAACTCCAAGGCACTCACTCTGCAAAATTAAAAAGCCTTTATTACAGTGGCTAGGTCATATCAACCCTTCTTTAAGGGTCAAACGCATAACTTGAGTTAACCCTTCTTCTTGGTTGGCCTATTAGGTGGTCCACCAGTTAACTTGTGTGAACTTAGTCAGCCTTCCCACTGATCCACTTTCTCTGAATATCCCTTCTGACTCGCCTACAAGAGGCCTATCTACAGCACACCTGTTAATGAAGAAACAGTGCATTGCAGGTCATACTTACTGGATAATTTGACCACTTCAAAAAGACAAAAGCTACCTTCTCTCTGCTCTTATGTATGGCACTGACATCTCCATGAAACAAACAAAAAATGCATCTCTGATATCCTAATGCTTCACATGAGGAGTATTGTAATGTGGGGGAAAGCAACCATGAGGGTGGGAAGGGGTGTGTCTATCAGTGTGCATGCCAAAGTGTGTGTATTTGTGAGTGTATGTCTGTGCGAGAATGCAGGTTTGTTTGTGTTCGCACTAGACATGTATATGTTAGTGAGAGTGAGTTGGTTCATAGTACAGTGTTGGCTAAAACATTTAGGTTGTGGTGGGAAATGTCCAGATTCAGAAGAGGGAGGCAGTTCGTTTTAATTACAAATCCATAGGCAGTCAGGAGGCGTTCAAAAGCCCGTTGACATGTAGGTCTATGATGTAATTGCAGCAACCTGTATAAGGATCCCATCACAATGCAAGACAGCCATTTCCCCCACAGTTATTGTAGTTACCACACACTGTGCATAAAGACCACTTCGAGTGTCCCAGACTGGTAGCCTACTGCTTTATTTTCTTACAGAATGTAGGTCTGCTGTATGCCAGTTCTATCAGATGCCTCAACCAACCAAATCATCAAATTCAGCACTGCTCCATGTGGATATGTGAGAAATGTATCCGCAGCCTGTTGCATTATATCTGTATGACATGGGCCTACTGAAGGGCCTTAAGTCTGCTGATATATGTCACGGTGTATTTGATCATTTTATGGACCCTTTGTTTTTTGACGGAACCATATCATCACCACAAAAATGTCAGTCCCAAAAATTGACAGCCACCATAGTCCCAGCTGGTCCTGTCTAAGTCCACTAACCCAAATTATACTTGCATAGGCCTTAACGACATGTGTCTCTCATAGCAGCAAACACTGTTTAAAATATCAGTTGTATTCCTTTTAGGCCTACGCATAACTTCTGTTTTGCATTTTTCACCTGACGGGATATTTTCAGCTTAGTGAATAATACAGGACAGTAGTACCCTATGTACAGCATCGACTTAAGTGAAGTGTGCTGCTAAGGGGATGTCAGCTCATCTTTCGCTGTGTTATGCACGTGGAATTGTACATTCTGCAGTCAATAAAAAATATTTTTTATCATGTGTTATTTCTGTGTTTGCACTTTAATGTCTGACTTCTGCGTGAATTTCAGTGCCATCAGTACGACTGTTTTACTTCCAAAACGTTCTAGAAGCCACTGTGTGCATCTGGTGGGGAGGGGCGCGCAGCTGCGAAATATATTCCGCTCCGGTGATTCCCGATCCCTTCCGAATGTCCTCGGTCATTATAAGGGCCCTGTCCTATCAATACTTACAGGAACCTGGGATCTCCTCCCGGTCCGACCGACGAACACCATGTTGGACATCTTGGTTCTGATGTTTTTCGCCATCATCGGGCTTGTTTTCTTGTCGTATATCATCTACATTCTGTGATGTAAACCTCCACTTGAACGGTCGGCAGGCTACAACATGTCTGGTTCACGGTGCTCCTCTTGCACAAAGGTGAGAGAAATGTCTATATAAAAGTACACACGATGGTACAACGCTACGCAGGCGTGGGCCATACTGTTTTGAATGGCATTTTTATCTCTGTTTTTGTGTGGTGGTGTCAGATGTCATTGTAGGCTACATCCTTGTTTTTTCCTCAACGCACTACTTTCCATTTTCCATTTATGGTAGAAATGTAGCCAATTTTTGCTTTACTACACTTCCCGTAGGCTCAGTATGCTAGCAATTTACATCGATGTATTTACTACACGGTAGCCATCCTTTGAACCGTGGGAAGGCATCAGACCGCCGGTGCCGTGGGAGGGACCATAATAAGTGTGGCACAAGATTCAGTAATGTTGTATCTGAGGCCTTATGTGCACTGCCCATGTTTTCTGGTTGTTTGTTCGTTTTAGGATGGAGATGGAGTATTATGGACTGTGGATGTGGGCGTCAGTGCGCGCTCAAACAGAACATTGGTGGACATTTGAAGGCACAATGGGAAGATGAGAACGTTGATGGAAAACCATCTTATAAAGGTGGACATATTCTTGGACGATGGTGACGCTCTGTAGAGACCCCTGTGCCCCTCGTGATACTGTTTCCAACGGACACCTTGCTGTTTGGCTCCTCACCCCCAACTCTAAACGTACCTCTTCTCTTGCACAGCAAGACGGGCGTGTGTGCAGTGGGTTGCTCCCCCACACACCACCACTCCAGAAATATGTTTAGTCATGTTTAAAGCATGATTTCCACGTTAATGTTTACGTTGTGATTATATTTCCTAGTTAAATAAACATATTTATGGAAAGCAATTGTAGCTTCTAATTATTCATTTTAACATAGAATTTCGCCTTCGAGGAAGACCGTGCATATTAGGTAGTAACTATTCATCAATAACAAAGAACTTATCATGCTAAATACTATTTATCATATCTCTACCATGGCAAGATGTGGCAGAAGGGGGTATAGCTCAGTGGTAGAGCATTTGACTGCAGATCAAGAGGTCCCCGGTTCAAATCCGGGTGCCCCCTTATTTGAACATTGATTTTCAGCTATCTCTGAAGAAAAACGCTGTGATCGTTCTGCATATAGTCTGTTGTCTATATGATGAGATAACGATTTGTGGAAACACACAAGCTGATGTTGCTATTATCAACATTAGAATTAAGAGCAGAGCTAGGACTGCGCATGTGTTTGAGTGATGTCCGTGCGTGCGACTGTATTGTGCCACGTAGCATCAGAATGAAACGCACACAGACCACAGCGTCACCCTGTGGAACAACCCTCACAACTGACCGCAAAATATTGGCATAAAATAAATCTGCGACTGGGCCATTATTAACATATCCTGTTACGTTCGTTGTAGCAGGTGGACAACCCCGCTTCATAATAGGTTTCTTTTTTACTTATACCAACTGATTCTAATTGGCGCAACTCTTTGGCCATATCATTACTGAAATACCGGTTTAAATGCGCAAGCAAACAGATGCAGAGCCTTTTACTCTCTGAAGCTGGGAGGTCCACGTCTGTTATAGCATCATTTTAGTACAGCAGAATGTTCAGTTTTCCCTCCTCCGAAATTTACCATGAAATTCCAAGATAATTAGCTTTAATACGAGGAGTTACCAGAAGAGTGTCCTTGTACAAATTTAACAAGTAGCCTAACACTGGAAACGACAACCTGCCTAAATTATGTGGGGAAAAACTTATCCAAAGTCGTTGAGTAGAAGCCAGTGATGAGAGAAAGCATTAGAAGTAGCCTTGAAATGGACTAAATATTTTTATAGCAGTATGAACTAAAGATAATCAAACGGCTTCCAGACAATGTGCAGTCAGCGTATTCTAAATATGCATCCACACACAAAACAGTTCAGGATGTGAGCCGATTCCTTCCACCAGTTCTGAGTTTATTAGTCAGACACCGCTTCTGTCACTCAAATAGGCCAGGAATTTTCAGACAACACACACACACACGCTCACGTGGATATGTGTGCTCGCATGTGTCCGTGAGTGTGTGTGTGGGTCTTTCAGTGACTCAAACTAAGTCAGTCTCAGTACTCAACCAGGCTCTCCCATTCTCACAATCATAAGACCCACCACATGACCACGCCGATGAGAGGAAGTTTTACCATTCTCAAAGAGTCTCTGAAAAGGCATTTATTTTTACAAACCTTAGACCTCTGTAACGCTCCAACAATTATAGGCCTCTACCAGCCAGCGTGAATGGCCATGTTGTCTCAACAGTACAAACAAATAATTTAATGAGGGCCTCGATGTCTAATTATGTGGTTTGTGTGTGCCTCTCGTCGGGGCTGTCAGCTATAATCTTTTACTCTAGCCAGGTCGTAGCTTTACAGAGCACCATATTGGCACGAGTGCAGAGCGACATTAGCAATCTTTAACCACACAATATATTAGTTTTAATTAATGTCATTTAACTGGTACTCAAACATTAAGTTGGACATTAATTTTTAAATGTCCGTTAACCCTGGGTTGTTGTCAACCTCCAAGTGCTGATGCCTAAGCTAAGGTGGAATTCACACATCCCTGACAGTCTGCAATGGACTGTGCCATTTCACATTCAGGGGTTCACGAATAATACCAGGGATTTCAGAAGTGCATGGTTGGTAACATAAAAGCCTATTTTGTTAGGGATGTTGGTAAGTCATCCATTCAATTGTCTGTAAAGTACACATATGACATTCATTTATTTGACGGTAAAGTGCATACATCTAATCATAGGTATCTCTATTGGGATGTATGTGTCATCCCTGAAAAGCAGAAATGGACCGTACGGTGATGACTGGTCATGTGACTCAGTCCATTTCGCCATTTTCATCCTCTCCACCGGTGATCTGTGCTAGACTGTATCCGCTGCTCTCCCTAATCGTGGTGGCGCAGGCAATTGTGTTTCTTATACTGCAAGGTGTTTGAACAGTTACCACGGCAGAATCTTAAATATAGAAATTTATTAGTTC
This sequence comes from Coilia nasus, assembly GCA_027475355.1. NCBI lineage: Eukaryota > Metazoa > Chordata > Actinopteri > Clupeiformes > Engraulidae > Coilia > Coilia nasus. The sequence continues at coordinate 30,093,033 of CM050216.1, forward strand.
TTTTTACACGTCTCATCGCAACATCAGAAGAATGTCCGCCGAAGGTCCCGAATATTCCCCGTTCTTTGCGGTGATGGGAGCATCAGCCGCAATGGTTTTCAGCGGTACGTGGTATTTCATTCATTCTCAGCTGACTGCTCTGTCAGCGCTTAGAGTTGTGTTGCGTGCTTGTTATATCCGTCGGAGAATAAGCTGTTTTTCGTTGGAATTGGAGATAGAGGATGTCACGGCTGGCTGGGCGATGATACGTCCCGAGGATATAGGCGATCACCTCGGCGTACCTGCTCGAGGGGGAAGGGATGCGCGAAGGGTTCCATCACGGTAGATGACGTTGCGTTTGACGTAGGCTTTGTAAATTAATTATTTAGTTAGATTGTTCTTTACTAGACGTGAGGAAAATAAATATATATTGTTTGCTATGCATCTAAAAATAAATACGACCTAAGCTGAAGTTGTGATTAACTGGTACATGTTCCAATGACATCAAATGTAGCCTATGACGGCCTAAAATATAAACACCCTGCAAATATGTCTGAATAATTTAAAATGCCATCTGAAATTTCAGTACGGCTTTCAGTAATTTCGCCTGTGTTTGGTTTGACCTCCCATCCACCATCTAATGTCATTGATTTAGCTTCTGCCGTCAAAGCACTAGCAAATAAACCGAGCAAGGTGCAATTCAGTGATTGCACGCTCCGACGAGGAGGAACGTTTGTTCAGTGTATTATCGCTGCAGTACTTTGTCCCGACTGTATGCAATGACAAATTCTCATATCCCGACCAAGAGTCGTTGCCATTTAATAAATACTAGCGATCCAGTACTGAAGTCTGTGTTGGCTAAACGTAAAGGAAAACCCCATGGGCGGCTTCGGCCATTTTCGTATCTAATCACGTATCGAGACGGCTTGCAAGAGGGAGACTGGCATCGTCTCCTTCGATTGCGTCAGTGGCTAAGTAGGCCCACGCCACTGTTTCTTCGTGGAAATAGAGTTGTCATTTACAGGAATGCCTTATGTGTCGCATAATGTGGCCTTAAACAGTTTAGATTTAGGTGTAAGAGTGGTCACGGACGTGTTATCCACGGGGTGCTTGTGTCCACCCGTTTAAATATTTCAGGTGTAGGTGTTGGAATGATGCTCATTAGCGAGAATATTTGCTTAGACCTTCCATACCTAAACAGGCTCTACCTTCCCTTCCTCCTTCTGACACATTCAAATACATTTCACCAACAATATTACATTTAGTTTAGTTCTGGTTATTTTTTTTAATGTGATACCCAGTGACCCTGCTCCATGTTGGAGCAGTGGCTTGTCACTAATGTACAAAAAGGTTTTTGATCGAACAGAGTTTTGTGTGTGGCCCTTTTGTGAATGGCCTACGTGTTAAAGCTTGCCGAATACAGATCAGCTGTTCCAGTATACAGTTTATTTTCAAACGCAGACTTCTCTCTCTCTTTCATCTGTATGTAGCCCTGGGTGCTGCCTATGGCACGGCGAAGAGCGGTACAGGTATCGCCGCCATGTCTGTGATGAGGCCGGAGCTGATCATGAAGTCCATCATCCCCGTGGTCATGGCTGGTATCATAGCCATCTATGGGCTGGTGGTGGCTGTGCTCATCGCCAACAACATCTCGGAGAGAGTCCCACTCTTCAAGTAAGTGTGCTGTGCATGGTGTGTTTCACATTCTGCATGCAGACACACACACACACACACACTCTGTCTCTTAATCAATCTATCTATCTATCTATCTATCTATCTATCTATCTATCTATCTATCTATCTATCTATCTCTCTATCTCTCTATCTCTCTATCTATCTCTCTATGTCTCTCTCTCTACCGTTGCTGAAATTTGCACTGCTTCCTGCTCTGGCCCCCTGTTGCACACTGCGTATGATATAGGAATGCAGCAGAAGTCTCTGTCTCTTGCTTTAGCTCTGTCCGTTCTCTCTCTCCTCCCACTTTGCAGGAGTTTCTTGCACCTGGGCGCTGGCTTGAGTGTGGGCCTGAGTGGCTTGGCGGCCGGCTTTGCGATCGGCATCGTGGGCGACGCTGGCGTCAGGGGCACCGCCCAGCAGCCCCGGCTCTTCGTCGGCATGATCCTCATCCTCATTTTTGCTGAGGTGCTGGGGCTGTACGGCTTGATCGTCGCTCTCATCCTCTCCACTAAGTAAAACATGCAACAGGAGAGCAACAACATTCAACACAATGCATAGAGAATCATCATGTACACCACACACGCACACATGCATACATGCATACATACATGCACACATTTTACTTGCTCAGTCACGTGATGACTAACTAAGGTCAGAACCCATACTCTGGATTTGAAAAAAAAATCTACTCATAAATATCAACACTGTTAAACCATCACAACATTTACGGCACCAACCCCAAGAGCAGAGAGGAGTGGTGTGTGTGTGTGTGTGTGTGTGTGTGTGTGTGTGTGTGTGTGTGTGTGTGTGTGTGTGTGTGTGTGGTCATGTTTGAGTAATTGAATAAATGTGAATTGAATGTGAGTGTGTGAGATTTGTTTGCATGTGTGCATGTGTAATACACACACAAGCTCCTCTTCTCTCCTAGTGTACAGTACACCTGAGTTTAGTCGCTTCTGTAAATGCGCTGTGTAATCTGTGCTTTGTTCTGTGTGTGTGTATGCGTGGGTGTGAGTGTATGTTTAGATAGTGCATCCATTTCTCCTCCCTTGACCTTGCAATGCTCTGCTTGTTTGTGTTTATTTTGTGTTTTTGTGTGTTTTGTCTTTATTTTCCTCATGTATGCAAAACAAACATTTTTTAAGTATTATTTTGGGACCATTTCTGATTTTCACATGATGTTGAGGACCTATCAAATAATATACAAATTATACTATTTTTTTTCTCACTGATTATTTATGAAGAGTTTCAGTTATTCATGAAACTGTTTAACAAGAACAGAAAAATCTTTATTGAATCCCAATGCTCTCTATATAAATAAGTGTATTATATAAATATATATCTGTATAGCTAGGTGAATTGCACTGTGGGTAATTTTGTTCTAAGTGCTTGGAGTTTCACTGGATGTAATCATTGGTTAACATGGAGATAGTTTGTCTGTACTCAGATATTGATGTGGGAGTTAAATAAGTGTGTGAGAGATTATGTACGTCTGCACGCATGTATCTCTGGTTGTATGTGTGTGTGCGTGTGTGTGAGTCTGCGTGTGTGTATGTATTTTAACTCAAAGAAGACATTCTCAAACACTTGTACCGTTTTAATCTGTTGTTCTGCTGTCTCTGGTTGCGTCACTTGACCCAAAGAGGTCAGTGAAGGCCATACCGTCCAGTTTCCTAAATAAATAAATCTCCTCAACTTCCACCACCTTTCTTAAATTGGTTGTCTTTGATTGTCCTCAAGGTATTGATTTCTTTTCTCAAACACACGCTCTCGATCCTCTGCTGAGCTAAATATCCTGTACTCTGTGCACATTTAGAGTGAAGCATGCTCATGTTTGTGGCCATCGCGGTGAGGTTTGTGTGAGGTTGGGGATTACCTCCAAGGTTGCCATCTGTTTCTGTGAAAGACATTGTGCTGCGGCTCAACCAAACTAGCTGCAGTCTGGCAGGTTCATCACAACCAAACATTAAATTTGCTGGTCGCTCTGTCAAATATAATCCCCAGTTGAGGTTTTCAAACTGTGGAGCAGAACCTCTAGAGGGGGCATGCATTTGTAAAGGGGGTTTAAAGGTTGGATAGGCCTATATAAAATCACAGCCTCAAACAACTCCTCTACCTCTACAAGCAAACAATTCTCCCAATCACCCAACGGTTTATTGAATGTAACCCATTAGTCCTAATGTGAAAGCATAAAGTGATGCATGATAACATAGACCTAGGCTAGATTTAGGGGTTAAAGTGGAGGCTTATGCCACTGCACTTTATTTTGGGAATTATTCATGACAATGAACAGACTTGTTTTTTTTAGTTAGCCTTATTTTAAAGAAATAAAATAACCACAAAACTGCAGACTACATAAAACAATGTAGTGTAGTATTATATAAAATGTGAACACATTTTTTTCAAGTACTTGGAACTGAGTAGCCTACTCAAACGTCTGCTTTCTGAGTAGTACTGAGCACTAACATTCAGTGCTATTTACATTGTAGGCTATTTTTAATATTTAGGAGGTCAAATGCAGTTGGTTGAGGGCTTTGTTGGACTAATTGCATAGGCTATTTGCACTAAATGCAGTATAGGCTATTATTCCATACATCCATCCATCATCTTCGCCTCTATTATAGTGTATGAGAGTTTTTCCACTTAGCATATCAACTAGAAAGCATAGGCCTAAATACAGAAAATGTGAAAACCGATGGACTATGTCTAATATTTTTTTATTAAATCTATATTATTACGTGTTTGCTTTGGATAGATGCGGTGGACAGTGCACCAACGGGCAAACTCTTTTCCTAATTACGCAGTGGGACAGGGACAGTCCACATGCAACTGCATGCTTCCTTGTTTTAAGAGAGCCAAAATGTCCGCCTCGCGAGACACTCTGAACACGACAGTTTATGACAGCCCTATTGGCCAATGAATGTAATGTATATGTACTATATCCCACCTCTTTAATGTGATATCCAATCAATGGTTAACGAAGGCCGAAGACATGGTAATGTCTTGTTTACGTCTGTCGTGAAAGTAGGTCATTGCTGGGACTGTGACAGGTAGCAGGACAACCTTAGCTAAATAGCTAGCGAATATGGTTTGACGGCTGTACGTAGACAATACATCTGCAAATACAATTTTCCGTTATTTGGAAAGTTGAAGAAAGACAAGAATATCTACACGTGATAACTTAAGGACTGGTAAGTTTACCGTGGTAGGAGTAGTGCTGCTCGGTAGCTAACTTTGCTACCTCGCCACTAGCTAAGTTAGCGGACGATGGTTTGGTGGGGTCGCTCCGCTCTACTCGTCTACTGTCTATGGCTCTACTTCTGCAGCAGGCTAGCTAGCCAAGTAACGTTAGCTAACACTAGCATTGTCTTGAAAAGGCAAAACTCATTTTAGTTTGTCCATTTGTTAACATCTGGCATGACATGCATGTGTGCATATGTCGATTAACCTGATGCACTTATTCGGAAGGCAATTTTCACAAGAGCCAAGATTCGCAGCCCCTGGCCAGCTGGCGCTGGCTTATAAATTACCATAACATTGCAAGCTATTTGACAGAGTACTTAGCCAGTTGATGTGACCGGTGATAAACTCCGATTTTCACACAAATATATATTATGAACATTCCAGCAGATAGTGTGTGAAGTTTTGAGCCTTGTGTAGTTTTAATGAATAAGTCACATAAATTCTGAAGTTTTGCAACTGATCAGTAATTGCTAGCTAGCCGCAAGGTTTGCAGGCTGTTGGATTTCAAAAAAACTCACTTATCAGCGGCATTGGTAATCTTGCAACATTGTTGCAGTTTTATTCAGAAGCTTGCATTTTCTTCTGCTGGTAGACCAGTAACAATGCAATAGTCTCACTGTATCGCCTTGTGACGGTAGAATGCATCCATAAGCCTGTTAGCCTCTCAAATTTAGCGAAGAATGACAACTAGATGTTTTCATGGCAAAACGGGGTTCCTCAGGTAACCAGATTACAGCACAAACTCCTGTGACTGTTGCTTATTTTCATTACATGAATGTCTGTATGCGCATCAGTGTAAATCAATCACGTTTGTGTGTCATGTTTGAGTACATGTATTGAAGAGATAAATACCATGTAGCGTTCCCGATTTTTTCCCTGTGCGTTTGGTTTTGTTTGGACATGTTGTCATCAACAGGCTACACTGACCTGTCTGGCATGTCAAGAAGAAGCAGGAATAGTCGGGCGTGGCGCTACGTTTGGAGTGGTATCCGGCGAGATGCGGACGCTAGAGCTCTTATCCAAGCCTCAGAAACAGAGGTGTGTCTATTTGCAAATATTGTGTTTTCTTAAGAGGGTCATTCCGTGTCAAATCAACAAATGGCCGACAATCACCCTCTTCAAAAAATCTGAAAAAAAATCACAGCTGTTTGTACATCCAACCTATGTATAAATCTTAAATATTAAGTCTGTATCACTAATAGATCCAAAACTACAGCCCTTTGAAATTTCAGGTAATTTTGGGAATTCTGGTGAACAAGCCTTTTGCTCAACTTCCGACATTGCTGGCACTTTTAGTATTCCACACACATTAGTGTAACTATGTGAAAAGAAATGCATTTTCCTGTAGAATTCAAAAATCAAATCAGATCAGATGTACCTTGTGTAATTCTTCCTCTCCAAAGCTGTGAAAATGGCTATAGATTCAATATGTGAAATGACACCACCACTTTTGAGGGCTTCTCGTTCAAAAAGTATGGCACACAAATTTATCAGATTATTTTTCCCAGTCATATACGGATTATAATGTCATGCCTATGCATTAACCTTTGTTGATATTGTTTTCATATGGTCAGTGTATTTTCTTGAAGTTAGGCTTGATTTTCAAAAAGGCTGTTTTCATCTTGTCATTTCACCATGTGGACAGTTCACAGGATTTTTAAAACATTTTTCCATAATCATCCTGTATGTGAGGATCATTTGTCCAAAATTTGGATTTGTTGCTGAGTCTCTTTATTGAGATATGATGTTTGGAAAAAAATATCAGTAATTCCATGGAGTTGGATTGATCGGCAGTACCTCTTTCCACCACATGTTGTGCTCTTTTAATACAGTGGAAGTCGATGATAGGGTAGCATGTCATTTACAGGAAAAGCTGCCAAACAAACTTTGTGTTACAATTAAACCAATTGCACTGTCAAGGTAATTTTTAAGCAGGGTTTTATTGTACAGCACACAAAAAGCAAGGCAAAACTGAAAAAAATGGCATTATAATACAAACACAAAAGGACCATAAACAGGAATGCTATCAATTTAAAGATCCTAAACAGTAACAATATGCTATGCAAACATCAAGAATGTGAAAACTAAGATCTCATATTTTTAAAGTAATGAAATGCAAGACACAGACATTCACACTCATGATCACAAAATATTATGCATATCTTAAATTTAAACATTTGAAAATATGAGATCTTAGTTTTCACATTCTTGGTGTTTGCATATTGTTACTGTTTATGATCTTTAAATTGATAGCATTCTTGTTTATAGTCCTTTTGTGTTTGTAATATAATGCCATTTTTTTCAGTTTTGCCTTGCTTTTTGTGTGCTGTACAATAAAACCCTGCTCAAAAATGACCTTGACAGTGCAATTGGTTTAATTGTAACACAAAGTTTGTTTGGCAGCTTTTCCTGTAAATGACATGCTACCCTATCATTGACTTCCATTGTATTAAAAGAGCACAACATGTGGTGGAAAGAGGTACTGTTGATCAATCCAACTCCATGGAATTACTGACATTTTTTTCCCAAACATCATATCTCAATAAAGAGACTCAGCAACAAATCCAAATTTTGGACAAATGATCCTCACATACAGGATGATTATGGAAAAATGTTTTAAAAATCCTGTGAACTGTCCACATGGTGAAATGACAAGATGAAAACAGCCTTTTTGAAAATCAAGCCTAACTTCAAGAAAATACACTGACCATATGAAAACAATATCAACAAAGGTTAATGCATAGGCATGACATTATAATCCGTATATGACTGGGAAAAATAATCTGATGAATTTGTGTGCCATACTTTTTGAACGAGAAGCCCTCAAAAGTGGTGGTGTCATTTCACATATTGAATCTATAGCCATTTTCACAGCTTTGGAGAGGAAGAATTACACAAGGTACATTTGATCTGATTTGATTTTTGAATTCTACAGGAAAATGCATTTCTTTATACATAGTTGCACTAATGTGTGTGGAATACTAAAAGAGCCAGCAATGTCGGAAGTTGAGCAAAAGGCTTGTTCACCAGAATTCCCAAAATTACCTGACATTTCAAAGGGCTGTAGTTTTGGAGCTATTAGTGATACAGACTTAATATTTAAGATTTATAAATATGTTGGATGTACAAACAGCTATGATTTTTTTCAGATTTTATGGAGAGGGTGACTGTCGGCCATTTGTTGATTTGACACGGAATGACCCAAGATTAAAGTGAGCACTTACAGTCCTACATGGGATAATCATAGATCCTCACAGTGATATGACTTGATTGGCCAGCAGTGGCATTGCATGGAAACAAAAGTGACCCGTTCTACCTGTTGCCGTGGTTTGTGTGTTAAAGTACAGTGACTCAGACTCTGAAGTGGAGTTTCCGGCAGTGGAGCCCCCAGTACCGAGTGCTGTCCCTGTGACTGGAGAGTCCTACTGCAGCTGTGACTCACAGATCGAGGCCAGCTGCAACCCCCGCCTGCGCGGCTTCACACACATACACGATTGCCACTGTGGAGAGGATGACCAGGGTAGGCTTCCTCCTCCTCCTCCTCCTCCTCCTCCTCCTCCTCATCATCATCATCAGCTTCTCCTCCCATGCACTCATTGCCCTTTTCTCTTTGTCCAGCGCCCTTTGGTCCACCATACACAAGGAACTTGTAAAGAGAAATATCTAGCATCTACTCATTCAGTTCGGTTCAGATGTTTATTGTCCCACAGGGAGAAAGTTGGTTTGCATCAGTGGTTAAAATACATCAGAACACAAGACAGAATGTAATACACATACATGCAACATACGGACTGATTGTCATTTGTCGGATTTCCATCCAACTTATTCTGATCAGTTATGCCAACTTATACTAATTTGGTTTAACAAGATGACCATCAGCTGCTTTTTTAGACCTCAAAAGTTAATGCGTGTTTCAAGTGTTTATTTGAACACTATTGAGCATTTCTTGTTCAAATAACTAAAATGAACATTACCAAGTTGGATGGAAATCTGGTCATCGTGATTGTTACTCGAATGTCTGTAGTGCTGAATGACTGGAAAGTCTGTGACAATTCCCTTATACATTTTTTAATGTTGTCTCTCCTAGAAGGAGGTTTAAATGGCTGAATGTCAGCCTTGTAAAATGACCAATATAGCTTTGTAAATAGTGTATTGAATAGCTCAACTTTTATGTAGAACAGTATATTCTGTGGGGTTTCTGTTGCCTTTTTCTGGGTGTGTGATGGAGTGACCATCACTAGAGTTGTGGGTGTGCTCTGACTGCCATCCCAATGAGCCTGGCTCTTTGGCGTTGGGGTCAGAGCCCCCGTTTGGTACCCCAGAGACCCGGGAACGAAGCCGGGTGGGATGACTTCTCCTCCCCTTCGCTACAGGGTGGATCTTGACTCTGTACATTCCCTGTGTGGCAGATTTTGATTGGGCATGGGACGACGATAGTCGGTCAGCGGCGACGCTGCTGAGCTGTGAGAACCGGAAGGTGAGCTTCCACTCTGAGTATAGCTGTGGTACCGCTGCCATCAGGGGCTCCAAAGAGCTCACGGATGGACAGCACTTCTGGGAGATCAAGATGACGTCGCCTGTCTACGGTACTGACATGGTGAGCTCAAATCTACAATTAATGGCCAATATTGATTACTTACGATCAAGCTTTATTTCGATGGTCTTATAGATTCTTTCAAGTGAGTTCAACTATTAAACTCCTAGCTGTTCCTACAGGGTTTGTGTTTTCCAACGTGGAAGTAATTTAGGTACAAAATAGAACATTCAGGCATTATTTTTGTTTTTACAGTGAAAAGGGTTGTAGGCGGTCGCATAGCCTGCCTTCAGCTGCCAATACTACTAAAAAAAACTATCTGGTAAAACTCTGTCTTTTTAGGATTAAGGGTTTGGAGTTTATTTGGATTTAATTAAGGTGATAAGTCAGTAAACATTAAACAGAATGATACTGAATTTCAAACGATGTCTTACGTCTCTGGGGGCGGACTATCCCAATTAAGTGTGACCATGATTTCCAAAGCAACCTTCTCAGACAACCTACTGTATAACATTTGTTAGAGTATTCACAGAAGTTTTCAAATAGCACACACTAAGCAACACTCAGCAACCTCATAGACGTGTCAGAAATGCAGAGGCCTTTTTCCCTTTACTGTGCCTCATATGGTTTGTTATGGCCATAGCAATGACACATGGATATGGAGACAGACAGGCTACAGCCTGTGCATAATGATGCAGGTATCACAGCCTGCACCACCTTCTTCATGCAGTCATCACATCCTGCTTTACCTGCAGTAGTCAACTTCTGTGCTTTCGGAGTTCTAGGTACACTTGTAAAGACATTTCACGTAGATGATGGCATGATATGTATTATGTAATAGCCATGATTTTTTTTTTTTTTTGTTAATCTTTTTTTCTGGAAATGACCAAACAAATGCATTCAAGTGCAATAAAAAGAAGACCCAGATTTGAAGCACGTGTTAATAATGGGGAAATTATTTGCCAAGTATTCCTTGAGAATTGTAAAAAAAAAAAATTTTTTATCTTTACTACAGACACACAGTAATGAATTGAATTTTATTTTTTAAGTTTTCCTTTTCAGTGTAAACAGTGCTCAATTCACGTGTAAAACATTAAAACGTAACTACACATACACACAGAGCACCATGTGTGACCTCTTTAGTGCTACAGCTGTTTCACAACTGTAAAGAGCAGCTTCCCCTTTTAGCTGTGCCCAAATCCTACTGTTCCCATAGGCTCAAGGAGTAGGTCTCAGTAATTAAAAATCTTAAAACATGTCAATGTGTCATTCAAGATATTTGAATGTGTGAATAATTGATTCCTGTCTGGACATGCCACAGATGGTGGGGATTGGAACCGTTGATGTGAACCTGGATAAGTACAGACATACTTTCTGCAGCTTGCTGGGCAAGGACGAGGAGAGCTGGGGGTTGTCCTACACAGGTACCAACATGAACACCCCTCCATCAGCCTCCAAAGACTTGGGAACTAAAGCTGTCTTGCACCTGCCTGAAACCCCTTGCCCTTTTCTGACAGACGGTTCTTACTGTGTGTGTGTGTGTGTGTGTGTGTGTGTGTGCGTGTGTGTGTGTGTGTGTGTAGGTCTGCTTCATCATAAAGGTGATAAAGTGAGCTTCTCATCGCGCTTTGGCCAAGGCTCCATCATCGGTGTGCACCTGGACACCTGGCATGGCACACTCACATTCTTCAAGAATCGAAAGTGCATAGGTCAGTACAAGATGTCTTCTAGGACTTCTGCTTTCACACGTCGTTCTCAATGGATCACTTCTCGTTCCAGTATAGGAACTGTGCTGCCAGGCAGTGCTATATTTAGGCTGCAGTTGTGGTCAGAGCTTACAGAAAAATTATATGTAGTCTGGTTGGATGGCAGTAGAAAAATCAGTCTTCTACTGAACAGTTCTAGAGGCATTAAAATGTTTTCATATTAAAAACACCAAGTCTGTCTTTACCACATAGCAATTGCTGTTTTGAAATGAGAACAGAGGCATTACTTCTCTAGTCATCTATGGTGTGACAGTTGCCGCAGTGTTTTGTGGAGAGACAAACAAGACCATAAAAAAAGAGATCACAATGTGCCAGAAACACCTAAGGCTGAAAGGTAGCTTGCCAAATTTGCAAAATAAGCTGATAAACTGACATTTCAGAACAAGCTCATGTACAGTGTGTTGTCTACCTCAGTAAAGTGCATGTCCCTAGACCTTATCTCTTCTGTCCTCAATGGTTGAAAGCACTACTTTATTGTATTTCACTTTTTATTCTTAGAGAAAGCATGTATGCTGTTTTCCCCTGGGTGAACGTGTTATGTTAGTTAAGATAGATCCAGCATTGAGCATACTATGGTCATTTAAGACTAGTGAATGGGCTGAGCAGCTAGTGGGGATGCTGTTTGTGTTAACCCCTCTTTCACATAATAATGCGCTATGTTATCTAGAAGAAAGATAATGATAACACAGTGTATACATTAATCTAAAGGCAATACCAAAAATGGTAAAATTTGTGTGTGCCAAGGTTAATTACATCATAATGCTACAATGAGTGCTAGTATGTAGGAATTCAATTCAGTTCAATCAGTAATAAAATGTCAACCCCAGTGATCTTAAAACATCATGGATGTCACAGTGCAGTGATTCTATTCGCAGGTCCTTATTTTCCATGCGTGTGTTTTGCAGGTGTGGCAGCGACAGAGCTGCAGAACAAGCGCGTGTTCCCCATGGCGTGCAGCACAGCGGCCAAGAGCAGCATGAAGCTCATCCGCTCTGTGTCGGCACCCACCTCCCTGCAGTACCTGTGCTGCGCACGCCTGCGCAAGCTGCTGCCCTCCGGCACCGACGCCCTGGGCGTGCTGCCCCTCCCCCCAGGCCTCCGCCAGCTGCTCCACTCCAAACTGGGCTGGGTGCTCACGCTGGACCACACGCAGTCGCACGGCCACACGCACACGCCGCCCGGCGGACCCTCCTCCAGCAGCGACTCAGAGGGCTGCACCTCTGACCCCGAGGCCTGCCAAAGGAAGCGCTGCCGTTGGACCTGATTTATGTATATACACGTACACACACACACACACACACACACACCACACAAGGAAAACATGCAAAGGTAAGATATTAATAGTGTGGGTGCACGCAAGGAAACACCTAAACTAAAGTATTTAGTTTCTAATGCAAAATGGCAGGGGTTCTCAAATCCCTCTTAAGAAAAATGCAATGATTTAACACAAACTGAATGAGATTTATTTTCAATAGGCAAAGTAGTCTGATTAACAAAAGCTGGCATTGCCCTTTACAAATCTAAGTCACAAATCTAAGTCACCAAGTTCTTCTCTTTTTTGTGGGTGTGGGATGCTTTCAGAGGCTGGCTTTAAAAAAAAAAAAAAAATCCTTCTATAGTCAGACACATCCACATGCAAACCCCCGCACAGACATGTGAGAGCTTTTGGGGGCCAACTGCATTCTACCAAACTGTAAACACTGGTTCAGGATAGCTACAGAGGCCAATAACAGTTCCTTCCATGCATTCCAACGCCACAGAGGCATACTGTATTGGTTGATGCATTGTAAGCAAGCATTAACTGGATGTCAACGGTTCTTAACAGTATTTAACCCCTTAGGAGTATTTCTGCAGCAAAAACAGTTGGCTCTTTAAACACTTACACTGGACTGTACAACAACTACATTGTGGCCTGTTTCATACTTTTACAGTCACACTGTTACTGACTGCTTCCTGGATGTTGTACCGGAAGTGTTGCTTACCTGAAAGAAGGAGATGAAGTGTTACAGTCTCAAGCTGCCCTCTCGTACTTGGCCAAGAGCAAACCCCATCACTCGCCACTGTTTTCTTTGGCATGTTAGGAAAGGACCAGGTTAAGCTTTTTCAGCAGTTTGGTCATGGTGCCACTCAGCCAAAATTACTAAGAGGTATCTGTAGGATTTCGGTAAAAAAAAGCGGTCATACTCGGAGCAGTGCAGTAAAGGAACAGCACCTGTGGCCCCAGTCATGCAGGTTTTGAAATCAAACGCACCGTGATGTCTATGTGTTTCTTGTGCTCTCAGACACAGTTGCTGCTTCACACATTATTCGTTATGTTTTTTTTTTTTTTTTTTTTTTAACTGGACCTTTTACAAAGACGTGCCCTAATGAGTTCAGATACTTTCTTCCGCATAAGCTTGTTGTACAATGTGTACGCTGGAGGAACAATGAACACCCCATCAAAACGTTTGAAAATTAGTCGACTGTGTAAAGGGGATCGCGGCAAATCTGTAGAATGTGGAACACTCTTTATTTGCTTGTGTATTTGCAGATGTGTTTATTTGTGTAGATGTGTGAGTGGACATCATAATTTAAGCAAGTTTGTGGTATGAGTGTGTAAGACGATCAGTTTGCATACTTCAGTCACATGAGGAGTGTTCCAGTGCCTTTGGCCAGCCCTGGCATTCGAACAGTGGTATCCTAAAAATGCTGTTCAGACATATTCAAGTTTCTTTTTTTCCATATCTTCATGTTTCATATTTTAATTTTTTACACAATATTATTGTGGGGAAGCTCATTTATTGTGTCTTTTTTCAGTCGGTCTTAATCTAATACAAACACTATATATATATATATATGTTTTATAATTGTCTGTAAAAAGAAAACTTTTGTTATGCATTAAAGCACTTTTGCTTAATTGTATGTATATAAATTTACATATTTCAACTATGCTGTCATCTGTACATAGTGTATGTATAAGCTTAGTCTCTATTTGCATTCTGTATATCTAAAGCATGGCCTTTAACCGACTTATGGTGTTAACATAAAAATAAATATGCACAAAGTCTATCCGCTAAATTGTTTTATTTTTTAATGAGTACAAGAAAGAATGTTGTGAGGGGCATCCGTGCATAACCACGCCCTCAAATGATCGCTGTGTTCTAATTCTGACATTGAAGGCGGAACATTTTGCATCTGATCTGCAGTTTCTTCACGAAATTATTTCAAAGTCGCACCCCTGGTCGAACGTATCCGCTCTGGAGGTCACTTCTCCTGTCTACGGTCAAATAAACAGGTTGGTAACATGTCGTTATCTCTGTGTAAGATATAAATCACACGTTGGACTGTTTAGCAGATACTTTGTATTATCGTGAAATTTCTGTTACAACAGTGCTTGGCGATTTATATGGTAACACGTGCCTAGCGAACTGCATCCATAGGCTCCCTCGTTAGCTGTCTAGTATGGTTTTCTTAACTAGTCTCTGCTTGTTCAAATGGTTAAATAAATAGACAGTGATGTGTGGGAATGTTTTATAAAGTAATATAGCTGGCTTTGCAATAGACCGTCACGACCAACCTCCCTATTTTAAGATATTTGTATTTGCTGGCTGTGAGGACATGCTAAACACTGATATGGCTGTGCAGGAAGCATGTTGGCACAATTTTTCGGACGTCCAACCATGAGAGGAGGACAGTAACTAAGTAAATTTACTCAAGTACTGTACTTAAGTACAATTTTCAAGTATCTGTACTTTACTTGAGTGATACAAATTAGACAACTTGTGTCTTTAACTTCACTACATTTTCATGACAAATAATTTTACTTTTTACTTCACTACATTTGAAATGTGGGGATGAAGTACTTACATTGATGAGAGGTGGATGCGCTCAACTCCTGTGTAAAAAGTATGATCAATAAAGTTTCTGTACAAGTTACATTGAAACAAGGATACAAGGACATGACTTTGAAACATGATTTGACATGAAACATGGCTTTGAAGTGATTTTATAATAATATGGTGGATCATATCAAAGTCTGAAGTGTTCTTACTTTCAGTCACTGAATTTGAACTTGGCAGTGATCAGGATGGCAATGACAGATAATGACAATTCTTTATTAAAACATTCGTGACTGATAAAGTTGGAATGAAAAAAGACTTAATGTTCACCAAACATAAAACATTACATTTACCACTCCAATTGAGTTATTCTGTTTGTCTTCAGCTGTTTCAGATTTGTTATAACAATAGTAATTAGTGATGGTTTTTAAACATGGAGTAGGAATTACACTCTCCCAAAGATTTTTTTTAAACTACAGAGCTTTGTAATTTACACCATTATCTTATATTTTCACAACTATACATGGATCTATTTACAAGGCAAAGGATATAAACCAGCAATGATAATTTTCATAGAGCTAGGCTATGTTGACTGCAGTTATTCTTATTGGAAGTTTATTTGCATCTAAATTATATTGGGGTAAAGGGTAAAACCCTTACATAGTTTAAATTACAAACATCAGGTAGGCCCAACAATATGAAAATAGTGATTTTGTGTATAAAGAACTTAAGGTCAGGTCAAATGTTAGGGGCCTGTCTGTCGCCCTGCATTATCAAAAAAATAAAGAAAAAAAAGAAATACTAAAGTACTTTTGTACTTGTACTTGAGTAGAAAATTCGCATAGCAACTTTCACTTGTAGTGGAGTACTATGTGACTAGGAGTATCTATACTACCCTTTCAATATTAGTGTTTAACCTTACACATGCTCTACAGAATGAATGGGCACAAATTTCAGATCCAAAATCTTACAGAAAGCCTTTAAAGAAGAGTGAACACAATTCCTCCTCACATTCCATACAAAAGTACCTAATCTATTGAAAGTACCATATACATTTCAGTACAATGCCATTACGGTCCCTTTTTGTGTAATGGTCAGGCGTCTAACTACTTTTGTCCCTTTACTGTGTATGTGTAGATAATCATTGTTGTTAATGTAACCCACAAGTGAACAGAAGATGATGAAATGATGCATTCTAACTTGTTTAGAAAAACTTGTCACTTGTTCAGGGTTCAGTTTCATCATCTGTAAACAGGAGCTCAGTGTTTCTTGTATCTTGCTCCTCCCTCAGAACATCAAAATGGTGAAGAAAAGGCGCATCCGCCTGATCGCGGAGATGGCACGAAAGATTCGTGCCTACCGGGAACTGAAGAATCGGCCAACAGAGTCCCAGCGGTATGCCCTCGACTACGAAACTATGACTCGTCCGTACACTGGCAAAAGACTGCCGGTCCTCGCATGGGAAGACGTTCGGCGTGAAAGTCGTCTCTTCACTTTACTGGCCAGCATGCGGCTGTTTGGTGTGGGAAGGCTTTTCACACGCAAATCGTGGCTTGAGGAGCATACTGAACCGTGTTATTGGAAGATCACCAAAGTCAAAGTGGATTACACTGCAGAGGTGTGTGTGTGTTTGTCTGTCATTGATGAAATAAAGCCTGCTGTTACCTACTATACATTAGACCATATACAGTGCTTACAGTACCTAATGGGTGTATTCCCTTGTGTGCACATCATACTTTAACAAGGTGTGTGCTTAATTAAAGTATGGTGTGTCCTTGTTGTCCCTGCAGAATATGGATCATGGAAAAGCCTGGGGTGTCCTGACATACAAAGGTGAGTGTACGGATACATCTGTCCTGTCAGTTGTGTCAGATCTATCCCCATTACCTTGATTGAGTTACATGACTGGTGTCATGCAGTAGCTTTCATGTTTATGTTCAGACCAAAGAAATGCAAAATGTTTGGTGTATATGCTTTTTGGCCCACCATATCTCACTCACTTTTCAATGGATAGTTTTCTGATAACCCATTTCCCATTAGCCTGGGTAAACCCGCCCCTCGTACTTCATTTCATTTCGTGCAGAGGGTCTGGACCGGAGTCTCTTGAGGAGCATTTGGCAAGTCGCAGAACGTACGGTCCAATCAGCGAACAGAGGGTGTGTTCGTTAGCTGTGACGTTGACATTGTGTGCTACATTTGAATTGTAGTGTGTAGGTAGGCTAATTGAATACGTGACGACCAGGCGTTAGCGATTGGGTAAAGGCAGAGGCACTTTTTTTAAACTTCAGCAGAGTCCACACCTCCAGCAAATCGTTTCTGATGGTCTCTGGTCCAGACCCTCTGCACGAAATGAAATGAAGTACGAGGGGCGGGTTTACCCAGGCTAATTTCCCATAGTCCACATGTTCCATAGATGTGCAGAAATATGTGTGAGATATTTACTGAGACATGCCATCAGGAATGGAGGCTGTACCCCGTGTGGGCATTGTTTTTAGGCAGCGTTGTTCTGCACAGAATTATTGGCAATGCCCATTTACTTGCTGCCGGCAGCTGGGTGAAGGCAGATGCAAGCATATCAGTGTGAACAAACCATGCAGCATTGGCTGCAGTTAAATAATGAAGTATGTTCATTTCTTGCTCCCACCTGTAGACATCAGGTCCTTAAATGTTTATGGAGTGCAAAGACTCAGTCTAGCAGAATCATGTTTTAATTTCTACCAGCTGTTTGTTGCCATTGATTCATTTGCTTGCCTCTCGTAGGAAAACCAGAGGATAAGGAGCGTGAGGTGGAAAACGTCATGTATCACGACTGGCGGTTAGTACCCAAACACGAGGAGGCCAAGTTCACGTTGTTCGAGCCGGTTCCGGAGCCCCCTGTGCGTTCGGTCATCTACCCACCCCTCCTGCGGGCCATGATCCTGGCCCAGCGTGCCAAAGAGGGACTCGCAACCACGGAAGAACCCATGCTGCCCTTACGACGAGACGTCGTGCTGAACAAAGAGTACTTCCGTAAGCAGGACCTGGAGCGACAGAGACAGGCTGAAGAAGGGACGCCAGTATGAGTCATTGGCCTGGCAAGCCAGTGGTTGCAGAGATGAGGGGCCATGGATGTAAGACAAAGCACTCTGGAAGTGAACACAGTTGAAGCCACTCACTGTGGAAGACTGAAATAATATGATTAATGGGCCTGGTCTGGGTAAAAGTCAGGACTGTCTTGACTCGTTCACCTCACAAGCTCACATAACCCCCTTTCCCTTAATGTTGTATTGTGAAATTGTAAATAAACTCAAGTTGTTGTCCTAAATTGTTTGTTAATGCATTGTCTTGACCTTGACTTCAGGGAGTTATGGGAATTCACACAGGTCGTTGCACAGATTACTTCCACAGTTTGGCTCCCAGCAGCACGAGAGGTAACGGTGTAACAGGGAATGTGCGCTCGCTCCCTAAAACACGGGGGCGCGCGCATATTAGCCTCTTTCACTTCCTTCAACTATTTCGCCTGGAGCGCGTGGAAAACCCGGCGTCTGGGATGCAACAATGATTTGCGTTTTCTTAACCATCTTCGCAAACATCTTCCAGACAGGTAACGGTCATCGTTTGTGGATACATGGATCACACACGAATGCATCAATTTGGTAAAACTTAGACCTGTACAGGTCGTGGTGGTTAAGGTAGCTAGTTAGCCTATTAGCTACAGCTGATGTATGACAGGGATAGCATGGCATGTTCCTAGACAGTCTGGCTTGGTCAAGTTAGGTTAGGTTAGGGTAGGGTGAAATGCATGCTATCTGAAGATGATCTGGAGCTGGCCAGTGGCCAACATTTGCCATTTTGCAATTAAGACGTTGTATCCAGCCAACTAACATCAGTCTGTTAACTTACCCCTAGGTGACGATTAACCAAACTTGTGTCCATGTAACCAAAACCTTACTTGTGGTCTTTGCTTCGGTTGCGACACCCACAAAGTTGCACATTAAACAGCGTATATGGTTAATAACCTGAGTCAAATTGTGAAAACGTCATTGTGTACGTTGAGTCACCGTCCCATCCTTAATATTTGCAGATCTATAAAACCTGATGCAGAAAAGGCAGATCTTTTGGGCAGATATAATTATGACAAGGAACTGATGCATATCTGAGGTTGAAACAAGGTTATGTTAAAATATACCTTCTGTGTAAATAATGGTTATATCGCAAATTTCTGTACTAATATTGTAACTGTTATTAATCTAATTTTAAGTCTGCATTTTTATCAGGACCTATAAATAGAACTCGCCACCTTGTTTTTCTATTGGCTCCGTGTTCCGTGTGTGCACTGCAAAGTATTGAGGTGTTAAGACTGGCTGGCAAACGTTCAGCACCTGCCACAGACAGTGCCAGAGTGTGTGTGGTATGGGTCGCAAACGGTCAGGCGCAGACCATGGTCCCGAAAATCTCGTGCCAAAACAAACACGAACTGAAGAAGACGGTAGGTGACGTTGTATACGTTTGTAAGTCAGTGCTGTTCAGGTTTTCGCTTATTCATAAAATACTGGAAAATAAGACGGCTTGGTTTGGGACCTGATGAAGTGCCTAAAATCTCGCTGCACGACCAAGAGGCAGCTCTATTCTTGACTAACTACTCTAACGCGCTTTTCATGTCCAATTTGACGTAAAGTTGAATATTGGCATGCCTGTCTGACTTCATCAATGACAGACAGCCTTCAAGGTTGTAGTGGATTTTACTCTTCGATCTTATGAGGAAAGGTTTTGCCTTTATTTGTGAGTTTGTTCTGCTGTGTTCAATACAATGAACGTTCAATTGTATACATACACACCATCATTCCTGTCAGAGCTATCAAATTACTATAATGATGGTATTAATACGGCTTATTTTTAACGTCATCTGTATAGGAGGATGTAGCGTAAGGTGCTTGACCGGTTATGGCAAAAGAACACATGACAATTTGTTTTTCAGTTATGGCAAAATGGGGAATAGGAATCAGTGGCGGAAGTAGCTCACTCCTGGCAATCCACAAGAGCATTTGGGCAAGGAAAAATTCTCAGTATGCATTTTTATTCAGATTCCTGTCAGTGCTATGGTGAGCTTTGACCAGGTGTGGCATATTGGTTTCGCTTTTAAAATACTTTCGTTTACCTTATGCGTGGAGATGGAAATACTGCCAATCGCCCCCTGTGAGAATGAGGTCAGGGTGGAAAGACCAAACACTCGAAAACACAACGAAAAAAAAAACCTATTTTATGGGTACAGTATATGGCAGGGCGAATGCAGGTTACAGACAGCGTGCTGTACCAGCCCGATGACACCAACACTGTCCTAGGGTATATCAGTGTCCACCTTATCTTTGGATCAGTGTGGTCATAAATGATGCATGTGGCATGCTGTACCGCTGCAGGATGGACCGGGGTGAACGAGCGCACTTTCATCGCCGTCAAACCTGATGGTGTGCAAAGGAAGCTGGTGGGCGAGATCATCCGCCGCTTTGAGAAGAAGGGCTTCAGGCTGGTGGCTCTGAAACTCGTGCAGGTATGGAGAGAATACTCACTTACACACACACACATACACTCACAGACACACACACACAGGTATGGAGAGAATACTCGCTCATTCACAAAAATATTAACTCAATCACATACATACACACACACACACACAGGTATGGAGAGAATACTCACTCACACTCACTCACTCACATACACACACACACAGGTACATAGGGAATACTGACACACTTGACACACGTGCACACACCCACACTCACTACTACTAGTGCAGGAAAGTATTCAACTCCTTTGTCAAATGCACTGATACACCATTCTGCGTAGTGATGGATGGATGGTTGGAGAAGTAATGGTTGGAAAAAGTGAGGAGTTGGAGAAGTGAGAAGTTGTCCTTCATCTGCAGGCTTCAGAAGAGCAGCTGATGGAGCACTACTGGGACCTGAGACACAAGCCCTTCTACACTGGCCTGGTCAAATACATGAGCTCTGGACCAATCGTAGCCATGGTGAGGAGGGGCTGCACCATAATAATAAAAAAATAAAACATCTGGGTAACACTTTATTTAGACAATCCAGACTTTACAGATAGTTTGTTGAAATTCAGTTTTGCTTTTGTTTGTCATTTACTGACTAATCACCTTATGCGTTAAAAGACAGCCCCTAATCTTAAAAAGACAGTTCCAACAGATGGTTTGCTAATAGCATTTGTAGATGTATCTGTATGGAACCATCTGGTAGGCTATCCACATAAAGTATGACTGAAATGTGCCCACAAAGCTGCTGTTAGCTTCTTCCTAAAGCCCATACAGATATTAGAGACCCTGCATGCATTATGAAGCCACTGTCTGACAGAGTAAGGCAAATGTGAGTTTTTAAAGTGGTTGTTCTCTTTTTGTTTGTGGGTTACAGGTGTGGCAAGGCCTGGAGGTAGTTAGGACTGCCCGTAAGATGCTGGGAGAAACCAACCCTGCAGACTCCATGCCTGGAACCATCAGAGGAGACTTCTGTGTGGAAGTGGGCAGGTGAGTGCATGGGCAGCTGGAACCATTCAAAGTCGCATTGGAAGCTGGTTTTACACCTTGGCTGTACATGCAGACTAAAAGTGGCAGGAGCGGTGAAGACAAGTCACTTTCTAATTGAGAGACAGTGTCTCTGGCAGCAACAGCAGCAAGACAATTGGCTAAGCGTTTTGGACATTAAGAGCGTCAGAATAAGTTAAAATTCAGGTAACCCTAATGATGATAAGTTATTACACAGCGTTACAGCATCCAGTCTAAATGTCTCAAGCTAACTAGAATGGCGCCAGTTATATAGCTGGAATGATGACATGTTCTGCAATAATAGTATAATGATAGGGAGTTCTATAATGAATGCAGTCAGCTTGCTCAATGCAGAAATAAACCACGTCGCCTTTTCTGATACTAAGGTTTACTATCTGTGCAGAATATACATTTGACGTCTGTGTGTGCAGTTAAGAATTGTTGTCTGTTTAGGTTTGCAAAGCAATTATGAATTTTATTTCCTCACTTCAGGAATGTGATCCACGGCAGTGACTCTGTTGATAGCGCACAGAGAGAGATTTCCCTCTGGTTTAAGCAGCATGAACTGGTGTGCTGGGAGGACAACAGCAATCATTGGATCTATCAGTAACACACACACACACACACACTGCATTTCAAACCTGGTAATGAAATATAAACAAGCAGTGCACAGGGAAATACACTGCACCTTGAAGCGGACACAATCATGGCTAATTTTGCCTTAAGTTTAGTCTGAATACAATTATGCTTTGTGTTACATTAAAACAAGCAACAATACAGACACTCCACCAGGAGTTGCACAAGATGTAGATCATTTCCATGCAGACTTGCAAGCTCACATTTATATGCAAGGAAACATTCAAGGCTTCTGTATTTATGTCATTATGTCATTTATGTCATGCCATTTGACCACCATGTGGCACAAGTGCAGTGCCTTGGAAACACTAATCTGTCCAGTGGAATGTTTTTTTTTTACCTTATTTGCTTTGCTTATTAAAAAAAAAAAAAAGTTTTTTAAACTTGTGTAAATGGTGCAATTGCATGACATGTTTGCTGTTTACCAGATTGGCCAGGTACTAAACAGGCTGAAAATTGAAAACCTTTTTTAAGTGTCCTGCTGCTCCTAAAACGATGTCTGTCAAATGTGGCATTCTGAAGAACGCATGAGCTACAGGGTAATACTCCAGCCTGCACTCCATCTCTGCCAGTAACCAACAGGTTGATTCACAGGGATTGATATAATCAGGGATTATATCTATTTGTAGACACAGTAAGTCAAATCTTTTGTGAATGTGTTCCTGTGGAGAATATTGGTCTTGAATGTATATGCACTACGCTGTACAGAAGAGCAATAATTATTATTTATAAGACTTGAATTCCTGTGTACTCCTTGGAGTAAATGTATCGTTTAGCTCAGGTAGGGTCTTTTGCGTAGCTTATTTCCAGTACGTGAGTTGTGTGTCTCGCCATCATCGTTCTAACTGACAGCTTTAACGTTGACCAAAGTGACAGTTCCCACTTCAAATAAAGGTGTGTGGAAAAAAAAAGCTCTGTGTAGAATAACACTTTTTTTTCTCAAATACAGTGTGCATCCCTAAAACCTAAGACCTTTTTTCATAAAGGTAAAGTATTACATGTCATCTAGTTTAAAGCTATATTTATGACCCAGATGCTACATTACAGTTGTGACAGTTGTAATTTATATTTCATATAAATTATTAAATGGGCTTAGTACTTTTGTAAGAATGGGCGAGGACTGCTTAATAACGGGAAGAAATCAGACAGTTTAGTTCCACCACAGGTCTTTGTTCATAGCACGAATATGTTTAATATTTAATATTTAACCACAATGATAAGATAACAGAGAGTAATGATGAGTTTACATACGGCGCATCAAGGCAGGGAGTTCCATCCGTTTGACAGCTGTCAATCAAAACAGGCAACCATGTGCAGGCCTCAGTCCAGCTGCCACTCTTCAAATGTCAGGGAAATGTCATTGGACGAGTGCCCTCACAGCTCACTGATGACAATGAAGTCCAATCTCTGATTGGTTGGAGGCAGATGCAGTCCCTGCTAACGTGCTCATTCACTCACCTACTTCAGGTCCTGTCTCTGGTCACTTGCTATGTGCCTTCCACTCTCATCACAGTCACCACATCTTTCACCTACTGTGTCTGTCTGTCTGTCTGTCTGTCTCCCCCTTTGGTCCACAGAGCCCCTGCCCATTATTTAGTGTCTCCATGCTTAAAGGTGCCTGTACCATATATGCAGGGACTCGGGTTTGAGTATGTCCAGGTCCTTTCTCGATTCCACCCCACCTCTCTCTCTCCCAGTCCCTGTCTGTCTCACACTGTCCTGTCATTAAACACGAAACAGCTCAAAAAAATTACTTCCAAATAAATTTCACGTCTGCACCTTCGTCTAATTGCTCATTCAAGGGTCACTTAAAGTGCGTTCCATTTGCCTTGGGATCCGAGCATTCCATTAGCCACAGAAGGGCTCAGGGGTCCTCTGAGCTGTGCTGAGATATTTGGTCGTATGGCCGAGGAACAGGTCGGGGGTGTGCATTTCACACTTCTGGGTTCAGTGCTTGGAAAATGAGTACCAATGGCAAATGGAATGCACTATTACACTTACATCGCACTGCCTGCTTTGTACTCACTAGTCAGGTACCAGGATGCATTTGCCTGACCAATCAGAGCCTGTCAAAATACTCTCAACCAATCAGCTGCCTGTGTCTGGGGTGATTCAGTGAGCTGTGAGCTGGTCTCCAATGAGCTGTCAAGTCACAGGATGCAAACGATCAGGAGGTCAGTGTGGGTGTGAGGGATTTTTGGACTTGGGGGATGTTTGGCTGTCCTCAAAGGTTATCCACGTCCATATTTGGCTGGTGTCTGGCTATTGGTATGGGCTGTCGTGTAGCAGTAGTAGTCTGCAATAAAAAGGCTCTGAGAGGAAGTAGTGTTTAGCAGTGCATTTGGGGGACTGGCTTCCAACCAGAATGGATGCATACAAGGTATAGGGCATTTGTAAATGAACATGGCATTAAAATGTGCTGAGGACTAGATAGATGGGCAGAAGGGTAGTTAACAGAGCTTACAGTAGGTACAGAATTTTGAGGGTAGTTACAATGCAGTGAGGGGGGGGGGGGCGGGGGGTACTTACAGGGTAAAGGGGAGTACATACAAGGCATTGGGGAGGTAGTTACAGGAGAGAGGGGCTTAGTTACAGGGCATTAGGGCCATCATAACATTGTACAGGGGCATTACAGGGCATCGTAGGTAGTTACAGGGTGGAGTGAAGGGGACGGGGCGGAAGGGCAGGCTTTCGTCACTCGGGGATGTAGGACACCTGCCAGACGATAATGTGACTCCTCTCGGCTTTAGACAGCGCGGGCTTCATCTGTGGCGCGCCCCCCTCCCCCTCCTCTGTCTCATCGTCCTCCCCATCACCTAGGCGGGGAAGAGAAGGAGATGGGTGTGAATACATTGAAGACTAGAGAGGATACACTAGGCAACCTTTTGAGCAATGTTGCCGGGCAACTTAACCAACAGATGTTGTTTCGGTACCTTTTTACATTCGGGCTACACATTTTTACCAGAACTTTGATAAGCAGCAGACACATTTTTTGAGATCGTCCCATCTGAAAATGCCTAGCCAATCATGTTGTTGGCCGGCAACATTGCTGAAAAAGTTACCTATGTATCATCACCTTATATCCAATGTTTCTGTAGAACATATCCTCAGCTGAGTACGTGATTTGCCCTTTCCGCATTAAGCTTCGTTGCCCTTTCCTTAATGACATGCAATTGATTTGCAGGTTCACTGAGAGGGTCCAGAACATTAAGTACCATTTCAGAGCAATTAACTGAAGTGCAAGTGCCCTGTAAAACCAAAGCTGACTTGGCAACAGTTTGTTCTACAAATTGCTGCTCTTTATTGAAGGCACTTCTTGCAAATATGACTTCTGTGCATTTATCTTATTCAATCTACTGTATAGTGAGCTTCTATCACAGCCTGTTTCTGCCTACTAAACTTCCGTTTGTCTCAAATCTGGATTCTAAATGTATAGCCCCCGCCTTAATGAAGGGAACTTAACTCAGCTTCGAGGGTGCTTACAATTAGAGTGCAGTTCGCAATCCAGTGGAAGTCATAGGAACTGATGTTGGAAAGGGCACATATTTCCCTTCCACAGAACATCTCCTGAGCAGAGGGCGTGTGTGTGTGTGTGTGTGTGTGTGTGTGTGTGTGTGTGTGTGGTCTCACCGATGCGGAAATCGATGTAGCCCTCCCCTCCACTGAGCACCAGTACATTCTGAACACTCTGAGCTTCCGTCTCCGCGGGAGCCGAGGACCCCTGAGACTCTGATGGGCTATCTAACACACTGCCATTCAGGGTGGCCAAAACATTGCCTGTTGGGGTAATAAAATAAACAGATACAGAATACTTCAGATATTAAATACTTCAGTGTGAAATGAGAAGGTTTAAATTTGTATTGAGCTTTAAGTTTAACACAGAGGAAGTCAACCATGTTTTTTTTCCAACAGGGTAATAAACCACCTTTGTTAGCGGTCTATTTCTTGAAGGGTTATTTTTATTAAGAAACAAAATACTTAGATATTTACTTCCTGTGTGTAAAAAACATTATGCTTTACATATTAAGTTAGATCTTGTATAGAGTTAAATGGTACCACCTATGAATGATAGAAAGTATAGACTAACCTGGAACAGACACAAAGAACTTGACGGCATCTCGGTGACCATGGAAACACAGCTGTGCCTGAGCCATGGAGCAGTACGGAATGAAGCTGCCATTGTTCTTCTCTGAGCTGTCGTCGGCATACACGTGGATCACGCCCCCCGAAGATGTCGGAGACACCTTATTTGCTGCAGACACAGAGTGACAGCTCAATCCAGTGGCAAAACACCCGTTTATACACTGTGCAGTGTCAGGGTACACAGATCTGAGCAACCATCTGCTCATGGACCATGGTGGAGCATGAACCAGACAGATTGCTGTGCTCAGAACAGTATATGTGTATGAATTTTCGATAACCAACAGACTGCACATTGAGAAACTGAACCAAGACCAGTTGTTTGTCATTAAGGCTCTGAGGGTGTAAATCATGATGTGAATGTGCAAACATCAAAACTAACAAAACCATCTGAGCCGAGTAATATCAACCAAACTAAATCTACTAAAGAGGTAAGAGGACATTTCACAAAAAAATTATATTCACCCAATACAGGTTAGCTCTTCTGTTTATGTTACATAGCTCTATATAACTAACTTGCATCTTGATAAAAAACAAAAGACATACAATAACACACTACTACTACATAAGACATAATACAACACCCAACATGCACCACTGCCCATGCAAAACAAAACAAAGTATCTGTGGATGTAAAACTCAAAAGAATCAAAATCATATACAACATGACCTGCTAAAACAAACGGAAAGTTGTGGTGTGTTATTAAATGGCTGGAAATGAGATGGATGAAGGGAGAAAGGCCAGGCTCGCAGTGGAGGGAGAGCGTCAGCCACTTACCCCTCAGACCAAGGAGCTGTCCCCGATGAAGGACTACCGCTACGGGGCAAGAGGAGGGGGGAGGCAAGGGGTGGATAAGAGTCACAGTCAAAAGACGGACGGGGAGATGACAGAATGACAGAGAAAGACAAACAAACAGGTGCGAGGGACGGGGGCGGGGGCGGGGAGAGAGGGAGTAACACAGAGGTAACCGTACAGAAAAAAAGAGAGAGGAGAAGTAAGAACAGTAAGAACTGTTGCCTACTCGTTTTGTGTGTGTGTAGGGGTGTGTTTTGAGTTTGTCTTTCTGACCAATGGAAAAAAAGAACCTAGCTCAGTGATTCTGATGCATCACTTACTCTCAGTCAGTGGGATAGAAATAATCACACCGTTCCCTGTGCCCACCCATAAACGGTTTCCTGCGATCAGCAGCGCTGTGATTCGTACAAAGGAGAAGCCAAGTTTCCCTGTGCCTGTCAATCAAAGAAACATGACAAGTAAGTTGAAGGGGTTATGAGCATATTTTTTTATCTTCAATTCTAAAGCAACCTTTTAAGTGTTTTTTTTTTTCAGATTAGGCTTATGACTGTGTCATACGATTAAACATGATTCATATTGTAATAGATCTGTATCCTGTAATATTCTATAGTATATTATATACTGTATATACAGGTACTACTCGGAAAATTAGAATATCATGTAAAAGTTGTTTTATTCAGGCAATTCAACATAAAAGGTGAAGCCAATACATTTTATAGATTCATTACTTGCAAAGTGAGATATCTCAAGCTTTTTGTTGTTGTAATTTTGCTGATTATGATTTACAGCTTATTAAAACCTCAAACCCAAAAACTCAGAAAATGAGAATACTGTCAAAATCTTCAGTATTGTAGGCTCAAAGTGTCATACACTAATCAGGTAAGTAATGCAAAACACTTGGAAAAGGGTCCTGAGCCTTCAAACATTTCATCTTTACATTTGAGTTACAACTGAAATGCATGCACTTTTTCAGGATATTCTAATTTTCCGAGTAGTACCTGTATATATAGTACATTCTGTGCCGTAAACAAAGAAAGGCTGCCTGACCGAGCATTTTGCTGACGTAAGGCTCTATGTCGA
>CM050216.1:30126242-30271242 GCA_027475355.1 Coilia nasus
GGATATGCACAGCACGTGGGCGTTGCACACGTTGAACTGGTCCACCAGCGAGCCGGGCTGGTTGGCGTCGATGATGACGACCTTGCTGCCTGAGTGGGTGCTGGTCAGGATCCAGACACGGCTGCTCATGGAGTCCATCTCATGCAGCTCCTTTGGCTGAGATGCGTCGCGGTGAAAATAGGGGGGAAGAGGATGGAAAAGAAGTTGTTATACAAGTACTGAAAAGCATCAGTGCAAAATAAAGAGTGCCACAGGTGTTTTGGGTTTGAGTGCATTTCTCTCCTCTGTCTACTCTATGTTTTGCCTGAAAGTCCTTGACTGCCGTCACAAACAAAGGAAAAAAAGTAAGAATGACAGGACAATGACAGGAGGCTCAGGTCAGATGTAACTGTCATATCACTCTGTAAAGGCAGTAAAGTCAAGAACTAATCTAAGGGATAACGGCTGACGAGGTGACCAGTTCCGTAGAAATAATGGCAAGGTGGAAGCTAAGAACTCTGACGCGAAGCAGAGTGGAGTTGCCTCCGCCAAGTCATTATTTCCATGGAACAGGTCACCTTTGAAGGCCGTTATCCCTTTTATCTCCCATTTGTATATATGATCCAATTTTATATGTGTAAACTACCGAAATAAATGGTTGATTTGTTACTCTATAGCATCTGTTAAAAAAAAGTAGAGCATTTAGCCGTTAATTTGGCTACGAGAGTTGTCATGGTTACCATTCATAAGTGCATTGATATGAAACAGTCATTCAAATTTTTTAGATCTACATCACAGGTAGCCAGTTAAACAAAGTTAAATCCCACCTCATCAGCCAATCAGAAAAGAGAGTTGTGTTGTCAAGGGAGATAAGGAGGTCTAATATCCCAGTACAAGGCTATATCCCCTGTAAGATGTGTATGCTGCTCATTAAAGCGTTGCACCTTTAGCAGGACAGAAGGTGTTTAAGGGAAAAAATGTTATGGATTAGGACTGGAGGAAACGGCTTTGGAGTCAACTCAGCATGTGGCATTGGGCGGTGGTTTGAGCACTGCGGATGTGGATGGCCTCACCTTCTTCTTCTCCGGTGAGCTGTGCTCACTTCTTTTCCCATCGCCCTCCTCCTCCGCTGTCAGTGGGTCAGTGCCATTGGCTGGAGCTTTTGTAGGTACTGCATCCTGATTGGACGTCTTCCAGCCAGTCAGGTCCACCCCTGCTGCACACCACAGCTGCAGAAAACACTCACGTGAGTCTGTGGTATGATTCTGTGTGTGTGTGTGTGTGTGTGTGTGCGTGTGCTTGTGTGTGTTTATTTGTGTGTCTGGTCATTAGAAATTAAACTGTGTGCATGACATTTGTTTGAGAGACATTTGTTTGTGTGTGGGGTAGTGTCTCCTTGTTTACCTTTCTGTTTGGATCTTTCTCCACAAGGGGGCGACAGTAGACAGGAACTGGCACGTTCTTCATGCGGTTGTCCTCCTTCTCGTTGGCCTAGAAGGTGACATTGGCAGTGGTAAGTTAGAGGCTCGTGACTCGTTTCTGGAAATGGCTGCTTGTCTGACACACCAGAGTCCACTCCAGAGCCCACCAACACCCCCCACCCCCCCACTCTGCCTGGTTCTCCCCAACCCTGACCACCTGACTGGCCCCAGCACAAAGGGCCAGGTAGGGGTAGCAGGCTGTGATGCAGTTTGTCTATCAGAGAACAATCCTCTGTATGGGCTAAATTTAACTCTGCAAGGTGTTAGGAGGGTTAACAGTTTCAGTTCAAACATGCGCAGGACCCAGGGATGGAAATTCACACGGGCCACCAGCCAAATGCCGTTAGAATATGAAAGTGGCTGGTACATTTCAGACACAAAACAATAATTCACAGTTGAATGGCTGGTGAATTTTACAATTTATTTGTCAACGGCTGGTAAAGACTCAAATTTTGCAAAGTTAATTTCCACCCCTGGCAGTACCAGACAAAAAAAAAGAGAGAGGGAGAGATTAAAGGTCTGATTGACAGAGAGAAGAGCCAGTAGGAAAAAGATTTTATGTTGATGGGCAGATCTGAGTTTTTTTTTGAGGATTACCAGATCAGGTAGATCACAATATTGAGATGATTATGACCTATATAGAGTGAAACGTGTCGCTGTTCTGCCTGTTTCGAGGAGCAGACACAGCTCCACGCCTGGCTGCACTAATGGGCCGTTGTAGGCACATTGTAGGAACGTTGCAGTGGTTAATCTGCTCACAGCTTAGTTAGTGCTTTGTTAGGAGAGCCATGAGGAGAAGCTGTCACAAGGAGAAGCCTGAGGCATTGTTATTTCACGCCACCGATGAAGAATGTGCTTCCTATGAGAGGGGCTTTGGCACTCTTGGCTGTCTATCTCTCCAACTCAGGGCTATTTAAAAAATGTTTCTATTTATTGAAAGAAAGGGGGGTTGTTAGCGTCAGGTTTTAAACCAGGACCAAGGCAGAAAGAGGAAAAAATAGGTGGGGAGGAGGAGGAGGAGGAGGGTTTGGGGGGTGGGGGTGGTGGGGGGGGGTGTCGAAGTAAAGAGTTGCATGCTGGGACTCTTGGGTGTCACTTGCCTGCTGTCTCTTCAGAGGACTCTCCTGCGTGCCGTCCGCCTGGGGCGCAGTCTGCGGGAGATTACAGTTAGAGCCACGGCGACCACTGTCACCTCGGCAATACTGCTACACACACACTGTCATCTTGGCCACCGCTACATATACACTGTCATCTTCGCCATCGCTACATATACACTGTCATCTTGGCCACCGCTACACACACACACACACACTGTCTCCTCAGCAACCGTTACACGCACACTAGCTGAATCCAAAATGTTCACTCGCTCACTATATGGTGTGTAAGTTACACTGTGTTGTTCCCTTTACGTAGTGCACTATATCATAAACGAGAGGCCATTTTGGATTTAGCTACTGTCACTTCGGCAACCGCTACACACAAACTGTCACCTCAGCAACCCGCTACACACCCACCCACACACACACACACACAACTGCTCTGACCTGACGTTCCGCCAGCCATTGTTTTGCTCCCCTGTTATCTCAAGAGATACCACACCAGTACTAGACGCAGGCTACTTACAGTGGTATGCGCGCATGCATCTGACTGAGGCTACGATGACATTGATCTGCCCGCTGTCATAGCACAGACCCTTCTAGAAGCCTACAACTGCAATTTAAAGGCTGACAAACCAATAAAATCGAACTCTCCTCGAATAGCAGAGCCAACGGTTTTCTCAAAAGCAGAGCCAACTGTTTTCAAATACTGTTTCGGGAGAGAGCTTATCCTTTCGTACACTTCTCTTCCACTCCTCTCCACTTCTCAGCGTGTGTGTGTTCTGTTCAAAACAGCACAACTCTCTGGTAACGCTGATACAACAATTTTTAAACGGACCATATTGCACTGCTGCAGCATACACCAACAGCAGTGCACAGAGCGCACACTACACATCAGCAGACTACGCCTGACAGAGGTCACACACAGTAAGAGAGCCCTGCCACTGTGGACACAGGGCGCTCTGCAGTGCCACCCGCACCACTTATACAGGGTGTCACGGACCCAGAGCAGCGGACCACGAGAAGATGCCATCCCATTAGGCCAGGAGGAAACACACTGAAATCTTCTGGTATCAGTTATGCTTTTTTTTGTTGCTGTTGGGTTTTTCACACGTGCAGTGTTTGATCTGGCATGTTTAATCTCAGTTGTGCTGTTCTGGGGGCTGCTGGGGGTCGTGTCGTGCCGATCTCGGTCTCGGGCTGGGGTGCGAGCTGTACCTGTTTGTATCGGGGTGGCACGCTCCAGCCGCAGGCCTGCATGAGCCCGTCGTCGCGGCGCATGTGCTCGCGCACCTGCCGGTACTGCTCCCGCCGCTGCTCGCGCCGCACGGACAGCGCCGAGTCGCTGAGGAGAGACGCAACACCATTACTGGGCAGTCTACGGGACGGAGAGAGAGAAGGGAGGAGGGGGAGGAGGGGGGGGGGGGGGGGGGGCGTTAGCAGAGCAGCGCAGCAGCCAAGCCGTTGGCCAAGTCAAATGCAAAAGAGAGAAGGAGTGAGTCAGAGAGAGAGAGAGAGAAAAACAGAGAGAGAAAAACAGAGAGAGAGGGGGTAGTGGAGGGGGGGGGACAAAGGGAGGGAGTGACAGTGATGGAGAGAGAGAGGTGGACCGTGGTGGACAGTGAGGAAGGAGTTGTGAGAGAGAAGAAGAGAGAGAGGAAAGCAGAAAGTGCAACACGAAGAAGAACGATGCTGGACAATACTGACCCACAGCATGAGGTGCAACAAACCACTCGCCACTCAAAACAAGCCACTCGCTAACTGCCTGCAGACACATGTGTGAGCATGTGATGTCTAATGTGTACTCTTATATGCGAATAATCTGTTTCTGTTTCACACATCATCTGTTTTAATGTTACTGCTTTATGCTGTAACAGCACTGTATAGGTGTACCCCATACATGTGCGTAAGGAATGGCACCTCTCCCCACTGCGTTTGTGTAACACCAACTGGTCCTGCTGAAATGCAGTGTTGTTTCACTGTGTACAGTGTGTACGGCTGAAATGACAATAAAATTCACTTCACTAGACTTGCAGTTCTTTTTTTGAGCACTTAAGTACTTTGTTTGTACAGTATATGAGAGTATACACCGTAACTGTCTGATTATGTGTGTGTGTATGTGTTTGTGTGTGTGTCTGCAGACAGCCTTTGTTTATCTCCAAGGTACAAAAGTGACAGCAGCGTAGCAGCAGGCCAACAAAGCCGGCAGAACCAGAAGAGAAGAGGACACATGGCTGTTTCCATGACGACCACCGCGTTCCAGTGACTAGGGCAATTAGTCCTTTTAAACCGTGCTGCTTCGTGTGATATGTGACACTCCACGGCCTCGTTCTGTTTAACCCTGTCCTTGGGTGTAGTACAGCTCAGGGTGTGAAGCTAACAAGAACATAAAGCTTGATTTACAGGGAAGGTTGAGTTATTTCAAACAGCAGTGAACTGCCTTTTTTGTGTATGTGAGCATGTGGATTTAGGGCACCAGAAAACCACGTCAGTTCATGTGGTCTGGGCATGCGGTCTGTTTTCTGTGAGCCTTGAGTTAGAAAACAGACGGAGTGGCTATGTGCTTCTCTCTCCCTCGGTTGCACACTCAGCGGAACAACAGTGCAGAGAGACAAGACTGGGGATGTATAGTATACATAAGGCTGAAGATAAAAACAGACAGCGATAAAGAGGGATAGAGAGAGGGAGAGAGAGAGAGACAGAGACAGAGAGAGAGAGACAGAGAGAGAGAGAGACAGAGAGGGAGGGAAGAAGAGAGAAAGAGTGATATACACTCAGACAAGTGAATGGTCTGCAGCCACAGGTGGGGTTGAGAGACAAAGAAAAAGAGAGACAGCCAAAGAGAGAGACAGAAAGAGAGAGAGAAAAAAAAAGAGAGGAAAAAAGAGAGAAAGAGTGATATACACTCAGACAAGTGAATGGTCTGTGGCCACAGGTGGGGTTGAGAGACAAAGAGAAAGAGAGAGACAGAGAGAGAGAGAGAAAGAGAGAGACAGCGAGAGAGATATAGAAAGAGAGTAAAAAGATGGGACAGCGTGGCGCGCTCACTCTTCAGGGAAGAACTCGAGTGTGCGGTTGGAGGTGGAGATCTGGCATACGGTGTGGGAGCGCCTCTGGTTGAAGCTGGCAGGCGAGGGTGACTTGTAGTGGATGTTGACGCTGTTGTAGGGCCTCTTCACCGGGGGAGGGCTGGAGGAAGTGCTGAAGAGACGTGCAAAGCTGCAGGCACAGACAGACAAAAGACACAACAGTCAGCCACCGCCTCATTACACTACATTACAGTACATTACATGCCATCAGGCCTGCAGCCAGCATTTTTGGACCCTATGAAAGAACACAATTTTGGGCCACATTAATAATAACGTTAATAGTGTCCTCCAAGGGCCCCCTGTCAATGCTAGGGCCCCCTCGAATCTTAGGGCGCTTTCACACCTATTTTTGTTCCAATACAAACCCTAAACCGATACAGATTCTTGACATTGTTCCGGGATCGTTTCGTGTTCACACAGCACATTTTTAGAACGGAACAAATGATGTAAAGTTTGTAAACAAACACACGTGCGATGAAATCCATTCCATTCTAACCTATGCACTAGGCTAAGCCGTACTCTCATTCGTTACATTTTAACGGCTTCCCGCCTAGCCTATTACCATAGCTAAACAACTATCTCGAAAATGGATCGTAAGCTGATAATACTAGCTTTTGTTGTAGTCCTTTGGATGGCATACCAATGTGTATGTTATCAAGAATACATTCAATTTAAGCGTGAGTCCAGACTCCGTCTCGAAAATAATGTGACACTACACCTTATGAGGAGATGCGCTGCCAACAGAAGATACCGCAGGAGAAGACGAGCTCTCATCAATTTACACAACCAAATTTACATTGTACTGTACAGTGAAAATAACGTGATATCCCACTACACTGGCCTGATAGCTTTCACAATGTAAACGAACCGTTCTAGTGATCGATTGAAAAGGGGCCAAGAACACCCCCTCCAAGCGGTCTGGATCGGTTTATTTTGTTCCGGAACAGAGTACAATTGTTGCTTTCACATATGCCCAATCGAACCGATCCCGAGGGGCAAGTGATCCACGTTCCGTTTCAAAGAGCTAGGTGTGAAAGCACCCTTAATATCTCCCAAACTCCTGGCTACGCCCCTGGATGTTACTTAGATGACATTCTTATCCAGAACGACTTAGGTCCGAGAATTAGGTGCAGGCCAGGGACAGTCCCCCTGGAACAATATGGGGTAAGATACCTTGCTCAGGGGCACCTTAGCCATGAATAAGGGTGCTGGTGTGTTATTCACTCCTGGTAATTACTCCCCTACACATATTTTTCCTACTGGTACAGGTCTCCTACTGGTACAGGTCTAACATGTGACCCTCCGGTTTCAAGACAAACCCGTTAACCATTAGACCCTAGGCTGCCTCATGTATTTATTACATTCACATAAAACAGATTTTCCCTCACAGTCCCTCACAGCAGCAACAATCAAATTCCCTGAAGTACATTAATTCCCTCCAGCTAGAACATGTTTGCATGGCAACAGCTACTCCCGATGGCACACAAACTCCCCATCTCATCCAGGCATGTGATGGAGCTGAACTCTCCCTGGGTACTCACAACTGCCAGATGGTGGACTTCTTCTTCTCCTGTATTCCAGGGTTTTCCCTTGATGCTCTGGAATATGGGGGAAGGACAGCGAGAGAGAGAGAGAGAGAGAGAGAGATGGTACAGTCAATGTGGTACTAGTAATGTCTTTAAAGGATTTACTGGCATTTTACATCCACATGTCCAACACATGTCGAAGCCTGCTCATGTTTAGCTTTAGTCACACGCTCTTCTTTGTCGTGTGGATCCCAATTGTCTCCAAAGTTAAAGATCCTGGCTTCAGAAAGTACAAACCCAGCCACATATTTCATCCAACTTTTTTTTGAAACCAGCAGATCCTAATGAGCACACAAATTATCAGGCAGGTAGACCAGCTAATTAGCAAAATCACCCATTTAAAGTGATCAGGTAGAAGGAATACATGGCAGGGGTTTTACTTCCTGAAAACAGGATGTCCACCTCTGATTGGCTGGTGTTCCCCAGTGCTGGGTTCATCCCAGGGTGTAGGTTTGGTCTTAACATTGGTAGGGACACCACAATTTGGCAAAATCTCAAACATGGCAATATAAAAACCAACTTTGTGATGTGGGGAAAAATTAGTAGGGACAATTTGAAAAATAGTACGAACATGTCCCTAGTTTTATCAACCATAAAGTAATGTTTCCAAAATCTTTTCAGTGGTTCTTCAACTTGTAACTCGGTAAAAGTCACTTCTAAATTCACTTTGCTGTCCTCCAGGGGCTATAACCGCACTAAGTAAGTTTGGAGGAGTGGGCCATCTCTCTGTAGATGGAAGGAGAGACGATTCCCCTTTCAACCGGTAGGGCGACTGAAGACAAAAACTACTTAGTGTTGCTTTAAGTCCTGGAACAGCTTTAGCACCCCACCATTACCCCAGCAAATAGATTCCACAAGTTGTAATGGCTTGTCTCTATTACCAAGACTCAACAGTTGAAGGTATACTTCTAGTTATCATGCTCAGCTACATTCAAGAGCATTACTATTGCTGATAAATGTTGCCTTAATACCATAAATTATGCCCATGGTTGCTCCGCCACTCCCTCCCTCGCTCACCTGATCATCTCGGTCCAGCGCACGGCCTCCTGCAGCTCCATGAGCCGCTCCTTGTACTGGTTGCGCTCCATGAGGACGCGGGCCATCTCCACGCGCGTGAAGCGCCGCCGCTGGGCGATGGCCACGTCGCCGTCCTGCAGTGGGGACGTGTACTGATGCCATTCCAGTGGGCGTCCAAGTGTGAGCAGCATAACCAGAGCCAGGCAAACAGCACAGCGGAGCAGAGCCGAGCCGACACAGGCAACAACAAGCACAAGGGCAGGTTAGTGCTTCGTTAGCCCAGTTAGCGTACAGCCGTCACGCTAACCAGAGCCACAGGTCAAACATGTGGCTACGCACTTCTAAAACAAGTATACTGTCTAGTCAGGTTACAGGGTTGCAGGTCGTAGTCAGGTTAGCATACAGCCGTCACACTAACCACAGCCACAGTCAAACATGTGGCTACGCACTTATATAACAAGTATACTAGTGTCTAGTCAGGTTACAGGTTAGCAGCTTAGCTGGAACTAGGCAACAATTCAAGCATACAAGAGTAAGAGTTTTTGGCAAGAGGTTTAGCATTGGTAATTGCAGTGAACAGTATGGGTGTATGCAGTGAGGGTTTTAGTAGGAAATGCAGCATCTGGGTTAAACTCACGTCGTCTCCACCTTCATCCTTAGAGTCCTGAGATGCCCCGAGAGCCTCCGCTTTAAGCCTGAGGTGTCATGGAGACACAGAGCTGTCAGTCAGGGCTACTCTTATCTACTTACTGTTTTGATTATCCCAGCAAACATGTCACAGCAGCTCCAACCACACATACAGTACCAGCAAACTATTGATTCATCACAATGACTGAATGTGACGTGGTTCATGTGGAATGACTTTTACAGTGCAATGGCCAGTGAAAAATGTGCAGTCACAATAGGTCTCAGGTACACTCATGTAATCGAATCGAATCCAATGATTTTGGTACTAATTAGTTATTACTAATCAAACCAGTTTGTTTTGTAATACCTGAAAAATCATTACAAAACTTTTCCTTTTATTCTTCACAAACTCTTTTTTTTGTTTTAATGTTTAATATGAGTATGCAATGGATGTGTTGTAAATGTGTGTGTATGTATGTAAAAATGTTTAAATGTATTATTTTCAATAAAAAATAAAACGCTTCTGGCTTTGTCGTCTAAGAATCTGGATTCTGGAAACGCGAATCCCATGAGTATGGTACCTCAAATTCATCTTTGACCTCTCACCTCTTAAGCTCTTCCTCCAGCTCTTTGACCCTGGAGTCCACTTTATTCTTGGACTGTTTGACTGTTTCCAGTTCCTCTCGCAACACTTCTTGTTCCCCTGACAGCTCATCCACTTTAGCTATGAGGTCATTCTTCACAATGTTCAGAGCATTCCTGCATAAGAGAGGCACTGTTGTGAAAATGAATTCACACACACACACACACACACACACACACACACACACACACACACACACACACACACACACACACACTTTTCACTCTGTCTCTTACACACACATGCCCTCTCTTTCACACACATCCACCCCCCAACACACACACACACACACACACATACACCCTTTCACTCTCTCTCTTACACACACACACACTCTTTCTCACACATACACATCCCACCCCCCCCAAACACACACACACACACACACACACACACCGCGATCTGACAAAGCACACATAAGCTACACAATTATACTACACACCCAGTCTCACGTACACATGCAATGTCCTATCAGACTACTCTGAATTCACAGCATCCGGTTAACGGTCGACATACAAAACCAATAAAATCCATAACCCCTCCATATTCTCCCTACTCATAACGCCCTTCTCCAGGTTCCGAGTGTCTTTTGTGTGGCTCACTTTGTCTCCAGCAGCTGTTTGTTTTCTGTCAGCAGATTCTCCACCTCCTTCCCCATCCCTGCATAAGAGAGAGTCACAGTCATTGCTTTGTGTCGTTTGTGGGGGCCATTCTGAGGTCCTCATGTTGCTTATAAAGCCTACAGACACACACACACACACACATCCTTACACAACCTGTTTGTCTCTGAGTGTTTTGACTTGTTGTGGAAGACGGTGTGAGAAGGAAATATGAAAGCACAAGCAGCCCAAATGAAAAGAAAGCCATTAGTGCAAAGTACACAAGTTAACCAAACATTGCAAAGCAGAGCAGTCTGCAATGTGTGAAGAACAGCATTCTCCAGTCAAACCCAAGAGACGAACACTCACAAATAAATACATTTCTGTTTGGAGTGTCAGTGTGTGTGTATGTGTGTTTGTTGGCATCTGTTTGTGTGTGAACATACACAAAAAAAGAAAAATCTGAACTTATATATCCCAAACATAAAGTATTTCAAAAGGGCTGAAATAAAGTGGAGTAACACAGTAGCAGCACAGCCCGCAGGGGATATTGGGTAATGATATCACAGCCAAAGCAGAATCATGGGCAGGAAGTGACATCACAGGACAGGGGATCAGACTCAACACAAAAGTTCAGTGGTGAGGTTGAGGAATTGCGTGAGGCCTTACCGAAGAAATCATCTCGCACTAGGGGACAGAGGAGAAAAGGAACAGATGAAGAGAATAGAAAGAGAGAGAGGAAGAGAGAGGGAGAGGGAGAGAGAGAGAGAGAGAGAGGGAGAGAGAGAAAGAAAGGGAGAGGAAGAGAGGGAGGGAGGGAGAATTTGCTTGGGGAGAGCAAAAAGCCAAGCCCCAATGCAGAGAACAAGCAGCAGGGATGGGGTGACAGAGAGGGAGGGCGAGGAGAGAAAGAGAAAGGGCGGTACATAATACACCGGTTAGATGGTGTCAAAGAAGAAGCTAAAGAGACGTAAACCTGCCACAGAACTAGACATGAACTACACAAAAAAACTCTCTCTCTCACACTCACACGCCCCTAATCTTACTCAGTCAGACACATGCAGTAGATTCACTATGCTGTGTCATATCTTCTGTCTTTGTTCCACACACACACACACACACATACACACATCTACACATACACACACCCACCCTTACACTGATCCTGTTTCAGTGGTGTGTATTTGTGTTTTTGTAGTCATGCAGAAGTATTAGCTACCCTTACACTATTAGCTCGTGTGGGAAGTTGAACGAAACAAAGCAAACAAAAAGAGTGAGAATACACACCTGAGAACTCCCCTATGGGCGTGGTCAGCAGAAGCATACAGAGAAAGGAAACACAGGAAAGGTCAAGGGTCAGTGAGAGGGAAATGACCAATCAAAACTCAAAAATGTCACCTCACTAGGATGATGATAAAAAAATCAATCGATCAATAATCAATCAATAGGAAAATGTATTCCTGATAAAACAGTAGAAAATAGAGCAAAAACTTGTGTCTAAAAACAAATGCAATTGCATGGTATCTTTAAGACAGAAACAAAATGGCTGCTGCTGTCACTGTATAACCTGTGTCCTGGTTTGCTTACAAATAAATGAACAAAAAGAGATGAATACTAAATAATAAAATAGATAATAATCATAACTACAAGTATGCTAAGGAGAAAAAAAGGGAACAGTCAGTGTGAACCCCCATGTAGCTTTGCAGCAGGAAATGGGTGCAGCGTGAGCGTCATGCAGAAATCATGCATGCAGGAGTCAAAGGTCAGAGTGTCGATGATCAGCTGCTGACTGTATTCTGTGCCAAGACTCTTATAACATGCAAAGTCATCTGACCACCACACCACACCACACCGTAAAGCTGCTAGTAAAAGCTGTGGATTCAGAGTCAGTTTGCTAGTAGAGGTTTGCTTGCAGCTAAATCATTGGTGTATACAGCTAGTCTACCAGACTTCCTGTCAGTATTGATAACAAACACAAACCCAAAACTGACCAAGAAGGAGTCAAACCCATGCACATAGCAAAGTTGGGCTGGCCCAGAGATGACCGACACATTCCATATACACATGGCACACATGGTAGCCACAACGTAGTACGTACTGTACTGTGCAGTGGCTACCAGAGGTGGCCCACTGATGGACTGTAATTCATTGTGCTTTGTGGGCCAAGTGTTGGTGTAGGTGGGGGCCACCTCTGGGCCAGATCAATTTCACTTTGTGGGCAGGCTGTCAGATTTCCATGTTTTAAATGTTTCTGTACCCATAGGCAGGTGATTTCACAACTGGGTAAAAATCACTGTTAATCGTGAATGCATACAGATTGTAAAAAGTCAAAACAGTCCCAAGGCTCAGGTCCTAGCAACAGGCGAGAAAAGCAAGACTTAAAGGCAGTAATGGGTAACCTGGATTCAGAAGCTACAATCCAGTACCACATGTTACAAATAATATGGTGCCTTAATACAGGTGATTTCACAAATTAACTTTTCTACTTCGCTAAAGAGCTCTGCTAATTAAAATCAGTGAATTTAGTGAATGGCTATAACAAATACGTTGTACTGGATTGTAGCTTCTGAAGTCAGGTTGGCCATCACTGCTTAAAGGTGTAACAGACCACCATACACTGGCTCCATTTGAATGTGTTTATCTGGAGCAAACAACACATTTTGCTACCGCTTCACTGCATCAGGTTCACTATAAGCAGTAGCGAAAATAAAATAAAAGCGTTCACTCAGAATAAACACAATCAAACAGAACCAGTGTGCCATGACATACACATTTTTGCTGATCATTGAAGAGTATGTAAAGGCCAGTTTATAGTGCAGAAGAAAATGATGCAAAAGGGACAATATTTCTAACCAAACTTCTGTGTTCTGTACTGTTTCTTTGATCGGGCACAACGTGCATCCTTCTTCAGATGGGTTTGAAGGAGATTTCATAACATAATTTTTGTTGATAGCGCAGAACTATGAAAACCTCTAATGCCACAACATTTGTCGACAACTTTGTCGAGAGACACCTGTGACCTGGACTATAAATTGGCCTTAAAATTACTCTTTGTGAGCCTGGACAGTCCACCTCCTGTCCTGTAAGACTCTCCTCCATGCCAGCCACTTACCTAGCAGCTCAGCTCCAGCATCCACATCACCAATGCCGTCAGTCTTGGCTTTTTGTAACTCGTCGAAGATGGATTCAGTGTTGATCCCGAAGGCCTCGTTTACTATGCCCATAGAGGGACTGGGAAGTCATGTATATATGCCACTGTAAGTAAAGCAATACTGTGCACCGTGGATTCAAATTGATTGTGTGTGTGTGTGTGTGTGTGTGTGTGTGTGTGTGTGTGTGTGTGTGTGTGTGTGTGTGTGTGTTTTGTTGTGTTAGCAGCACCTGTTTCTTCCTCCATAGGTTCGTGGGTCTATATCCAGCTCTGGAGTGGAGTCATTGGTGAAGTCCGGGAACTCTGACCACTCATCACTGCTGCCCATACCTACACACACACAGCCACATACACAGCGACACACACAGCCACACACACACACACATATACACAGACTTGGTCAGCTACATGTAGAGAGGCATAATGATAATCCTCTCCGTGGCTGCCTTTACACATTTACCTCCAGCCCCGCACATAGACCTGAGTATAGGGCCCTCATGTATGACTGCACTTTAAAGTGTTTTTCTGGATAACTGTTTATGTGACTTTATAAACCTATATAAGGGAGGTTATGGTTTGATTATATCTTCACATATCATAACCATTTGTAGTTAGCTAAATACAGTACTACTCAGAAAATTAGCATATAGTGTAAAAGTTGTTTTATTCAGGCAATCCAACATAAAAGGTGAAACCAATACATTTTATAGATTCATTACATGCAAAGTGAGATATCTCCAGCTTTTTTTTGGTGTAATTTTGCTGATTATGATTTACAGCTTATTAAAACCTCAAACCCAAAAACTCAAAGAAAAATACAATACTGCGACAGTATTGTAGGCTCAAAGTGTCATACACTAATCAGGTAAGTAATAGAAAACACTTGCAAAAGGGCCCTGAGCCTTTAAACATTTCACCTTTAAAGTTGAGTTACAGAAATGCATGCACTTTTTCAGGATATTCTAATTTTCTCAGTAGTACTGTATGTTTTATTATTCGATAGTGTTGAACGTTGCCTTAGAGAAAAGCATTTACTAAATACTGTAACTGTAACTGTAACTGCAGTTGATTTAAGTCCAAAGATCTACTTCGTACTTGGTTGGACAGCCGAGTCCGTATTATTGCAGTTTTTTTTATCCCTAGGTGAGGAGCCTGGAGAAGTAGCAGGGATGACAGGGTTTCTTTGGAGGTATACATATGTGGCAGCTGCTGAGAAACTATTAAGCTATCTTTAATGCACAGCTTCTTTCTTTGGAAAAGTGATTGGGAACATTCCAAGGTGGTACTGTAAAGAACATGGATGGATGGATGGATGGATGGATGGATGGATGGATGGATGGATGGATGGATGGATGGATGGATGGATGGATAGATAGATAGATACCCAATTCAGCAGAAGTTGGGACGATGAATAAAATCTCAATACTACTTCACTTTTGCTTTCCCTCGATCTCTTTGTC
This sequence comes from Coilia nasus, assembly GCA_027475355.1. Lineage (NCBI taxonomy): Eukaryota > Metazoa > Chordata > Actinopteri > Clupeiformes > Engraulidae > Coilia > Coilia nasus. The sequence continues at coordinate 30,140,972 of CM050216.1, forward strand.
CCTCTTTCTCTGTCTCACACAATTTTTTTTCCTGACTCACCAATGCTGACGTTCCTGGTTTGCTGGGTAACCTGGACCTCCATGTCCCTGCTGCGTCGTTTGGAAGCCTTCCTGTCCCTCCCTGAGTAGTTGCCCAGTGTAACGGGCAGCACATCGTTGGGAGTGGGCACTGAAGAGGTGGGCGTGATGGACTTGCTGCCACCACTGCTGGGGGTCGCAGCCACCGAATCCGACTCGGAGCCATCCTCCTGATAACACACACACACACATACACACGACACACATATACACACATTTACAAACACACAGACACCCACACATACATATACATACACACATTCACACACACACACACACACACACACACGCACACGCACACACGCACGCACACACACACGCACACACACACGCACGCACACACACACGCGCGCGCACACACACACACACACACACACACACATACACGTATGCACATACTTTAAACCACTTATTTGTAAACACATGCATTCTATTATCTACGTAGTTATCATTAGTTAGTTATCATTAATAACACACATAATTGCTATTAAAAAATAAATTAATCAAATTAAAATGACCAGCACAAACATGTTCATTCTATACAGGTACACACACAGCATGCAAACATGTGTTCACATACAATACTGCAAATAAGCACCAAGTTTAGTTGACAGGAAGTGACACCAAACTAAAAAAAAAAACACTCAGAGTCATGTGATCTGAGGACAAGGGCTGCGTCCCGACATGAGATGGCCACACCACTGTGTTAGATCAGACACACATGCAGAGGCTTCACAGAAGAGTGGAAGGACACACTCCTGACGCTAATGTTTGAACCTTTAAAGGTGTTCTGTCACACAAATGACAGCAATGTTGGAAGGATCAAAGTTCTAAAGACTGTTGGGGGTCCATAGAATGTAATGTTCAGAATCTTACATTGTTGTAGAACATATTCATATAGAATGTTCAAAAACCTTCAAGAGTTAGAAATAGGTCATGTCATGTTCTAAGTTTTTTTAGTGCTAAAACAGGCTGGAGAACTATATAGGTAAGTTGTGTAGTAAATTAGAACACCTGCAGCAAGTTCCATGTTGAGTCTGACTCCTTTTAAAAGGCTGGCAAATAAAGGCTATTACAACTACCTGACAGCCTCCAGCCTGATCCAGAGGACATTTATGTCTGGGTCTGGTATTGAGGACGCACAATACACTAGGCCTCAGATACTGCTGGAACATCATTTCACTGTATATACTATACAATTGATGCCTCACCTGAATATACCCCACTGCAACAAGGCTCTGGGTTTGCCATCACGAAGAAGAGGAGTGGTGCATTATCCACCATACAATCTCCCATGTTGATGTTTTCGGCCATTTTATTTAGATATAAAGTCCGTATGTGATTTGAGTAATATGCTCCATACGACTTAGGACCATTGACTTACAGAGAGTGGGATGTGATCATATGACACAGGTTGTGAGACTGCAGTTTACTGTGCTGTGCTGTGCTGTGCTGTGCTGTGACAACTTTCCACCTAACCATACTGTTGTGTGTCTCTGTGCGGTGTTCACGGTGAAACATGAGTGTAGTGAAACATGAGGCTTTGTGGATGTTTGAGACTATGACACCATCTCACTCTTCCCTGAGCGTAAGAATAAAAAACAGACAGTGCACACCACTTGAAGGCAAAATGTGAACACCCAACAATGTGATGGAGCAACCTCCCCACTGGCCTGATGGTGTCACCATGGAAACCTGTTTCACTATTATTATTATTATTGTTATTGTTATTATTATTACTATTATTATTAATGCTACTAGTAGTACTACTACTACAAAGTATTATTATAATTTCTAATAATAATTATTATTACTATAATAAAGTAGATACTAGCTATGTCAACAGAACTAGAACTATACAGACCTATACATTTACATTGCCGCGACAATGGTCTGACACTACGCCATACCCTGTTCCTCACCCTCACTCCAACCCTGTATTTTTCCGTTGGGTGTGGACACAGCAATTGACAAAATGACAACTGTGAATTTGGCAGCTAGAGCAATATACTGAGAGCTAATTGCTCCACAAATATACTCATAGCGGATCCATAACCCTAGCCTTGAGGTTACAGATAACTCTTCCATACAAATAACCAGCCCATATGAAGAAATAGGATTTTAAACCCCCACTTTTGACACCAGCAGGGTCATGACAGGAGGGACAGTGCGAGCAGGTTGTGGGTGGTAGTCATGGCGACATGGTTTAGGGTCCTCCCTTCGGGGAGCGAGCCTATCTAGCACACCTGGTAGCCGGATGTGTAGCTGTGCCGACCGAGGTCCCCACCCTGCCAGTCAGGCAGCATCCTCACCCCCCCGGCACCCCCACGTACCATCCCATCCATAGTCAGCGAGGACGGGCGCTCCGTCTTACTGCAGGAGGAGAGAAAGGTAGAGAGGAAAGGGCGGGGGGCACAGGGATGGGTGAACGAGACGGTGTGTGAACCACGAGGGACGGGAGAAAGAAAGGGGGAAGAGGAGGACAAAGGGGAAAAAAGGAGAATAGGAGAGAGAAAAGGGTGAAGAGAATGGGAGTGGGGGAAACGCGGGAGGATAAAGTGGAGTGATAGAAAGAGTGGGGGGGGTGACAGAAGAGAGAAGAGAGAGAAAGAGCAAAAGAAAACAAAGAAAAAAAAAAAACAGTGAGCGTGCATCACAAAGTCACATCTAAGTTTGAAGATAACTTGGTCAGTGACATGACACACAGTTAACAGGGTCACACAAGGATGAAAAAGAAGAGTGATAACATCTAACAGCACTAACCCAAATACACAGACACACACACACACACACACACGCGCGCTGAAACAAACATGTGAACCGCCAGAGGAAAGATAGGACTCTTGTCTTATTCTGCAAACGGAAACCTAATTGGTATTTTTGGAGGAGGGATTGACAGGCCAAAAAGGGGTCAAGAATTGGTTGGTTAGGGTGACTTTGGAATTGGGTTGGTCAAATAGGGATGCAGAGAATTGTGGCAGATTTACCTTTTCCTCCAGGTGTGCCGACTGGAAAACACACGCAAAGCAGTATAAGCACAGAGGGACGGACGAGAAAGATGGCGGTTAGGAGCTTCCAAAACACAAAAAAAGGACATACATACATATGTCTACAAACAAGACAATATAACATATATACTATGCACTAAAGAAATGAAGTGTAGTACATACAGCACAGATTATAAAGCACATACTACATCTAACACAAAACACAATAAGCAATACATACTAGAAACTAACTTTATGTTAGTTAAGATCCTACATGCAACCCACTAGTCAGCTATACACATGCTTCAATATGCAGAGCAACAACGCCCAAAGCATTCACAGACAAATGGAAGCAAGCACTTAACATTTAACACATACAGCTAGCGGTGAAGTAATGAAATATCAAATATTCGTTCTATATGACTGAAATGTAAAAGACCCGTATAGAATTTTGCAAATAACATCACAACATTTTAATACATTTAAAATATGTGGTGTTAAACTGAATGGTATCTTCCCCTACGCTGCATACAAAGCTAAAAGGCAGTAACTATGTATTTTGTTTAGACTAAAAACTTATTCTAGACTGGACTTCTTAACACCTCCTTTGTCTTGTGACTAATTCTCTTGTTTCTTGCTATTAAGAAAGTACATAAAAGCGTTACCACTATTATATGTACAACATGTTTGACTGGGCTGTATGACAACATTAAAGGCATTTTTCGCAGTTTATATGTTCATGCAGTTACTGCACTTTGCCTTTGTAGAATAGTATAGTTAAGGACTAAAGCTGTAGTTTCATGCACCATACAAAATCAACACTAGCAATCACATAAGGTTTAGAAAACCCTTGAAATATTCCTAATAAATGAATTAATCAATAAACTCACAATCCATCAATCAATCCACTGCGCTATTAACAGCAATTCATTTACATTAACTTCAGCATAACAGCACTTAGCGATTGCAGAAGCACACCAAAGCAACTCTCATCATCTAATTACAGTCCCTTTCTGAATCCCTGAAGGGCAAACAACACAATACTAATCTCAAATATCTCAGGAGCAGAACAACAATTCACATCAGCCAGCTAGTAAAAGGTCAAAACAGTGTGTTTGCCTACACTAATCAGGGCAGGCTTGGGTAGCTGTGACAACAGGGGAATGTATGCAGATGGAGGTATTCACTGGCAGGAAAACTAATTGTTATACACATTACCTGCCAAGATTACTTCAAATGTGGCTTGTAACTGTGTTACAATTCTTAAAAGGTTAATAAGCTCATATAGAATGCACTGGCCTTATATTTTACGACTCATTACATAAGAAACACAACCACTGGATGATGATTGTAAAGGAAGAAGACAGCCTTTTCAGTGACTGCCAGACATCATCATGCAGCACTTAGCAACACCATCTCTAGGACAACCAAAACCTACTGAAAAACCTACAAAAACCTAAAAAAACAAAACTATGTCTTATTCCAGTATTCCTTATTGCTCTTCTTCCGGACTTTCTCTACATCTCACTCTCTTTCTTTCTCTCTTCCTCTTACTTGTGCTCTGTAATTCTTTGTCGAAACTGTTCTCCTTCCTGGTTCGACAATGGTGGTACATGCAACTATTTGCTACAAGACCAAGGTCATCCTTCTTGGTTTTCAAGAAGCTCTTGGAAGCCCTTGTGTTCGAAGAACACCTCTTATCCTAACAAATCTAACACACTAACCGCCTAACTAACACCTGTATGTATCGCGTCCCTGCTCTTGCTATGTAATCTCCTATGTTACCTGAGTTTGGCTGTCCTCCTACACTGTCAGTCGCTTTGGATAAAAGAGTTGGCTATGTGTGATGTAATATAAACTTATATCCTTGCATGTATATAACAAGAAAGAAAGAAAGAAAGAAAGAAAGAAAGAAAGAAAGAAAGAAAGAAAGAAAGAAAGAAAGAAAGAAAGAAAGAAAGAAAGAAGGAAAGAAAGAAAGAAAGAAAGAAAGACAGGTATCTAAGAAGTGAAACACTTGAGTAGAGCCCGGGTACTCACGGTCGGCTGCCTGTGCTCTCTGATTGGTTGCTTCCTGTCGGTTGCAGCTTGGAGCGCTCGATGTGTTCCACATATGTCTGGATCATCTGCCAAACACACACACACAGACACACACTGGTCAGGGGTCAGCTCAGGGTGGTTGACCTTGGAACACAAGCACTCAGATGTCAGTGCCTGGCTGACTGAGGTTCACCTCTGTGTGACGCTGGTGTAGGGCATTATACTCTTTCTTCATGTCCCCCTCTCTCTCCTCCAGTCGAGATACTGCAGGAGAGAAGATTGAAATTAAAACAATGCAGAGAAATACAGAAATACATACCATTCCTTTTGTAAGTCGCTTTGGGTAAAAGTGTCTGCTAAGTGTAATGTAATGTAATGTAATGCTGTTGAATGGCTAGTTTTTTGTGTCTATGCGTGGCTGTGTGTGCATACATATGAACCTGAGTGGTCTAAATCACAATAATATTGGCTTTGAAGGTGATGCTGGACACACATAGAAGCGCATCTGTGAATGTTAGTAGGTTGTGTTATGCCTGTATGACATTCTGTGTGTGTGTGCATGTGTGTGCATGTGTGTTGGGTTTTGTTGTCTACTCACTCTGGTCAGCATAGTTCTTGCTCTTGAGTTCAAGCTGTTTTCCCTGCAGTTCCAGGAAATCCACCTGTCTCTGTAGTTCCTTCTTATCAGCCTCCAAGGCATCCTCAAATTCAATAAATTTCTACCAAACACATGGACATATACAGAACAACATCAGTATGGGATGTCACAACCTATATATTCTTATTTATATGATTTATTTTTTGTCAATATGTCTCTATGTTTATCCATACCGATAAAAGGTACTTTTTACAATGCAATATAGTATCCTCTGATTCTACTAAACAAAAATTTTGTTTCAAGGTATTGGTGCTTTCTGCACCAATACCTCCAAGAAGGCTACAAACAATCCAAATGGAGACACACTTGGTGCACGTGGAAAATCAAATGTTCTGTGAGTTCTTGTGACCACTTTAGAAACATTAGCATCAACATAGGCCAGCTTGCTTAACACAGTGTACACAGAAGTCAAGCTTGTAATGACTTCCAGTAAGAAAAAAAGATCAAAAACAACTCAGAGAATACAAACATCACAGAGAGAGAGAGAGAGAGAAAGAGAGAGAGAAAGAGAGAGAGAAAGAAAGAGAGAGAAAGAGAGAGAGAAAGAGAGAGATGGATAGACAGAAACAGTGTTCTAGGGTAGAAGCATGGAGGCACGAACACACACTGACTTAGAGCTTCGAGTTTAGCAGGAGTACAAAGGGCCTTTTCAGTAGTTCTGCAGCAACCGAGAAACTGCTGGAATTCTATAATCTGCACGCACAGCAGCGGCAGCAAGAGAGACAAACAGCAGCAAAGGCTGTACAAACAAACAAACAAACTCCGACACATGTCAACACACACATCTGCATGGCATAGATTTGCCTGATTGCTGATATGTACTGTACAACGTACATTTAAGGTCAACATAGTAGTTAGCCAAATGAGGCCTCAGGCTTTGACAGCCAAATCATGACCTTCCAAACTAGATTGAAATTTGGGTGTCATGTATGACAAAAATGACATGTAAAAGTAAGAGGAAAAGAGAAAAGGAGATGGAGAGAGAAAGAGAGGTCATGGACTGTATCACATTCATTACTTCCCTAATCCATTCAGACAGGATATCACAGTGAGCTGCTGGCTTTCTGGGTGGAGATGTTGTTTCTCCATCTCCCTCTTTCCTCCTCCTTCCCTCCCTCCATCTCTCCCTCCATCCCTCGCCTCCCAGGCCCTCTGCTCTCTCCATCTCTTCCACTCTCTCTCCCTCTGTTTCTGTCTCTCCCTGCAGTGGCTCGTAAGAGAATCAGGTTACAGCTCTGCCCTCTCCCTGTCTGTTATTGATTTCCCATAATCACCCTCTCTCTGACCCATCCCCCATCCCACTACAAGGTTCCACACTCAAAACAAACCCCAGGTCAAAGCTGAGACTGTCCTCAGTCCACTTTATCCAACTGTACCCCAAACTTTTTTTCTTAAACATGTTTAAACATTTCTCCCGCACAGATTTAATCTACATCTGAGTCCATTGGCATACATGTCAAAGCATGTCATGGCCAACTTCCTGACATACACTAGTAACCGACCCGAAGTTGAGCTATTAATATTTCATTTCCAAAATCATGTTTAGTCACTAGAGCTTTTTTGTAGCATAAAGTATCAAGTTTCATAGAGCAAAATGTATATGCAAAGCCAGTTTTGAAATTTGCATACCATATAAGGATAATCTTTTGAGTGGATACAAGCCTATGCAATCATTAACAGAGGAGGACCAGTAAACGATTTTCTTTTCTTAACGATTAACTTTTCTTCAAAGGCTTCTCTGTCTTATTCTAAAAAACATGCAAGCTATGCAAAATATTGCATGCATTAAACAATATAATAGCTGCCTACAAACAGGTTATGTGTTACACTCTAAATGTAGTGGGTAGGCTACCCTCAACAAGTACCCAGAGTCTGTGTAAAACAATGATGCAAACCTACTGACAAGTACAAACTGACTCAATGACACAGAGCCGACACAAGATGTATACAAAGGATGTAAAATGGTGTGTCTTCTCACTTAAAATCAAACCTTATGATTGTTAAACCTTGTAATATTAGAGGAATGTTAGATATTCCGTCCTTTCTTGTTAGACATTTGTAAATAAAAACAGATATCAGACACTGCTCAAGCAGGTGACATTGGGAGAACTTAACCTCAACTGGAGAGGACTACTGAGGATAGAATTGAGGGGTCTTTTGATTTACATGGAGTAACACTGGAATTGGTATTGGAGGAGGCTTTAAAGGCTTTTAAAGATCTGATTGCACTCAGACAGCTGTGACTGCTATGCAATTGTTATGAGCTTGTTTAAATGTTTCTGTATGTTTCAAATGGCACAACTGCTGTCAAAGTGCAACTGTAAGTGTAGGCCTCAAGTGTATTGGTGTGTATGCTTACAACTAAAGTACTATGTCTATGAATACATGGTCTGAGGAGGTCTTCTAAATGCAACTTCGAGTTGGTGGGATTTTGAACAGAACAGCTTTTTTTTTTAAAGGAAGAGTCACTGTACCCTGAAAGAAGCCTACACTCAGAAACCTAATCCAGCGGTGCAGAGGACTGTCCTCAGTGTGAATGTGTGTGTATCTCTCTCTCTCTCTCCCTGTATGTGTGTGTATTCCTGAAGGGAGAGTGAGAGTGGCCTATCTTTATGTAGAAGGGCAAACAAAGGCAAACAGCTGAAGTTTACTGTGCAATAGTTTATGATAACTTAGCCTGATATGCCCGATAGAGTGCAAATAACATCTCTTTGAACTAGCCAATGTCATATGTCAGTTTAAGCTTATGATCATTTTTATACGTAATCAACGCTTTCTGGCTTGGTCTATGACTATGCTGTCACTGATGTTTCTCACCTCTTCTGCCTGTTTGCGTAGCGCCTTCTCGCGCTCGTACTGCGTGATGAGCTGTTCGTTGTCCTCCTTCAGAAGCTCGAGCTCCACCTCATGCTCCTGGTTTTCTGTTAATACCGCATCCAGATTCTCTAGGACGTTTACCACGAGAGGCATTAGCTCTTTCACAACCTCCTCGTCGTAACTGTGTATGAGGCGTTCGAACTCGCGGTAGATGCTGTTGGCCAGGCCTGACACGCGCTCCGACATCACGGATCCGGAGCCGTAGTCATCCTGGTAGACCACCTCGTCCAACTGTAGCTCCATCATCTTGGCGGTTAAATGGAATGGTACTTAATCGCTAGTAGGAAATGACCCGGTTACACCGGGGCAAAAGAACAGATGAACCAAGAAATGTACAGTTCATCCAGACGACCCCTCCGCAGGGCAAATAATCCGTAAGAAACGCCTTCAGTTTAATGTCATCGTTAAGATGCCGGCCTGTTGTGTTCCATGTTCTGGCCCCATACGTATTATACAGCTCTGACAGTTTGTATTCCCCTACTGTTTGCTGGATTCTTTATTTATTTTCGTTCCAGTGTTTCTGCCACCCTCCCCTACCCACTCTCCTGCGACACACCAGCCTCGGCCGCAGGTTTCAGACGCGCCCCGTTAAAGCTTTCTCACCCATCGAAGGCTCTGTCGTGGCGAATTCCGCTCGGCTCCAGCAGATCCATCATCTCAGTGGTGAGGCAAAATCCATCACACACAGATATGTCCTCGACGATGCACCTGCCGTTTAGCAGCCGCAGCCCGAGAGCCCAGCCATTACAGCCCGAAAAAATCAACGGAGGACAAAATAAATAATAAATAAATATATTCAAATAAATAGATATATAGTTCGCACCGCTTCCGCCTTTAATAAGATCTTAGGAGACTGTTCTGAGAAATATTTTTTGTTCCAGTCCGATGATTCTGGCAGCGGTGGGGCTGTCGCGGTACCGTTTCCGCAGCTTGTTCGGTCAGGATTCTCGCACAGGCTAGGTGGAGGGGCCAGCTGACGGATTCAAGCTGACGTCACGCCGTCTGCATTGAGCAGACTCGAGTGTCTCACCGTAGCTATTCCAGTAGCTGGCGTGAGTGTGTATGATTCAGTCATTTTCGGCAGTTTTTGTGAAGAACATGCTAACTGTCCTTTAATAGGCTTTGGTGCTAATATAGGCCACAAACCACTGAATGCTAGCGTGATATTACCTTGAACTTATGTGGAAAGCTGTTCCTGTGGGTCGACTCACTCACACGCTAGTGATGAGGGAGAAAATAAAGCTTACACATGGCTGGGGAAATGTTCAGCCATGTACTTGGCATATTTACCACTTTCTCTGATTGGGGAAAATCGGTTTAAAGGCATCGCACGAGGTTGCTCCAAGTGACGAAGCAGGGTATCTAAACATTCCCTGTAGCTCAAGTGGAGTCTATCGTGGAGGCGCACGCCCCAAACCGTCACCCGTTTGCGCGCATGACGTAAGGTAAGTGGTATTTCGTATGTGAGCTGCCTTCATCCTTACCGATTGGCAACAAGCCTGTTCAGGGTATGAACTCGTAACCGCCACACGCACCTTCTCTTTCAACTTAACATGTGCTGGTGTAAGGATATTATATCTTAGTACAAAAGTTTCCAATATTCTTAGACAATTGACCAGACCGGTGTTGTAATTAGTCTGAATGCACAATTATGGCGAACCCCTAACCCATGGCCTAATAGGTCAACAATCTCTCCCAACTAGTATGGTAAACATTTTTATTCAGCATGATTATCCACATTCTTAACAACGCAAACTACCATTTAGGAAATGTAAGCATTTAGAAAAAATTCAAGACAATAGGCTAGAACATGCCCATAAAAAACACAAATAGACTCCAATTCCTGTAGTACCATCTAATTTTGGTTTCCTATACAGATTAGGGCTCAAATTTTAGGTTATCTAATACTTTACCGTGTATCACCAAAAATCATGGGGGATAAAAACCACAAAACGTCTCATTCATTAAAACAGAAGTTTATTGTGATACTCAGGCTTTGCTTCCACAATTTCTGATCATCACATCACTCGGCAACCACACTGGCACTCCGGGCATGGCTGGCAGAGGGGGGGTTGGGGGAAGGGTGGTTACAGGGGTCGGGTGGGTGTGGATCACATGGGGGTGCCCCCGGCCCTGCTGCCGTTTTAATTTAAAACATAAATGAGCCAGTCTGGAGCAGAAGCCACTATCTGAATTCAAATATGAGGCACCAAAAATATACACACACACACACACATACACAAGCAGAATCACACGATGCTTGCTGCTTTGGCATGGATTTAAGGACAAGAAAATATAGCCTCTAAAAGGACAGGATTTTGGTGTGTGCATACTTTGGCATGAGGTCAGTGTTTGAGTGTGCATCACTGTGTGCATGTATATTACTGTAAGGCCTTAGATCTCCTGACAAACATCCTGACTGAATGTCTAACAGCAAGAAGGGGTGTGGGGGAGAATCATACAGAATATATAAAGAAGACAAAAGTTCACGTTAGAGTTGTAATTTTAGCATGGATTTGATGCAGGAGGGGTCAAATAAAGCATCCCAGAGCTCCAAAACACAATCTGATTTGTCTACGCTTGAAATTGTCCCAGGTCCAAAAAAAACGAAGCGCTTCCAGTTGCATTTATTACACTGAAACTGTTTATCATGCCATCACATTAACCCAGAGTATCAAAAATATTGAGAGGACACACACCAAACACTCAACACATATGGAACCATTCATACAAGAATTTTAAACCCTTATGCATGATTGGTGAGCTCCAAAACAGCTACAGAAATCACTAACACAGGTGACGCCAAGGAATGAGGCAAAGTGAGGGGGAAGAGGGGAGTGCAAGGAAATGAAGATAAAGGACAGAAGGGGTAAAGAAATGAACAAAAATGAAAAAGAAAAAGGAAAGAGGGCGGGGTGTGGGAGGGGTGTAAGCGGAACAGAAAGTAAGCAAAGAACAGTCTGTGAGCAGTGTCAATAGAAGACGACGCTGGACTTCCCACCGGGCGGGTTGAGCACCCTATTGTGGGAGCGAGGGCGGGGTCCTAGGCGTGGCTCGTGGTCCTTGTCAGAGGGCCCCCCATCCGACTCCGCCTCAGCGGGCGCAGGGACGGGCTCCTCTTTGGCGGGCGTGGCCTGGGGAGCTACAGGCTCCGCTTTCACCTCTTCGACGGGAGCTTTCACCTCCTTCTGAGGGACTGGGGCAGGAGCAGGAGCTGGTGCTACAAGAAGACAAGTGAATTTAGAAATTATACTCTTAAATGAGAAAATCGGTGTAAAATGAAAATTGGCATGTTAAAACATCATACAGAGTTGGTATGTTTGCTGAGGAGCAAAATTGAGTTAGCCTGTTGCATTCAGAACTTAACTATTTTTTACCGTTTGTCCTAGAAGGCTAACAATGGAAGTGGTAGGTGCCCTTAGAGGAAGCATGAAGATTACGCTATTATTAAACCATTAAAACAGCTCGAAGAAACTCCACACAGAAATTTCTCCTTTAATGTCACTCTAGAAGAACCACATGAATGTACATGAAAGGTTGTCTGTGTGTGTGTGGTTACACACAGTTTATTGGACATATCCAATAAAAGCCACCACTCTGTGTTTTAAGGAGTGGATCAACAAGCCATTATTTCCAGTACCTGGAGCTTCAGGTTCGGAGACTGCTCCCACACCAATGTTGTCCTGTTAGGGCAAGTGAACACAGACATCAGGGAAAATAGGCAAATCTAGTTCAAAACTGTCAGACAAGAACTGCCAGTTCTTATACAGTAATGTGCAAAAGTTTAAGGCAGGTGTGAAAAAATGCTGTCAACTAGAAATGCCTGCAAAAATGGAAGTGTTAATCATTTATGTTCATCAATTAACAAAATGCAGTCACGGAACAAAAGAGAAACCTAAATCAAATTAATATTTGGTGTGACTACCCTTTGCCTTCACCCCTTTGTGTGAATTGATCCTGGTTTAAAGGCACCTGCCTAAATCTTTGCACAGTACTGTATCTTTTCAGCCGTCCACATGTTTACTGTTAAAAACACCCATGAGGCTGAAAGGACTTGATGAGCATAAGTTGTTTTTTGACAAGTTTTAGGCAGGTGCACACACAGGGGTACACACAAAGCCAGGGATTTCGCATGTCTGTTTGCAGATCTGTGGTTAGTTCTTCAAGATGTTTGGTGCAAGCTACCAACAGAGTTTCTTCAAAAACGGTATTCAAGTATACCTAGAAGAATTGATGCTCTGTTGGATAGGCGTGTGCACAGCTGCTGCTTACCTTTGGCTTGTTAGGATGCGGGGCCTTCACATGTGAAGAGCAGGGCTCTCCTCCTCCGAAGATGTTACTGGAGGCCCCACCAGGTGGAACATGCTTCTGCTGTGCTGCTGACGCCTCAGGCTCTCCGAAGATTCCACTGCTTTTTCCACCTGAGGGAGAGATTTTTTTTCTAATGTCAGAAACACACATTACAGTCTGTATAACCACATGTTCCCTGCAATGCAGCAAACTTCTACTCTAGTGGACTGTTTGGCAGTCCAGTGTTATGACACATACTTGTCATATTAAAGCAACACCAAGTAGTTTTTTCAACCTTAAAATATTTCCAAAATGGTTTCAGTGGTTCATCAACTTGTAACTGGGTGAAGGGTACTTCTGAATTCGCTTTGCTGCCCTCCATGGGCTATAACTGCACTAAGCAAGTTCGGTGGAGCAGAGTGTCTCCGTGAAGTTCGAATGAGAGACATAAGAAACTACATTTTGACTTGCTTTATGGGAATCATTACAGTAGCCAATAGCAAATACATAGATGCAAGATACCTACAGCAAGTTTTTGAACTGTCACCATGACAGAGCCTGCGAAGAAAAGGAAGGTGGTCTATGTCGGAGGAGGCGAGGAAAACAAAACGAGACTGAGATAGACAAAGAGGTCGAGCTAGAGCGAACATGGGACCACCTTGCACTTGTTGGCGAGAGCTGAAAGAAGCTACAAGGTTAGGGCTGCTCAATTAATCGAATTCTAATCGTGATAACTATTTCAGGGCCAAACAATCTCAAAACAAATAAAATCGAGGGCAACAATGTTTTTGTCCTAATTATTTTCTACTGTTTGTACTGTACATTAGATGTGTACATTAGACATTTCTACTGTTTGTACATTAGACATCAAAGGAGACTTACTAATGTTTACGAAGAAAGGTATTAGGGAAAATCCGAAGGTACAAGAATGATTTTTTCGAAATGTTTTTAAAAACATTTTCAATAAATGAAGTATGTTACTGAGGAAAACAAAATAATCGTTTGAATAATTGTGATTTCAGTTTTGGCCCAAATAATCGTGATTCGGATTTTTTCCATAATCAAGCAGCCTTACACAAGGTGCAAGAGTATAGTCATGGCTTTGCTACTGCTCTTGTGAAACACTTGCAGGCATGAATCATAATTTAGAACTTTAGTTGCTCTAAGAAAGGAGACAACATAGAAGCTAACGGGGCAGTAAGGAGATTTTGCCCACTATTCCAGTAATAATGTAGCAATGCAGTCACTAAAAGGCTGGCGCCAGTCATGACAAGACAATGCAAATGGCTATTCACCTTATTCTGACACGCCCATTTTCAAAGTTGCTCGTCTTCCGCGATTGTAACATTACTTCCGGTCGGTTTGCTACAGCAAGTCAGCTACGTTGGAAAACCTTGCAAATAAAGATGGATAGCTTACTCAGAAAGACACCTAAAAAGATTGGTTGGAGAGATTGTGCCTCATCACTCGAGGTTAATAACTCCACTGGGTGGCTGGATAGCATGCATAGCATGCAGCGTTGGGCTGAGTCAGGGGGCAATTTGTCAAAAAATAAATAAACGTGTGTGCAGAAAGGGATTTTTTTTAATTCACGGAAATGGCCATTGTATTTTTAACTTCCCTAACTATGCAGACGTTGCTTAGGATACTATTTTCCAGCAGCATCTTACGTTTAGCTTCTGCAAGCCACCAATACAATTTCACCTTAGGCAATGCTGATTAAGATGCTAGACAACACACACGCATACAACTGCACTTGACTGAGCCGCCTGCGCTGACAGCAAGCCACTGACGAAGCAGCTCTCTCCACTTCACGTGAGCCAAGTTCCTACACGAAAATGTTACAATGTTTAATGTTGTGTTTGGTGACATTCAGAAACATTAAATGTAGAAGCGCGGAGCAGTAGGGAGATTTGTGGAAAAAAAAAACGAACAGAAATGGGTTGTTTCTTCATTAATAAAATGGCCATTGTAATGTTTACTTCCCTAACTGCAGACCACGTTGCTTAAGCTACTGTTTTCCTAGCAACATCTCACGTTTAGCTTCTGCAAGCCACCAATAGATTAATTTCACTTTAGGTAATGCTTAATGAGCAGCCTGTCGCGCTGTTTCATAGATAGCTACACCTGCACTTGACTGACCCGTCTGCGCCGACAGCAAGTCACTGACGACCCAGCTCTCTACATTTGGCAAAGTTCACGGATTCACTGCACTCTCCCAACATCATAATTTCCTGTGCTATCATTCTCGTGTGTTAATCTAGTTGTTCTGTGTGCGGATCCTGTGGAATACGATGTTATTTTGCTCTGAAGGCGTTATATATTTAGTTCGGTCCCGGTTTGCCTATCCTCTGGCTGAGCCAAGTTCCCACACTAAAATGTTACAATGTTTTATATCGTGTTTGGTGACGTTCAGAAATATTACATTTACAAGTATGGAGCAGTAGTCTAATTGCATAGCTTACTCTGATACTAGATGTATGGACCGGTATTTTAGATCGTTAGATTTCAAGTAACATCAGCTGAGTTGCATTCATAGACAGTAGAAGGTTGCATTAGGGCGCATAGTGCTCGGAAATAGCGTTACAATACGGAAGAGCGTCTCACCGCCCATGGTCGGTTCCAGAATACGGTGAATAACATGATAAACTGTTGGGACAAGTTTTTATTTTTCATCCTTGTGTAAACCTCTCAAATTTACCATTTCACACAATCTAAAAGAAATGGTAATGTCATAGGTCTACTTCGTTGTCATTTTCATGTCACCGTACTTTAATAAAATCAAGCAACATAGCTTGCTCCATCTTATCCAAAGGCAGTGCTGGATAAACGAAACCAAACAAACTGGATACGCATGCATGCAATTATATGTCTGCAGTAGGCTACAAAACACACATTGGTAAGGGACAACTGCACTTCCAACCTGTAGGGCGACCGAAGAGGAGAAAACTACCTAGAGTTGCTTTAAATTGATGGATCACTCTGGCACATTCATCTCTGCAGTGACTTTATATCATGGTGTATTCCCTCACCCTCAGATAAACACACAGACAAATACACATACATACACACACAGTGTAATGAAGTATGGGAAAAATACTCCCGATTCAGTGGGGTTAATCTGAACAAGCATCTCAAACTATAGCCATTTATACAAGACTCCTCCTTGGTCCTCAGTGTAAATGAACTAGGTTTCTCATTAAATCAGGTCTAGAGTCAGGTCTGTATGGTAAATAAGGTTCTCTGACGCATTGCCTGTAATAGTCCTTAGTGCCCTACGCCCACAACCGTACCACAATTGGTTGGTACTTTTTTCACACCTGGTTTGCTTCATGACCCCAGGTATCTGTGACAGTGGCTGTTCCTTTCTTACTCTTTCATGAACACATTATCATTCAGGAGATCATTTAAACCACATTCTTAGCAATCAAAGTGGCTGTTTCATCATGAATCTCAGGCAGGGTAACTATAATTTCTTACACACACACACACACACACATTCATGGTCCTTCTTCATAGGGAAACAATCAAACACACAGATGAAAGTCCCTCTCACTGGAGCACTTTACAGAGCACCAATGAGGAAGCAGAGGAACACAAAGTTCTACTGACAGACCAATCATGCAACAGAACTACTACACCCTGGCTCCTGAGGAAAGTACTCAGCCCTTGACCTCCAACACTTCTTAAAAGTATGCCAAGTTTCTCTTTTCTTCACAGCAAAGACAACTCTGGAGAAGCAGATGCACAGATGTAGTAAAACTTCCACATGGGATGCATGTGGGAGGTGTTGCCTTTAGTGGTTTTAAACAAACTACTGGAAGGCGGCTCCTACAATGTTTAAAAATTCAGCGGAACGTAGGCCGTAATGTGTCCGAGATCGGAAATAACATGCTTGTGTAATGGTAACATTTGTTCAACAAATCATAAAGAGAATAAACAAATGTAAATTGGAACAGGCTGTAGACTTTCAGAGCTCATGATCTCACCATGTTATTAGTAACGCTCTGGGTTGTTTAGCCAGGCAAGGAGCACAGCTGTCAGCCAACTCCCAACACAATTACATGTTAGTAGCAGAAAGCACATAACATACAAAAACACAGGATTTAAGACTTTAGGAATAATATTCACTATGCTAACCTGGAATGACTTGTGCACACTAGACAACATTCCACTGCTGAAATAAGCATTGCTGTTCAAACCTATATTGACAACTACTACAAATTCATGAGACAAGAACATGATTAATTAGGGTTGTCCTTGTATATCGCAATGAAAGATTTATAAAGGTTAAGCTCAAATATCTGATAAAGTACTGTCAATATACACATGCAAAATGAAACAGTTGCTCCCATAGGGGTCAGACGGGGCTTTGAATTCAATGCGTGCTAGTGGTAATGACTCATTGAAACAACCACACCACTGCGGAAGCCTTGTCGCCCACTAGTCCACAATGACAGTACATAACAGCTACACACCAGCAGCCGAGGGTTCTCACACTATGACCTGACTGCACCATCCTCATAGGCGTCCAGCCAGCAGAGGCATCAAAGGGCCAAGATGACAAGGGAAAATATGCGGCATGACCACATGGCATCTACCTCAAAGTTCCAGGAAGATTCTGGTGTGCCCTTTGACTGGCAGCTGCACTCATTAGCGTGATGTCCTTACATCTCAGCATTAAGATTTTATCACTGCTGCATATGAGTGTAATGCTTGTAGAAGAGAGGGTTTAGGAAGGAGTATGCACAAGTGTGTGTAGCCTTAGGAGTGCTGTAATGAGCCACACTCAGTATTTACAAGAAGGCATTGCAGCTTGGCGTGATTTTTCTCCCTACGGTATGAAGACCACTTCAAGGGTGTCTGTCAACCTAACCCAGACACCCTAACAAATGTACGCACCTGGGGGATTGGAGCGCTTGGGGCCTTCCTGAGGTTCCTCTGGAGGTGCAAAAATGGTAGAGGCCATTTTGTTTGGTCGTCTGCTGGCTGTGTCATCTTCATATCCACCAAAAAGATTACTGGAGCCTCCACCTGGAGGGCGCAGCACCCTAAAAAAAGACACGTGAGAATTTTGTAAACAGGATAAGACATAAATGTACATCGATATATTTAAATATATTAAACATTCCTCCAGATAATTATCAAATATGAAACTGTGGTTTTGCCTTATCTGGCATTAGGAAATGCCAAATGGAGAAACAGCGCCATCTTCCACCAACAGACCTTATACTTCATACACAATTTTCTGTACTATGCCATGATACTGTGGCCTCAGTTGACGTTTAAATCTAGCTAAAGCATTTATATTCACTACGTCGTTTTAAGATTAGCCGTTAAAGTACAGATTGAAGAACAGAGAAACGGTTCGTTTATTAGCTCAAGATGATAAGATTATACGTTCAGACTGACTAACGTGTTCGCTAACATTTAGAAGGAAATAGTTACTAGCTACTTCTGCTTACTGTCGCTTATATACATTATTATTATACTACCTTATATATATATAGCTAATAATCGAGTCGCTAGTCAAATGCTAAGTACTCATACCTGCATTCAGTTAAGCATTAGCCTATTAACTAACTTACCTGCCAGTAAAATTGCGCTAGCCATCTGGACTGGCCATCTTTAGCTATACTGGATTGGCCAGGCCAAAAGTTTGACTCATTGTAACTCAAGTTTAAAACTGTTTATGGCAACATTCATAACAATGCTGATGGTTTATTGACCAAAAGTAACTTCTTATTCTTCCTTGAACTACCCAACGTCGGAGAAACAGAATCCATGTACTATGCCAAGTCGTTGTGGCTCGATTAGCTAGCTTAAGTTAAGCTAAATTTGGCTTCACCAGCTAGCACAGCTAACAGGACCTCGCATCAGCGGAAACTCCTCCTCGCCGATTTCTCCAAGTAGAAAAGTGAGAAAAATCTTGTGTAACGTCATGTACTTAAGCCTCTCGTTGTATGGTCCTCTGGTTTTAGGAAAAACGCATACCTTGAACTTGGCTTTGAACCAGTATCGAGTCCCTGGAACATATTTGTAGAAGTCATTGCTGCTCCTTTTTCCTGCAGTGTGTCGAGGAAGTACAAAGAGGAACCCGCCGCTGCGCAAGAAACTGCCTGGCCCGTCAGCTAATGCAGCATTAAAATTTGGCTAGCAGCAACAACCCCGCCCTGTTGTTCAAGCCCCTAGGACTTAAGGACTGTCTGATTGGCTAAAACTTTGAACAGTCATCCATCGCGGCCGCGAGATTGGACAAAGCGACTACAGTTATTAATCAAGAAATCCTTTGTCGCTTGTTGATTGGTCATTATTTACTGGGACACTGCACCAGTACATCCTCTTTCTTCTTTTCTTTTTTTTATTCGGCTACTGTGGGTTTGTTCACATGAGCAAAATATCGCAACAATATCTATTCCTTGTGAGATTGCGAATATGAGAATAAACTCTTGGCCTTCTTGTAAAGTCTGTGCATTTGATCAAAATGCACAAGATTTATATATGTTAATAAATTGATGTTGATTATCCTTATGAAAAATAATTTAAAAATAATTTTAAAATGTTGTCAGTTTGTTGTAATTTTTCATAACATTTCTATGAGCCTGTCTAAAAAGGAAAAAATGTTAATTTTTCCAGAAACATAAGCACTGTGTCATTGTTGTGTGGTTTTTAACACCATTGCCTAATGTATGTATCTTCATAAAAAGTTTTCAAGCTGACAGTGACATTTATGCATATTTGTTCGTGACGAATACGTCATATTCGTTTGTTTATTATATATTTTGAACTATAATAATAACGACATTTTGTAATCGGAAACAAAAATTCTTTTAGTTATCATCTGTAAAGCGATCTAGGTTTTAAACAAAGAAATTAACGTGCTGGGTGGGACCGTTACTTTAAGGAGCAGTAAATGAATGAAATGACGCATGTGGAAGTTAGGCTAGAAAGGAGCTACGATTGGTTATTACATTTGCTGTGCATTATATTTTCTTGTTTTCATTGGATAAAAGCTACGCCATTCATGATAAGACCCAAACCACGCACAGTAAGTTGTCCAATCAGACGATTTGTTTTCGAATTGTAGTGGGCGTGCTACCCGCGCGAGGAAAACCGCACTGACAGCCAGCAAGTGCTCAGCTGGGGAAAGGGTGCTAGTTTGACAGACTACCACTGAAAACGGCGAAGGTAAGTAGTGGAATATGCTTTTACGAATCTTTTAGGAAACGTTGTGCGGTAATCGTTTGTGCACATGCATGGCATAGTGATGCTTCTGTGCGTTTCCATCGACCCAGGCAATGGTTAGCTTTCAGATCCGAATAAATACGAGCTAACGTGGTGAGTTAGAAGTGAGCTAAAGTTAGCCAGGCATCTAGCTGGCTAAACTTAGACCAAACGTCGAAAAGACCCTTGTTTAACTGTGTACATGTTGATTGTTCGATGATTTACCTTCATTCCTGCACCCAATTCTCTTGGGGATGTTTAGAGTGGTGGCATCTGCCTTCAGAAATTGTACCCAGTTGAACCAGCTCACAGATGTAAATATGAAATATCATCAGCTGTCTGCTAGTACTCGGGCAAACAATGATTTTTTTAGAGAGAGCTGTATCGGTAAAGTATTAGAATGAAAGTAGCTTACCTCAAGGAGGTTAGTAATTTGCCAAACAGCGATTTGCCAAACACTATTATTTATATACTGCGAGGACACCTGGATGATTGTGTGTCTATTTATGAACAATACATGTTCACCAATCTTGTAAATCTGTGTTAAAATTATGTCTTGTAGTATGATATCAGTAGCTTTCATATGGTTGTGCGGTTGTGTGTGATGTATAGTTGCATTTTGTTGTAGAGGTTGGCATAGATGAAAACAAAAGTTATACATTTGGCACAGACTCTTTTAAATTACAGTAATATGATAAACAGACTTATTCTATCCAAGAATAAGTGAGAGGTGAGATCACAGTCACACGATTATTGTACTTTGGATTTTAATTACATGTATATGGGCTTCACACATCAGCACATGATTTAATTCCAAGAGTTGTCAAATGTTGCCGTATGTTGGCCATGATTGGATATGACTGTCTAACTACAGTTTAGTGTCATTTGAGATGGAAGGGCTTAATTGTTCAGTGGTACAACATGAACACTCTGCATCATTTGATTGTGTTAAGTAACGAAAAACTGGTGTTGTAGAAATCTGATTGATTTCTAAAATGCCACTCCAGGCAAAAAGTAATAGTGAGTCGCAGCGACTGAGTTAAATACTGTAAACACGATCCTCCAACCCTGTATAGGGATGCACAACAAAAGTTTACTTCTCTAAATGCATCTTCATGCATATTTATAATCATGACAGTGGACTAGTACGCATGTATTGGTTGTATTTTAATCTTTAGCATTTGTCCTAAAATATAATACGTCGACATGTTAATATCAAAACATCTTTTCTTAAAGTGGTGATGACGTAGGACGAACAACCAAAGTCCAGAAGCTCGGGTGTAGTGGCTTCGGAGCTTCAGCTCTTGTACTAAACTCGGGGGAAAACGCGTTTATCACCCAGGCAGCATCTAAACCGTGCGGTTAATATCTGTAGAAGATGCGCAGTACTATAACATTCGATTTACTTTAAATGATTTAACGTAACCTCTTTCTGGTAGTAGTAAAACTACGGAGTTGGTGAGGTAGAGTTGCTGTTGCTAAGATAGCTAACAGTTGGAGCTGCGCAGAGTTGTATCCCCTGTTGGAACAGGAGTGAGGAGAGGACGAGTAGCTGCTTGACCCCTTTCGTGCTTTGAATATGTTAAATTTGATCAACTTTTGGTCTCCAAAATCTTCGGATCCATGGTGAAGAGAAAGAAGACGTCGTCAGCTGTCGACGAGCTGGAAAATGGGTAAAAAATCTCGAAAAACAAGCACTTTAATTAAAGGTCGAATGCAGCGAAAGATTTTCGTTGTCGACTGTCGTTTCTACTGGGCGCTAAAGTGTAGGCGCTCGCTTTTAAATTTCGTAATAAAAATCGCCGATTATGCAAGTCAGATGGGCGACCAGTATATTATGGAATTTGGATTGATTTCAGATTTCGATTTTTGATTAACATAGAAAATAAACAAGTGGATATTTTTTGGGTTGTTTCGTCGGGACGGCGAGAGGGGATTTGAAACAAACAGTGGCGGCCATGTTGAGTGAGAGGGAATGTCGCCTTTCTAAGTTGATCGCTATTTTGTTTTATCTCAAATGTTGAAAAAATGTCTGTGATTGTGTTTTGTCAGGATGACAGTGGGCCAAGGGGATGTTTCCGGGGGAGAGGGGCCAAAGAAACATGCCCGCAAGCTGGAGGGTTGCGATGAGGAGAGTGGAGATCAGGCGAGCGAGGAGACGAGTACAAAGAGAGACGAAGAGGAAATTCTTAATCCATCAACTGCGGCCAGCTCCAGTTTGACTGCGAGTCTTCCCACCTCTACACCGAACCCGTCCGGACCCCCAGCGAACTTGCAGTCCAACAGTTCGCCTCCTCCCGTCCCACAGAACCAGGATCAGCATCATTTTCTCCGTTCCAGTGTGCGACCTCCGAGCAAGCGACTACGGAAGGACCCCGTTGCCCCAGCGCTAAACGGGCACGGCGGGGCGAAAGCGAAAGGTGAGTCCCGCAAGGGACGAGAGTATGATCACCTGCCGACCCAGCAGAATTGTTGTTGTCACAAATGAATGTGAATTGGTTGCTTGTGGAGGCACAGTAAGTGGTTTCCCTACTTGAAAGTATTTGGCATTGTTTACATCCGTCGGTACGAGTCCATAGATTTGAGGTTGAATGTAGGGTAAATCGCTGATAGGATGCCCTGCTAGGAGTAGCAGCACGTCGTTTTACGCAGGAGCTTTTTGGATGAGATGTAGAAAATATGATGGACAGACTTGCTCTCAGTTTGTCACAGTAGCTGTGGAATACTAGTTACTGTTATCATGTTCCGATAACGAACACACTTTTATGATTGACACATTTGTTTTCACAGGGTTGCCTAATTATGTGTTATGGTCTTGGTTGACATCTGAAACGCCTCTTTCTAAACTGTGCGTTAAAAGTCGCGTCATTGTGTTGGGATATTGGTCATCATTTAACTATTGACAACGCTTGTGGTTTTGCTTAGAATTGTTTTGTGGACTGTATGTGCTCTTATTTGTGCGTATGGGATTAGCGCTAGGTAGATGGCACCATTGGGGGTCACATTGGTCTTAACTGTGAGATCCGAGTAGGAATTGTTGTGGTGCATTGTGGGGGAACTTCTGAGTGAGGGACGTTGGCTCGCTCGTCTAGCCTCGTGTTGTATTTGGACCGCCATAGTGAGCAGCAGGTCTGGAAAGCCTCTGAACCACTCTACACACTTCCAGGAACAGAACATGCAGACCTGCTGCCAACATACACAAACATACACTCACAGACACATGTATTGTAGTAATGTGTAGCGCTTTACCACATATTCATCGTGTAGATATGTGCTTGCAGTGCATGTCAGCACCAGCACAATGAACCCATGCAGACATTTGTATACATGTGCATGTTAAAACGAGACCTGTCAAGGCTGTGTTGGTCATGTGTATGTATTACCAGGGCCTGTAGCCATGCAAGGAGAAGGCTACCACAGATTGGCATTTAGTAGTTGACACTGACTAAAAAGCTCACCCGTCATCGCTCTCTGTTGCTCTCCCTTCCAGGGACTGAGGCAAGTCCAGCGGTGTGTGCGGCAGCCACGTCGGGCTCTGTCGGCGGATCAGGGGCTGGGGGCAGCTCTCGGTCGGGGCCCCGGGGCCAGGGCTCCGGGGAAAAGGAGGAGGGCGGCAGCCAGAAGCGCACCCGCAGACAGTGGGAGTCCTGGAGCACTGAGGACAAGAACAGCTTCTTTGAGGGTCTCTACGAGGTAAGGTGACACGAAATGGCCCCCTTTGCATCATGGGTGCAGCTATCAGTTTGTAAACACTATTTTGCTGAAGGTAGCACCAATAAAAGTCAACAGAGCACAAGTGCAAGTGGTTTTGCTGTTGCATGTGTTGTTACATCATCAACTGCATTTTTATCAGGACACTCATGACAGATGAGTCTTGTAAAATCTTCAGCAACAGCTGGGGACTGGTCGTTAGTTGTCATCTGTCCTCTTGTCTTTTTTTTAATGCAATTCTTACGTGCTTGTCTCTACTTCTCCCTAGCATGGGAAGGACTTTGAAGCCATTCAAAACAACATAGCACTGAAGTACAAGAAGAAAGGGAAGCCGGCAAGCATGGTGAAGAACAAGGAGCAAGTTCGCCATTTCTACTACCGCACCTGGCACAAGATCTCCAAACACATCGACTTCAACAATGGTAAGCTTGTTCATCTAACACAGTCGCTCGTGTACATATGCTCTGCTCTTTCAGTTGCAACATTTAGTTGTAACATTATCTCGACTGTTCTGGTACTTGAACCACATTTAAGTTTCCAATGGAATACAACAACAGAAAACATACATTAATAGAGCTTTGCAAAAAAGTTTAGGTGTTTTGTCATATGCTGTGAAAACAGAACACAACAGGTTACACTGTGTACTTGCCATATTCTGGTATCCAAGCATTTGTAAGCAAATGATGGATTTAGCGTTACAAAACATATTTGATCATTTCTGTCGGGAGTTGCAAAACAAGTATGGAGTCGCTGCATGTTTGTTTTTCAACTATGACTCAAGTCGGACTTGTGTATTCCATCACCATTCGGTCACCATCTGTCCACACACTTGTCTGTACATTCTGCCACGAGTGACAAGCATATACATAACGTAAATAAGTGCAACAATAATGAAAACACATTTGAATAAGTGCAAAAGTGCAATTCCTTCCCTGTGGCATCCTTTATTATTAGCACATTTTTGTTTACACAATTCCTAACATTACATCTCATTGCTGAATGAAAACGAGATCAGGTTTACATAATATGCATCAGCCTTTGACAAATTACAGCTGACACACTTGGTGATAGTAAAAGCCAGTTAATAGTTCAGCTGATAAAGTGCTCCACAAAACAACATCCAAAAGAAATGCAGTCTGTGTAAGCTTGTTGCGTGCATCATAAAAATGTTAGAGTCCAAATGTTGTGGCATACTCTGACATCATTTGAAGTTCGACATCCTGGAGTGCCTCATGCTCACAGTGTGTGACAGTATCGGTTTTCATTCAGCAATGAGATGTAATGTTAGCAATTGTGTGGTGGTATTAAGTATGCTATCACACAGTAGTCAACTGTAGACATCTTGTGACAGGTGCAGGACTTTAAAAACCCACAGGACAGTAACAGTAGCATCTGCCAAGTATAATTATTTTAGGAACACTTGTTGCCTTAACTGTAAAATAGCTTTAATAGGACAGAAAAAAGTTTTACATTGGCTTTTGTGACGACATGATTTGTGTTGGTAAAAATACACAATACGTTTTTCAGAGGGGCTTCACTGTTTCTCACCTGCCATTGTCCTCTATTCCTCACCTGTCCTCCTCTCCTCCTCAGCATACTCGCGCGTGCTCAAGAAGTCCTCCCAGGAGCTCTACGGCCTCATCTGCTACGCTGAGCTCAGGAAGAAAGTCGGAGGCTGTAAGTCAATGCGATTAGGCCTCTGCTGTAACTATGTTGTGAGACGTGTGTGTGTGTGTGCATGTGTACATGCTGAACATGTTCAGGCATGTATGCGATAAGTGATTTGTGGATGCAAATTATGGTTTTCATCAGCATGTTTGTTGGTGACTTTGGAAACGCATGGAAAAGTGGTGCCGTGCAGGAAATTAGCCTAATAGACTCACTTCTGTTTTGCCTTCCCTTTCCTGTTAGTGATGGACGATAAGAATGTTGCAAAACTCAACGAGCTCATTCAGCAGGGGTAAGATGCTACTTTTCACATCACCTCATGTTAATTCCCATGTGCTGGCGCTGCAACTGGAGAAGATTATGCACCTAAACCAAATGAATGCAGTGTACATGCACATTGCACATCTAATCTGTTGGTGTTTCAGGGTTTGTTATTATGAATGTATGCCAAGCCCTTGTGCCTTAATATGCTTGCAGTGCCACCACGGTGCGGTCCAAAGGCAGAAACCTGCGGATCAAGGCCCCGATGTGCCGAGCCCTGAAGAAGCTGTGTGACCCAGATGGTGGGTGGAGTGACCGGAGGGGGGTGGAGGTGGGAAGTAAAGTAGCGGAAAAGGGTGGAGGCTAAGTGCTTTTCTGTTGCCGAGAGAGAGAGAGAGAGAGAGAGAGAGAGAGAGAGAGAGAGAGAGAGAGAGAGAGAGAGAGAGAGAGAGAGAGAGAGAGAGAGAGAGAGAGAGAGAGAGAGAGAGAGAGAGAGAGAGAACACTACTGAAGAATGAGTAAATGAAGGGATGAAGGAGGACAAGTTGGTGGTGGGTAGGGGTGGACCGTTTGAGGCGGTGGCACTACTCCAGTGTGTGGGTGGGGTGAAAGGGGTTTCTATAGCAACGGGGTGTAGGCGATGATGCTGAATGTGGACAGGCTGTCTCATGGTGGGAGGTAATCTTTTTTTTTTTTGTGTGTGTTTTCTTGTTCTTTCTTTCTCTCTTTCCCTCTCTTCCTCTGTTAGGAGTGAGTGATGAAGAGGACCAGAAGCCCGTGCGGCTGCCCCTGAAGGTTGCCGTGGAGCTCCAGCCCCGTAGCAACCACTCCTGGGCCCGCGTGCAGAGCCTGGCACACAACCCTCGCCTCAGGTCAGTTACAGTAGTGCACCTAGTCCTACCACCCCACACCAATCGGCATCAGTGGCTGTTTTTGTCGTGGCTGCCATGTTCACCAGGCTCAGACTGAACCCTTGTCCTTTTTTTGATCTGTTTGGTAGGATGGTTGTGGAGCTCCACAGGAAAGTGTCCAGTCTGATTGATTTCCTGAAGCAGAAATGGGCTGTGCAGGACCAGCGAATCGTATCCTTTTTTTGTCATGGAGTGGTGGCCTCAACACACTGTAAGACAGATGTTGCTGGACAGTATTCATAACTGAAGCAACTTTAGTGTTCAGATGATTTTTTTTCTTGTCTTTCCATCCTTCCTCTTAAATCTGACACGCTTCTGTATATCAGTATGGTGGTGATCTCAACCCACCGTTACTGAAGGGGATCTGAACTCATAACAGCTGTAGCCAGAATTTCTTCCATCTTTTTCTTTTAACGTTTAAGGTCCCATGGCATGAAAATTTAATTTTATGAGTGTTTTTAACCATTATTATGAGTTCCACTAACCTTCTTTTAGTCCCCTAATGACTAATTAGGATCGTCATCTTTTACCTGTACGAGTTTTATGCATTTTGCATATCAGCACAGTGTTAGTCTTTAACTCAAGCGACTCCAGCGCAAGAGTCTGGAGGAGAAGGAAGCTCTGGAGGGCGCCCCCAAGAGGGCCGAGTCCGAGGAGCTGCTCCTCTTCCCGGCCGAGAGCAGCACGGTGACGGCCCTGCCGGGGGTGGCGCGCGTGGTGCACTCCAAGGCCTCCTGCATCGTGCACTGGCAGGAGACGGGACGGAGCCGGCCGGGCCCCCGAGACCTGCCCGCCGCCCACATCCTGGGCATCCAGCCCGGGGGGGGCCGAGGAGCAGGGCGCCCTGGGAAAGGCACGGCGCCCTCTGCTGTGAAAGGGGACGGACAGAGCCAGGAGGGTACGGACGGAGCCCCAGCAGCAGCAGCAGCAGTAGCCCCAGTAGTAGTAGTAGCAGCAGCAGTAGTGAGTGGGGCAGAGAATACTAACGTTAACGTTAATGCTAACGCTAACCCAGCTCCAGGCTCCACTACGGCATCCAGTACTCCCCACCCCGCCACACCCTCAGCCTCCCCCGCCGTCACCCCCTGCCTCCCGGCAGAGCAGAGCGCTGGAAAGGGGCCGGCTGAGGCAGGAGAGGTGACGGCGCAGGGACATGGTGACAACAGCAAGGAGAAACCGCCCGTGGCCGAGAAGGACTCCGCTCCCGGTGAGCAAAACAGAGACGAGGCCTCAGCACCGGCTGGCGTGGTGTCTCCCGACCAGGCCCCGGCTCCACCCGCCACGCTACCTGATGCCACGACGCGGGCAGACGGGGAGACTGGCAGCGGCGTTGGTGGTGGTGGAAGTGTTGTTAGTGGCACCGCGGGCCCTGCCGCCGTGACGGGCCGCTCTCCGGAGAGGATCCGCGAGGAGGGCTGGAACGCGCAGGAGGCGGAAAACGTGACGCTGGCCGAGCTCTACCTCATGCTGGGCAAGCCAGGCAAGCTGCAGCTGGAGTACGAGTGGCAGGTGCGCCCGCTGGCCCCCGCCACCGCCACCTCCCCGCCCAACACCCACAGCGTCCTGCGCTGCCTCCTGCGCCTCGCCGCCTCCGAGGTCAACCCCAAACCGGTGAGTGCCACCTTCCACCTTCTGCCTCCCTAAGAAGCGCACGAAAACCACACCAAACTCCAGTAGAGTTTGTCCAAATCTTTGTCCTCAGGCAGTAATTTTTAAGAAATAAGTTTCCGTGTCATACCTATTAATGTCCATGTCATATCCATAACATATCCTATCTTTCAATCTTATGTAAAGCGGTTTGATTGTATTGAAAATTGGTAAAAGCAATGATTATATTTCTCTTACTGGCTTTGAAAATTTCCTTACAATTTCCCTTAAATTTTAATAATAGATTGTGAAGACTAGCACACTTAAGACTCTGTCTGTGACCTTTGACCCCAAGTCTACAGTAATCTGATCAGTCAGCTCTCACTGAATTCCTCAATCATGTTTCTGTTTGCTCTTGTTTGTCTGCATTGTTTGGTATGTGCTGGTGCATTCATGGTAGGGCTGGGTGATATGTCAAAAAATGCTCATGATATATTTTCCCATATCATCCAATGTCAATTTTTAAAATGATATATGCTGTAATGAAACCTGTCTTTTAAGGCACTGACATACCGTACATACTAGCTTTATTTGCTCCGTGTCACCTTAACCATAATCAAACCATCGGCACACAACTGACATAGTGAAACCTTTTTTTTGTCCAAAATGACATTAGCTTCGGGACCTGTCATGTGATCGATTAAATATGCCCAAGACTGATCATCGTCATTAACCTGAATTTTGACCTGAATCTCGATTTGCGATACGATTAATCGTCCAGCCCTAAGTCGTGTGTATAATTGTTTGTCTGTGCTGGCACATAATTCATCTGTATAATTGTGTGTGTATTGTTGGTTATGTGTTGGTGTCCTCACCTGTATAATTGTGTGTGTGTGTGTGTTTGTCAGGCTCCAGAGCTGTGTACGGTGGGCACGTCCCCAGTGAAGCCGGCCCAGGAGGAGCAGGCCCAGTCCCTGACGCCGCCGGGCAAAGCCCCCGCGGGAGCCAACCGCAGCCCCAGCTGTGGCCGCCAGCAAAGCACAGCACGCAACACCAAGCTACTGCTGCCTAACACCGTCACCACAGGTACGCACACAACAACTTACACACAACACGCAACACCAAACTACTGCTGCCTAACACCGTCACCACAGGTACGCACACAACAACTTACACACAACACGCAACACCAAGCTACTGCTGCCTAACACCGTCACCACAGGTACGCACACAACAACTTACACACAACACGCAACACCAAGCTACTGCTGCCTAACACCGTCACCACAGGTACGCACACAACAACTTACACACAACACGCAACACCAAGCTACTGCTGCCTAACACCGTCACCACAGGTACGCACACAACAACTTACACACAACAACACACACACACACACACACACACACACACACACACACACACTCAAACAGCATTTTCACATGCATGTCACTCGGGCACAAACACACTTTAGCATATATGCTTTAAAAATGTGTGTGTTTTATAATCGTTCATTCAAAAATGCTCGTGCATGTTAGGGTGACATAAACATGAACGTGCGTGCAAACACACACAGACACACACTTATGTGCTTACACACACGCGCGCACACAACACTCACACATACAGTATGTCACTCAGGCGCCAACATACCTTGCTGTATAGGTTTTGACATCACACGTTAATAATCATTCACTAAAAATACATAGGCATATATGTTAGGGTGACATAAACATGAACGTGAGTGCTCACACACCCACACACACACACACACACACATACACACATATACACACACACACTACCAAGCCATGGTTTACTTACCTATCATAGGTACATAATCATTCGCACAGATAAGCCACTCCTTCCCAACTTTGTCAACACTGACACTGTGCACTGCAGCCCAAAGCATTTGGCACAGATACGTCTGTAAATACACACTGCTAGATAAAGCGCTGTTGCAGGCGTTCGCTAGAAAAGCCTTTTGTTGTTTTAACTGTGAGGCCTGGATTCTACCTGTGCTGCCAAGCTTTTTTTTTGTCCATGGTAAAGTTATACTCTGCACACATCAGCATGTTTCCCAATAAACACACAGATATTTAATATCTGTATGGATATGACCATTCCACTTTTCTTTATGGCAGCGGCAGATTATATAATGCTTTTTGTCTTTCACGATTGCCATTTACGATTGACCATGTCAAACAATAAGATGGTGTTGGTCAGGAGACTGGCCACATTACAAAACAATGCCTCCTTATTGTATGGTTTCCATTGACTGTTGTTGATAGGACTTTCAAAATTAACAATGGACATTTCATACAACCTGACAAAATTCGGACATGGTAGTCTTTTTGTCTGGCCGTCTTGGAATGTCACAGACAAAAAAAAAATCGCAGGTCGTTAAGTATGTCACATTATGAGACTCACACTCAATATCATGCCTGATCTTTCGGAATGGGTTACGATGCTGGAAATGTCAGTTAAGACAATATTGGGGCAAAATCTGGCTGGTATCATGTAATGTGACCTGGGCATGAGAGCCTAAAGGCATTTTTAAATGTCTTTGAGTTCCATCATGGAATTTTCCTGATTTTGGCAGCACAGGCTTGATAACTAGACTAACCAGTCTTTGCTTGTGCTATTAGGCGCTGTCTGCATTTAATCCATACAGCCATCCATGATTTCTTTACATGTGTGGATTTCTTGGGATAATATTAATGTCTGGTTTCTAATTGTCAAGATATTTAGGTTTACATTATGCTTTTTGGTTACAATTCTGTTGTCATGTGCATTACAGCCACCAGAATAACACACAATAGAACATTACAACACACTGGTATACTACTTGAAAGTAGTGCTGGCCACCTGTGATTCGATTACCCAAGATGCAGTGAAAAACCGAATGTAGACTGAGTTTGAAAGCGTAAATGTGTTTTCTGATAATCATTTGTTAAAGGAGGTATGTGTACGATTTTAAGGTGATAACATCCACAGTTTCTGCCACTTTGTGGTGGTAGCGAACAACACAGCAGCTAGCCAAATCTCAGTACATCACAGCACAAAGACTTTGCCAAGGTTGTGGGCCGCTGTGTTTTTGATTCCGCCACAAAGTGGCAGAAACTTGCATGACGACACTGGACAGACCGAAGCTAGTTATTTAGCGTGCTAACTGGGGTAAGGATCTCAGCAAGCCCAAGATACTCATAATTTCTGTGACATGACAACACTTCCACTCATTCTTTTGATGTTAACAGGTAATTTGGTAAAGGTAATTTTGACCAATTTTAAACTTATTTTAACCTAAAACTCATACACGTGGCACCTTCATGCCCCGTTTCTGTTCTCCAGGTGGACGGAACCTTCCGCGCTCTCTGCTGGTGTCCGGGGGCGACGGGGACAGGGGCGGGTTCGCCGTGCCAACCACTCTGCCCCCCAACAGCTCCCGCCTCTTGCGCATGTTCTCCCCCAATAAGGAGGCAGAGCTGGCCTTCAAGCAGCAGCTGGACTCCATCAGGGTGAGTGGGATGGCCACGCACTTATATTCATAATGGCCACTCACACATGCACACACGCATACAAACATACACACACATGCACACACAAACACACTTATATCCGTAATGCACACACACCACACACACACACACTCTCATCTCCATCTATAGCTGATGCATTCATTAAATGTGTGCTTATTGTTATACAGATGACACGTACAAATATAGTCTCCATACATATAGCACAGAGAGAGTTTTACTTGTCATACACAGGTCACAATGTATTTTATAGTGTGTATAAATGCACATTACATTACTCATGCTCATAGGTTGAAAACACATTCAGTATTACTTATCGCAGTGAGGAAAAATATCTCACAGATCTAGGTCATGTTTTCATTTATTATACAGAGAGACAATTAATCAAGCTAGCTCTGCTCCCTGGAGTTGTGCGGTGACACAGGAAAGTGGAAAGTTGGAGAGAGGATGATTGACACAGGAAATATAATAATAATAATAATAATAATAATAAACCTTAAGCGCTAAGTAATCTCCCAATTCAGAATAAGGTTTGCAGTCGGGAAGGCTTAAATCTCTTCTCCCAAAGGTACTCTTCCTAGGTACACAAGCATCATGTGTTTTCTTTAAAACTGTCAATATTGATATAAGTTCATAGTACTGTAGTAGACATTACTTGGATATTATTCGCCAATCAAAGGATGTTCTCTGTCTGTGGGACTATCCGCTTCATAATCCTGAAAAGAGTGAATATCTGACTCAAGGTTGACTCATACTGCAGCCATCTTGCTTTCGGCTTTAGGACAGCCATTTTACTAAACTGGATCCAATATTCAAGAACACATACACACATGCACTAAGTCACACACATGCGCTAAGTCACACACACAGCACCACCACAGCATCACAGATTTACCTCTTGTGTTCCTTACAGTCGGACTTCTTGCTGCCGAAGCAGAAGAAGCTGGGAAGAGGCCGGCCCCTGAGGAAGCCTCTGGTTGTCCAGGTAGGATATGATGCAGTGCAATGCAGTATGGCACTATACCATACAATGCGCTTCTGGTTGTCCAGGTAAAATATAATACAATGCAATGCAATATGATACTATACCATACAATAGGCTTCTGGTTGTCCAGGTAAGATATAATACAATGCAATGCAATATGATACTATACCATACGATACGCTTTTGGTTGTCCAGGTACGATGAAATACAATGCAATACAATATGATACTATACCATACGATACGCCACTGGTTGTCCAGGTAGGATGTAATACAGTGTAATACAATATGATACTATACCATACGATACGCTTTTGGTTGTCCAGGTAGGATGAAATACAATGAAATACAATAGGATGCTATACCATACAATACACCTCTGGTTGTCCAGGTAGGACATTACACAATGCAGTACAATATGCAGGGTTCCCACGGTCATGGAAATCCTGGAAAAGTCATGAAAATTAAAAATGTAATTTTCCAGGCCTGGAAAAGTCATGGAGTTTTGTAAATTCACTGAAAGTTTTGGAAAAGTCGTGAAATTTTAGTTTCTCCTTAACACAACTACAGCGTGGGCCTTTAGAGTCAACAATAAATGTATTGACAGTATTTTGAATGTTAAACATTTCATATTTAGCCCTAAAAGTATGAATTCTACACACATAAGGTGCGGTGAAGTCGTGGAAATTTCACTTTAGGTCATGAAAATGTCATGTAAAAGTTTTTAAATTTTGTATTTGAAGTGAAAAAGAGTGGGAACCCTGAATATGATCCTATACCATACGATGCACTTCTGGTTGTCAGATACGATACAATACAATCCAAAACGCTATATAAATGCTGTCCATTTACCATGTTACTGTGGACGCACAGCTGCTGGTCTGCTCTCTAAAACTGTCCTCCTGTCACTCCAGAGGACACTGGTGCCACGAACGACCGGCGACATGTCACAGCACGTCTGCTCCGTCTCCATCCTGTCCAACTCCTCCGCCACAGGTAAGCCACGCAGCCACGCGACCCCACTACAGCTCTCCTCAGTGTGTCACCCTGTCATTCTGCCAGAGAGGGGAAATGGTAATTGAAATGATATGAGACATAAGGTTAACATAGAAAATACTTACTCTGTATGTGTGTGTGTCTTTCAGGCACAGGGTCCTTCCGACCTATTCAGCCCCGCGTCCCTCTGACCCGACCCCTCGTCACCAAAACCACAGCCACCGCACCAGCTCCGGCACCCTCTACTGAACTGTCCAGTAAGATGATTTCTCCATCAGAATATGAACTAACAAAACAAAACTAACAAAACGGATCTCTACTAACCAACACTTTACCTAGATGCCTCGTGCTTGTATGAGTTTGTGTGTGTAGGGGGGTGTGTGTCTGAAGTGTCCCTACTCCAGGGTTCTTACTGAAGGACATGTATGTCCTTGTGTGTATGTGTGTAGTTTGTTTACTCTGTGTTCCTCTACACCTCTGTTAGCTTGTTATGTCCTCCTTTTGTAAGTCGCTTTGAATAAAAGCGTCTGCTAAGTGTAATATAATGAACTGTACATGGCTCTCGGTTACATAACATGACTGTGTAATCACACAACCGATACTTTCTCAAGTAGGAGTGGTAGGTACTACCCCAAAGGGATTGCAAGCTAGAAAAGTACGCTTTTGTTTTGAATGCCATTTTCAATGGGTCTGTAGTGCTGAAGTCAACATCTGATATTCCCTTATGCCTACAGGTGCGATTGACCTGGCTGCCAAGTCGGCCGGCATCATTCCAGGCAGCCCCTGCGGAGACATGGCGGCACCCGCCGTAGAGGCCAGCCTTCTGGGGGCGGAGAAGGGCCTGTCCCTGGCCACCCCCCAGCCCCAGGCAGCCATCCTCCCACAGCAAGCAGAGGTGACATACTAGAACCATCTCTTACCTGCATGGGTTTTGTTTTCTTTACTGATAACATCATAGGGAAATGCTGCAGCAATGGGCGTTGCTGGGCAGTGGCTTAGTTATGGCTGGTGGAGCCCTTGGGTCATGGAGCCATTACCGGCTTCCATTGGCTTTTTATCTCTGCATGCTGACACAGTTTCAGTGGTGAGTTGCAGCATAGTAGCCCCTCAGGCTAGCCTGGCTGTGGCACCAAGCTCGTAGCTGGAGCTTGGTCTGGCAAAGACGCCATAGACAGGAAGTACTCAGAGGCAGCATCAACGGGCGTCTGTCAGATGCCTCTGTAGTACTATCGGGGGGAGCAACAACCAATCAGACCACTGATTCCGAAGACGTATGCACAGCGTTTCATTTTTCATTGGTGCCCAATTTTACAGGCAAAGGAACAGTTGAGAATAGGCAAGTTGGCCAGCCTGACTCGAACGCAAATGTCTATGCAGTGTCACAGGTAGTATGGGTGGGCCCAGGTTACCCTCAGGCCTTACTCCTTTTGTGTTTGTTTGAAGGCTACTGTAGTGGAGGAACCAGTATGTTGTGTTATTGTTATGAATTTAAGGGTAACGGACCATAATTTGGAAGGAGTGGTCTCTAATCAACTGAGAGAGACCTACAAGATGGGGCAAAAAGCAGAATGTTTCGTGTTGTTTTTTTGTTATAATTCGCTAGTGTAGAATCACTGTGTTGAAATTTTGCAGAATGAAAATGTTGCTAATTGTCGCTTGATTCCGTTCTCCCTCCATCTCTCACTCCGTTGCGCTCGCTGTCCCAGGAGTCCTTGCAGAACAGCCTGCCCCCTCCATCCCCAGGGGGAGCCGACTCCCTGCTCGCCCCGCCCAGCGTGGCCTCCCTGCTGGACATCTCGCTCCCCGGACCCCCCGAGGAGTCCCTGCCCTCTGGAGAGGCCCAGACGCACATCAGTGACTCCATCATCGACATCGCCATCAACTCCGCTCCATACGGTGGGCACACAAAAGAACATGTGGAGATGTGTTGCACAGCAATACTGCCCTACAAAGGCAAAGGGCAGTAACTATGCAAACATTAAAACTGAGGAAAAGGCCTTCAAAGTTGTCATACTGCCCAGACAAACTTATCGTAGATGCACTACTCAAAACAGTTAAGGGAGCAAACCCTTTTTGTCAAAATTTTCATATAAATTCAAGTTTACCTGAACTGTTTTTCAGTTTTGACTAGCAGTATATGTCTGAATCAATTGGTGAGTTTGAGCCAAATCATGTGGAACCTTGTGTGCTCAAACCTTGTAGCAGCAAGGCCCTATATAAAGACAAGGTGCCCACATTTGTTTCATAGTTGCATTCTGTACCCTAATGGCTAAAATGTGTTCAGTTTGCATTGTTATATGGCTGAGTTTGTGGTTCCTGGTTGTAACCAGTGCTGCCAGGTGCTATCTGGATCCACTCAGAGGGAGGTTCCTCGTCGCTTTGCTGTTTCTCATAGTGTGATAAGTCAGCTTTGGACACATTACCAGGAGACTGGGGAATATTCCAGACGACCGGGCCAAGGTCGAAACCGGTGTACAACAGCTCAACATATATTTTGCTTGCTTCCTTAATTGTTTTCAGTAGTGGTGATGCTTTAATGTGCTTTCTTAATAATAAGGAGCAAGAGATATAGTCACCACACAAAAAGCTGTTATGCTGTCAATTTTCAATCTAAACTTCTTTTTTTTTTTTTTTTTTTAAATATGTAGTTATTGGCTTTTGGCTTTGTAGGGCAGAATACTCACCCATCAATTTCTCGCAGAAATTCTCTGGCTTGTGGGCTTTGTCAGGCAGTGGTTGGGAAGTCTTCCAACTTTGTTTACCTTCCACTGCAAAAGTGTCCATTAGCTGTTGACATCAAAAATATACCTCAGTCCTGTTGATAATCGCTTCACTTACAAAGCCCAAAGTTAAAATGATTGCATCTCTGCGCTCACCCACATTGCATCACTTACTGTCAGCTTGCTTGTGGCTGCCACATACCACTCAAACACAGTCACTGCGTGCACATGGACGAGTTGAATCCGATTGGAAATGGTTTGGGATCGTATCGAATTCATGTGCACAGGCTAAAGATCGTATAGGGATTGGTTTTGCGAATCTGATGTTAATCCGCTTGGTGCCGCCTTGTGCACGGTATTGGTTTGGATTCGCCTACTGCGCATGTAAGACCACTCGATCCCAGAAGCTTCTGTCGCTGATTTTCATCCATAGTGAACGTCAAGGCTTTCTAGCGCCTGCTCTCAACAAGTCTCGTTGTCCTCAATTGCTTGTAATATCAAACGCCGACGGCTGTTTGTTCTTTCATACGGACTTCCAAACAAAGGAGAATGCACAACATGCATGCAAATGCTGCTCTGTCAACCTCCTCAAACGCTA
Organism: Coilia nasus; assembly: GCA_027475355.1. NCBI lineage: Eukaryota > Metazoa > Chordata > Actinopteri > Clupeiformes > Engraulidae > Coilia > Coilia nasus. The sequence goes on from CM050216.1 coordinate 30,178,101, forward strand.
TCTTTGTTTTGTATGCCGTCAGATAGTTTGTTTATTTTCTTTTTAGCAGCCGTCAACCTGAAGTAGTTCTAACACCACTTGTTGAAAGGAATACAGCGCCATCTAGCGTAGCAGAAACGGCCAGATCTCTGACCATTATCCGCTTACACGAACTCTCATGTGCACAGGGATTTGGGACAGACCACCCGTTGGGTAGCAACACCCAATCCAATCCCAATCCAATCCGATCCTACCATGTGCCCGTAGTCGTTCACATTCCCCTCTTTTTCTTAGGGAAATGTTGAAGGCTTGTTAGAAAGTATTACAGTTTTTAATCTCCCTCTCTCTCCTTCTCTCTCTCAGGGGAAGGGCCGTCTCTCTCTCCAGCCAAACTGAATGGGACGGACACCCCCAAACTGCTGCCCTCACCCTCTGCCAGTCCAGTGCACAGCTGGATTCCCTCACCCACACACGACCCCCAGTGGTACCCCAGTGACTCCACAGACTCCACGCTTGGCTACCTGCTGTGTGAGTTATGCACACACACACACACACACACACACACACACACACACACACACACACACACACACAGTGTGTGTCCAATGTTTTAAAACAAAGCTTTAAGTGAAAGCATCTGTGTAGGTTTTTAAATGCTTTTAAATGCTTCTCAATATCACATCACTGTCGATATCCATACTTATGGTCTAGAAATACAAAAACTTACACCCAAAAACAACAAGCGCACACACACACACAGACATTACACATTGCATATTGCATGCTATGTATGGCATTCATTCTACCCAATGAGCCTCACTCATATCCTATGCACTTTCCCTCGTTACATGTTCTCATCTCTACAGCAAGTGTGGTGTCCCCTGAGAAAAGCCGGCGGACACCGCTACCCCGTGTTGGCCCATCCAGTGGCACAGCCCTCCTGGGCCCCAGCCTGCTGGACTCCAACTCCCATGATTCATTTCCGGCCAGAGGCCTACCTGACGTGGTGGAGGTGAGTGGGCCACTCGGCCATGGCTGCGTTAGCAAGAAATAGTCCTCGTGTCGCGCTGCGGAGTGTTTTCAACATTTGCACATCGATTTAACAGTCATTAAATGATGATTCATCCATAAACTTGCCCTAGAGTTATTTCATTGTCCTTAACTCATTGAGTGCCAGCCATTTTCAAAGTTGGTCACGTCCCAGTGCCAGGATTTTTTGAACATTTCAGTGTTTTTTCAAGACCCACAGAAAATTGAGTTCTATGTCTGTGTCAACAAAAAACATACCAAAAGAAACTCCTTTCCTTTATCATCAGAAAAAATTTTTTTGTTTGTACCTCTTTCCATTCCTTAGCAATTGTCTGGAGAACATGGGTGGGTGTAACTAAAAATGCTGATTTCTGACCAAAATACTGAGAAAAATGGCTTTTTGTAACGAGCAACATTTCAACCAGAAAATGTCTTTGATTACAATTGTTTTTGCTTCAGAGACATCTCAAACATTATGAAAAGTGATCCCATTGTATACTGCGCCAAAAATAACGCTGGCAACATTATTTATAAAATAAAAAAATACAAATTTATTTATAAAACCATGTAGGCACATTTCATGGATTCTTTTAAGCACAGCTAAAAGCAACACTTCATGGGAAACACTTTGTGCGTAAACATTTCAAAGGCAAAAATTAGACTTTCTAGCAGCTATTTATGTACAGCACACTATGTTATACTGTAACTGTAGTGCTTCTAGCTCTCCCCCTGTGTGTGCGCGCGTGTGTATGCATGTGTGTGTACAGCAGAGAAGACCTATAAACACGATCTAAAATACCGGTCCATACATCTAGTATCGGAGTAAGCTATGCAATTAGACTACTGCTCCATGCTTGTAAATGTAATATTTCTGAACGTCACCAAACACGATATAAAACATTGTAACATTTTAGTGTGGGAACTTGGCTCAGAGAGGGGATAGGCAAACCGAACCGAACTAAATATACAACACCTTCAGAGCAAAATAACATCGTATTCCACAGGATCCGCACACAGAACAACTAGATTAACACATGAGAATGATAGCACAGGAAATTATGATGTTGGGAGAGTGCAGTGAATCCGTGCGCTTTACCAAATGTAGAGAGCTGGGTCGTCAGTGACTTGCTGTCGGCGCAGACGGGTCAGTCAAGTGCAGGTGTAGCTATCTATGAAACAGCGCGACAGGCTGCTCATTATGCATTACCTAAAGTGAAATTAATCTATTGGTGGCTTGCAGAAGCTAAACGTGAGATGTTGCTAGGAAAACAGTAGCTTCAACATACGTGCTGACAGGATTTATTTTGATCAAGCTAGCAGTGTGCAAAACTGCGAGCAATTGAGCAAGAAAGGTCCAGTGTCTCTTCTTTGAGACAATGTTAGATGATCACATATCCACACTGATACTGGTACTACCCACAGAATGGGTTCCCTTGTGATTACAACTTTGATTTTTTTACACAAGCTAGATCAGATGATTACCCCACCTCCCCTGTAAAAAAACGAAATTGACTCGATAACGCGTCATTGGCACTGGGCGTTACTATCGTAAAAGGCGCGTTTTCGCGTCATTGGCATCGAATGAGTTAATGTTGTTAGAGCACAGTAGGGCTTAGTTTGGAAACTGCACACTAAAAGCAGAGTTCAGTCCCCCAGTTCTTATTTTTGTTTTCGGAAGTCTCTGTAAAGTTTTAAAGGAGTGGAACAAGAGAGCGTGACCAATGTGATTATGGACTGGCATGTATTGGGGGAGGCAGCGGGCTCTGACAAACATGGCCCCACATGACGCTGCTTTGGCGTATGTAATTGATATCAGCTGTGAGACGTTAGGGCAGGAGATGAAAAACAGTGGAAAGCATCACTGAGGACACTGGACTAATCCACGGAGGGGAATCCACGTCTCCCAGTTAAAAACGCTTCGATATACTCGGATGTCTCAGCTTTGTGCAGAACAGCAGCTTTGTGCAGAAAACAGTAATGATACTGGATAATGAAAAACAGTAATTAAATAATAACAATAATACCGCATTATTTTCTAGGTGCTCAGAGTCGCTTTGGATGTCATAAATATACTTCACCACTACGGGCTGGCGAAGTTAGATTTACATCACAGTATTTCTGCTTGTTGAGGAGGTGTGAAGTAAAGTAATGTCCACCTTACTGAACATTTTCCTGCATGTTACACAGCTACTTGGAAAAATGACTTAAAAAAAATCTAAACAAATCGAGCAAGTAGAAGTTTTAAGTGTTGCGTAGCAGCATATCCAGCTGCTAAATTGGCTGTAGGCCAAGCGTAACCACAAAGTTCCGTTATGATAAGTGAAAAGAGTGCTCCCAGAGTGATATAAAAGAAGCAGAAGGCCCGTTGCCATTTACAGCGGTCACGAAACAGAAATATTGGACATCTGAACACTGGAGTTCCCCACTCAGTCAATGGGACATTAGTCAGCATTCTTATGAGCCGTGTATTAATAGTAATGGGTTAATCGTTATCAAAGGTGACCTCAAAGTGTGACAGCCACCTACTTTATTCATTATGCCAGCATTGGCTATCATGAGAGAACTATGGGGAGACAGGAGCCTGCCAGTAAGAGTTCAGTAGTGCTACAGTAAGCAGGCGTGAAGGCCTCACCCTCCACTCTGTGGAGAGTGGCATGCTGACAGGAGTGTCAAGCCGAGGAAGTAGCGGTGTCAGGCCTGGACTGAGGTGAGGTAGCATATCTTTTTGAGAGAAAGTGCGCTCAACTCCAATTGAATCAGTATAAGGACTTCGGGTTGGGTAAAAACGGGTTATTCCATGAAGTAGTAAAAAACACACTCATTTATATATGTGTCTGTGTGTGTGTCTACACCGAGAATATTTAATAGGAAAAGCTTGTCAGTGCTGAAATGTTGTCACGTTTGAGTCGCCTAGAGAGGTCTAATAAGAAGAACCCAGCTTTTACTCTAAACCAAAGAAACATCAAGACGCTGAAGATGGCTTAGGCCAAAACATTTGTCTTGTCTGTCTTGCTTCCCACTAAATCATCTCCTTAAGAATCATATTTGGAGAGTGCGGTTTTTACTACTCCATTGAGGTAGCATAAAGTCTGCGTCTGAGCCTTAAGTATGCCAGAGTGCCTCGCATGGTGCGTGAAATCCAACATGTAAAAAAGGGAGACGTCACTCAAAGGCTGATGCGTTGTGTAGTGTTGTATTTTTTTAAAAATTAAATGGATAAAGAGGGTGTTGGAACAGATGTACTGAAGTGCAGAGGTTTTGATCTTAGTCAACTGGGTTAAGCCAAAAAATTGGAATTGTGTTTTTTGCTTTTTTTTTTGGTCAAGTATGCTTAAATATACAAGGAATTTGAAATGTTTGTCCTTTTGTTTTAAGACCTTGTTTATCTGTTTCAGTTATAAATACACCACCACACAAACATCAGCCTTTGAATATGGCCTCCATTTTTTCCCCATGTTTTTGACACACACAGGCCTGGACTGTTCTCAAGGGCAGTATAAATGTCTCCTGCTGTGCAAAGATATTTCACACATGACGTTCTCCAAAAACTCCCAGCACTGAATTGTGTCTCTCTCTGACCTCTCTGTCCCTGCAGGTGGACACCCAGCTGGCGTGCATGATGAGCGAGAACAGCGTGGACTACATTGCCCGGTTCAACGACCTCGCCCAAGAGCTGTCCGTCACGGAACCGTCCCTCCCGCCCCCCGGCGTCTGACAGTGACCCGGTTGGACCTGCCGGCTGACTGACAGCGAAGCTGCCCAATCAACATCCGGGGGGGCGGCTGAAGCCTCAAGGGCCGACAGGAGCAGGGACTTTGCCACCCCAAGAGTACCAGCTCGGCTTGGGTTAGGCCAGACACGGACCCAGGGATTGGGGTTTGTGTGTGTTGGAGTGGGAGGGTGTTGCCGCTCAAGCAAGGACGTTATATGTGTGTGTGTTAGGAGGGGCAGTTTTGAATAAGTGCAATAGTGCGGCAGGATCCACAACACCTGACCTGATTGGACTGTGTGTATGCAAGTGTGTATGAGTATGCGAGTGTATGTGTGTGAGAGATAGAATGGGAGTCTGTGTGTGTGACTGACGATTCTGAGAGTGCTCAGTGAGCCGCCCTTTGGAAACACTTTAGGCAAAACTCCGTTTACAGAAGCAACCTCGTGTACAGAAAACCCCACGCCTGCCATATCTGAACAAAGAGCTTCCCTCTATACCCATCTTTCTATCTTTCTGCCTTTCTGTCTGTCTGTCTGTCTTGCTGTCTTTCCGTCCCCTGATAGCAGTGTAAGTGTGTGAGAAGAAGTGTGTGTGAAATGCTCCCTTTGGTATGGAATTTTTCCACATGTCTGTCTGCAGTTGTGTGTTGTAACAGCTCCCGATTTGCCTTTTTCCTCTCTGTCTGGCGAGCCTAACCTGCTCTGGGCCTTCTCTGATCTAGCTGATAATCCTCAGACCTGCAACATAAAACCAGAATGCTAAATGTTGATTTTTTTTATACCTGTTCCCCAACTCCCTACTACAGGACAACTATAGGATGATATCCCAGAGCTGGACATGACCAGGACAGGAAACTGTTCTTGCAAAATACCTTTCTGTGTGTGTGTGTGGTTTTTTTTTTTTTTTTTTTTTGAAAGGTGTCCATATGTCCCCTCTCCTCTCTGTAAACTAAAAATCTCCTTGATGCAGAAACCAAGTTTTTGAAAAAGCCATAGTTTTTTTAGTTTTTTGAGCATCTGTAATGAGTGTATACACACAGAACTGGCCCTTATCTTTGCCCATCCATGTCAGCCACATATCTGCTGTAATCTCACATTAGTGATTCTGCTTCCTGTCTGTTTCCGATTGGCCGATTTTTGTATTTATTTTTTCCACCCCAGGAACACTAACGTGGGAGAGGTTTGTCTCAAAGCGATAAGGGAGGACTAGGTGAACCTCTTTAGGAGCAGCTGGCCATCGCTGTCCAAAATAGGAATAGTAGGAGGAACATTCGAGGCTCTGCCTAGAATGTGATAAATCACCAGGTTGTCATTTTGGAGGAGGAAAACCTTAACCCCTAATTAACTTGGCCTGAAGTGTGGCATTGACTGGCATAAGTGGGATAGGTTGAGTTTGAGGGGATTTTTTTTTTTTTGCAAACAGCCATATGTTAACCTGCACACACACACAGGTATTAAGATTTCTAATACAGCCGCAGATATCACTCAGGAATACAGCATAAACCAACTCATTGATATAGTCGCATCCATACGATCGTACTAATACCTTTAATGTAAAAGACTTATTGACATGTACACCTCTACACTACCCAAGACGGAGAGCCTGTGCAGCTCAGCGAGAGACTGCCATCCAGCTCCACTTGGGGAAACAACAGAAGCTTCCCTCTCTATTTTATTTTCCTTTTTCCATTTTAATCTGGCAGCATTGTAATGTGATCAAATCAGACGGGTCCTGATTTTTTACTTCAACTGCAAAACACAGACTCGCAGATATGCAGCTTATAATGGAAGGGTCATCAGATGGCGTGTGTGTTTATGTGCGGATGTATATGTGTACAAAAAAACACTGATTCCAGTATTCACTTCACACTTGTACCATACTGTAAATGTTATTTGGACTATTTATTGATAACCATTGAAGGTGTTTTTTGTTTGTTTTAATTTAATATACAAGGCCTCTAAAATACATCCATGCTGTTTTAAAGATCTGAGTTTGTAAAGTTGTTTTTACTCGTGCTTATAAATAGACATTCAAAATCAAAGTCCCCGGTTTTCTTTCACATGGTCAACAGAGTTTTGCACACAGTACAGAACACAAGTTCTGATAGCCAACCAAATTATAGAAAAAAACACCCACAAAGGGCCACACATGAGCAGCCTCTTCAAAGCTAATTTGAACAGGATAATCCTGCTAATGTGCACGTGTCTTTCATCTGTATGTTAACAAAGTCAGATGTGGCGGTATGCCATTTTTCTGGTTTTGCACAGCACGGCAAAGGGTCAGGGAAACTGTTTCTAGAACATCACTACAGAACCCTACCTACCTCTGAGAGAGAACTATTGCTCCACCCAGCTCATTTAGGATTGGACAGAACAGATATCGACGCTTCTACAGTTCCGGGTGTTGGTGCGTAAAACTCATAAGTTGAACTTCCGGTAGTCAAGACAGCTGTAGCTGCGTTATTCTAGCCCAAATAAGCCCAAATAACGTTTCCGGTTTACTTCCGGGTATCGGCTCAGGCCAACGAATTCTCACATTTTTGTGTCAGATTAAGAGTTTGCATTTTCACTAGTGGCGGGGCTTATAACGGAAGGACGGTGTTGAGTTTTGATCCGAATATGCGGATCATTTAACCCTATTTGCCCAACGCCTGCAAAGTGCGTGAAAATGTAGCCTACACACATTCTTCTCTGTTGAATTCCTCTGGAACGGTACATCGAGATGGCATTTATACCAAACGAAACAGTAGAACAGTAGGCCAGGGCTTTACAACGAGACCTGGTTATTTTCGCGCTATCGGCGAGTTTTTTTTAATAACCAAAATCTCTCATATTAGAACTCTACACAGCCATTACTCTCGTTGACATTACTCGCGAACCCATAGACATTTCACGCATATCAAAAGAAAGCCTTCCCAACGACACCAAGCGCATACTTTGAACTGCATTGAATTTATCACGTTAAAACAAGTACATCAAGTAATGATTTTACAAATATCTACTTCACCCATTTCATACTCATGGTTATCAGTCAATGTATAATGTGAAGAATAGCTAAACCTACCGATTCTACTGCCATCATGCATTTCTATCAAAACACGTTTCATACAGTTGTGAAATTACTTTTGGGATGGGGGCATCAACAGTATGGCGGTGGTTGTGTAAGCTACTTTATTGTCCTTTCCCACTTTACTGATACTTCCATACTCCTCACTTGATTCTGAATCCGAGGACAGTTTCAAGTCCCTGTCGTCATTTTGGATAGCCTCAATAATGTCCACTGAATATCTGGTGGCTCTTCTTGGTTTTAGGCATAGGCCTACATGTAATTGAAAATCACCAGTTATTTTCCAGTTGCAAAATTGTTGCAAAGTTGTAAGTGTTATTGAAAGCTTTACCAATTTGCAGTAGTTATGTCTTCACAAATGTTTATCACATTCCTGACATTTCACACATTACAGACTTACACTCCTGCCTCACAGAATATTATCACCTCATTGTAATTCAAGATCAGCATCAGCTGGGCAAACAAGCACTGCAGTTTTTAGTATTTTTTACAGTATGCTACATAATTCTTCCTGTCTTAGAATACACAATTACTCTTCTTTTGTAATACATTTTTAGATTACAATAACATGTTTTGCATGCATAATTAAATGCCACAATTACAGTGCAGTGCACTGTAGCCTAATAGTAATGCAGCTCTGATCAGCATGGATTGAATAATGAACTGTCATTCCAATAAATTTGCCCGCATTTTTAAAGTTTTCTACAGCTAACTAAAGACTCTTATTGCTGAGGGGATGTAGGCCATTCTATAAGCTATTAAAACCAATGTGGCCAAATCTCAGTTTGGTTTCCTTGTTCATAATGATGAGAAGAAGAACCAGCACGAGCTAAGAGCAAAGTCCTTCTAGTCCTCCTACTGTTCAGAGTTATAATGCTGTTAGAGTATTTTTTTAAGGTGATTGCTGTGGCTAGTAATCAGTTACAGTGTACAGTATAATAACTAATACGTACTTAGTTATATTTCTTATGACCTTCCCCTAAGCCATTCACTATGATAATTTACAGTTACTGTTCTGTAAATTGTATGTGTTGAATTGCACATAAAATGCTTCAGTAGCTTGGGAATTTTCACTAGTTATTTTACAGTTGCAAAATGCAAAGCAACGGTGGCTTCAAAGTGTTATTGAAAGCTTTACCAATTTCCAGTAGTTATGTCTACACAAAAGTTTATCACATTCCTGAAATTTTACACATTACAGACTTACACTCCCGCCTCCCAGAATATTATCACCTCATTGTTATTCAAGAAGCTGGGCAAACAAGCACTGCTATAGTATTTTTTACCTTATGCTACATAATTCTTTCTGTCTTAAAATACACAATTACTCTTCTTTTCTAATAGATTTTAGATTACAATAACATGTTTTGCATGCATAATTAAATGCCACATTTTAGACAAGTGCAGTGCACTGTAGCCTAATAGTAATGCAGCTCTGATCAGCTCTGATCAAAACGTGATATGAATGTTTGCCATATCATCATACCAACAACAGACAATTCCGCGTAGACTCGCAACAGAAAATTGCTATATGTTTCAAAACTTGACGGAGATAACGTAGCAGGTTTAATTCTATCAGTTCTGCATCCCCTTAAAGTTTCTCAGTCACACTGCAAAAAACTCAACAGGTGCACTACTGAAAAGGGGCGTGTCGTCACTTTCTCTTGCCAAACAATGAGCCATTGACAACTAATAAGTTTGAAAATAAAGCAAACAATTGTTGGTTTAATGCTTTGACACAGTCACTTTTGCACGTGGAATGCTTTAGGAAGGCAGTGGTTAGGCATACAGAAAATCCAACCTATAAAAACATTCCATGGTCATATGCAAATTTTCTTAGTAATATTGCAATGCATAAAAGTAGTGTGGTGCGAATGTCAGAGATAATCCCAGTGCTTGAGGACCTATCAAATGTTTTTTTCACAGTTAGAATTTCAAAAACAAAACGACCCAATGGATTTAGTGCATCCAACTGTAGCCTGGTGTGGAGACCTAGGTTTAGACAATGAGCTTACATTTAGAACCAGTTATCAGTGTGATGCCTGCAAGGACTTAAGGTTTTCCAGTGTTGTTGTTGTGAATATTCATCAAGCAGGTGATGTTGAGGAACTTTTGCAGTTGAAAATGAAGGAGCATTTCAGTGAAAGGTTATGTAATATTTGTATTAACTCTGGGGTAGTGATTGAAAAAACGCCACATATTTTAATTGTGACTTTACCAAGAGCTGAAATGAAGTCAGTTATACGCAAGTCTATTTCCTGTTGCGATGTCATTACTATCGAGTCAAAATAGGCCAGTGAGGTACAGGAAGAAATCGGTAATATGCCATCGCGGTAAGGCTAATCATGGGCATTATTGGACAGTACTGTACGACAACATTATGTGTACAAAGGTGGATGATATGACAATAGCCACACATAACCAGAAATCTGTCAGTGTTGACAAAAGTGGGGTAGTACACATTTTTGAGAAACATGATAGTCAGGAGTATAGTGAAACGTCTCAGAGTGCTGATGGGCAATGTGACAGTGCCAATAATGAGGTGGCCCTTTCAACTAAAGTTTTAAGCCATTTTAAGCTATTGTTTTCATTATGTGCAGCATATAATAGATTATTGACAGACTTAGGTAAAGCAAATCAGATGACTCATTCAACTAGTCTTTTAGAAACTCAAAGGGCACTTAAGAGTTGGAGTACAGAGGCTTTAACTGAGTGTGGTATGCCTTTAGATTATGAAGGAGGGATTAGGCAATTGAACATGCTCTTTGCGACACAATCAAAGCCACAAATATGCTTTTCAAGTGCAAATTATACATATAATATCTTGTGGCCAGTGTTCATATAGTCCTGTGGCTAAGGTAAAGTGCTGTTCAAATTTAGTGATTAGAACAGTGCAAGATCTACAAAACATAAATCTTGTATGTTGTGCAGTGGAGACTGTTGCCGTATTTCATGTTCATTAGGTTAGACAGGAATACTGGCCAGTGGTGCATTGGAGTTGATGCGCAACATGTTGTCACATGGGAGCAACTTGTTGGCTTGGTGGCTGATAGTGCATCAGTTCTGCTGTTATTCAACAGAAATTCTGAGGAAACTGTGTTAGATTTAAATGTGTACACAGTGGATCGCATTTGCACTGCATCCTGCAAGGTCACCAGTGGTGGTACACAGTGGTGTTACACTACTTTGAAAGGGGTGAAAATAAGTGAGGAGGACTTGCGGTGTTTAACAGATTGTTCAGCGTGGTTAAATGATGGTATTATTGATAATTACATTGCTGGATTCATTAGTGAGGTAGGAAATGATAGAGTTCTTGGGGTGCCAGCAACATTTGTATCACAGAGTTTATACATCAGTAATTATGATTGGATGCCTTCCATACCAAAGAATGCTAGAAACTGGTGGAATTATGATACAGCTGTCATTCCTGTAAATACTGGTGATCATTGGAATTGCATTGTAATGTACATGGGGACAGCAAAACAAGTAGATGGAGTCATGTACATAGGCTACATGTTGATGTAATGGATTCATTATATACAATTAACCTCAGTACTACAGAACATATTAATTGTTTGCAGAGATATTTAGTCTGCCAGTACATTGCATTGCATGGCCAAGTTATAAATGTTAAATTTGTTGTTACACATGTCAGCAAGTGCATAGAATTTGTCAGACAGGACGATGGTAGTAGTTGTGGGTTGTATGTTTGTCTGTTTGCACCCCTATATTGAAGGGGCACAATTTTTAGTTTTTCCAGCCCAACAAGTTTTATATAGCCATACCTTATTATGGGATTTAATAGGTGAACGGTTATTAAGCCCTGTATGCCACGCGGACGATAATTCCCCACTTTTTCTTTCAGAATGGGATTCTAGGCTGTCTGCTGAGTAGATTAGACCCCCATATTGAGGGGGCACAATTTTTAGTTTTCCCAGCCCAACAAGTTTTATATAGCCATATGTTAATATGGGATTTAATAGGTGAACGGTTATTAGGGCCTGTGCGCCACGCGGACGATAATTCCCCACTTTTTCTTTCAGAATGTGATTCTAGGCTGTCTGCTGAGTAGATTAGACCCCTATATTGAGGGGGCACAATTTTTAGTTTTCCCAGCCCAAGTTTTATATAGCCATATGTTAATATGGGATTTAATAGGTGAACGGTTATTAGGGCCTGTGCGCCACGCGGACGATAATTCCCCACTTTTTCTTTCAGAATGTGATTCTAGGCTGTCTGCTGAGTAGATTAGACCCCCATATTGAAGGGGCACAATTTTTAGTTTTTCCAGCCCAACAAGTTTTATATAGCCATATGTTAATATGGGATTTAATAGGTGAACGGTTATTAGGGCCTGTGCGCCACGCGGACGATAATTCCCCACTTTTTCTTTCAGAATGTGATTCTAGGCTGTCTGCTGAGTAGATTAGACCCCTATATTGAGGGGGCACAATTTTTAGTTTTCCCAGCCCAACAAGTTTTATATAGCCATATGTTAATATGGGATTTAATAGGTGAACGGTTATTAGGGCCTGTGCGCCACGCGGACGATAATTCCCCACTTTTTCTTTCAGAATGTGATTCTAGGCTGTCTGCTGAGTAGATTAGACCCCTATATTGAAGGGGCACAATTTTTAGTTTTCCCAGCCCAACAAGTTTTATATAGCCATATGTTAATATGGGATTTAATAGGTGAACGGTTATTAGGGCCTGTGCGCCACGCGGACGATAATTCCCCACTTTTTCTTTCAGAATGTGATTCTAGGCTGTCTGCTGAGTAGATTAGACCCCCATATTGAGGGGGCACAATTTTTAGTTTTCCCAGCCCAACAAGTTTTATATAGCCATATGTTAATATGGGATTTAATAGGTGAACGGTTATTAGGGCCTGTGCGCCACGCGGACGATAATTCCCCACTTTTTCTTTCAGAATGTGATTCTAGGCTGTCTGCTGAGTAGATTAGACCCCCATATTGAGGGGGCACAATTTTTAGTTTTCCCAGCCCAACAAGTTTTATATAGCCATATGTTAATATGGGATTTAATAGGTGAACGGTTATTAGGGCCTGTGCGCCACGCGGACGATAATTCCCCACTTTTTCTTTCAGAATGTGATTCTAGGCTGTCTGCTGAGTAGATTAGACCCCTATATTGAAGGGGCACAATTTTTAGTTTTCCCAGCCCAACAAGTTTTATATAGCCATATGTTAATATGGGATTTAATAGGTGAACGGTTATTAGGGCCTGTGCGCCACGCGGACGATAATTCCCCACTTTTTCTTTCAGAATGTGATTCTAGGCTGTCTGCTGAGTAGATTAGACCCCCATATTGAAGGGGCACAATTTTTAGTTTTTCCAGCCCAACAAGTTTTATATAGCCATATGTTAATATGGGATTTAATAGGTGAACGGTTATTAGGGCCTGTGCGCCACGCGGACGATAATTCCCCACTTTTTCTTTCAGAATGTGATTCTAGGCTGTCTGCTGAGTAGATTAGACCCCCATATTGAGGGGGCACAATTTTTAGTTTTTCCAGCCCAACAAGTTTTATATAGCCATACCTTATTATGGGATTCCACAAATACTATACTAGGTAGGCATAGTGCTGAATAGATTGATCCCTTTTAAAATACTCTGTAAAAATAAGTATGATAATCTGATACATTCATGTTTTCGTTTTGCTGATATTAGAAAGAAAGCCATGATTACAATTGAGCATTGAGCTGATAATATTGCCTGTTTACATACTAATTTTTCTATACACTGTATAAATAATTCACGGCTGTAGCGTTCCCAAATCCCAAAAATAACAAGTGTCAGTGTTAGTCACTTAGCTTTTAGCAGTTTTCACTCGGACTAACTTGTATTGCTAGGCTACAACACTTCTAAACAGGCTACATCCAACAAACGGCAGTCAGTTGAGGAATTGCAGTTTTGTTTCGCTTTATTCACACGATTCGAAGCGCTTTGTTAATACGCTTCCATGCGCACGCTGGCTTATTTGGGCTGCCTTCACGTTTTGACTGCGTCTTTTATTATGAATTTTCGACACCGGAAGCTCGTTTCTTGGGGTCTCGCTATTTGGGCTTATTTGGGCTGGCGTAACGCTCGTGACAGCTGTAAACCCTTAAAATCTTGACATCTATTGAAGTACACGTTTGGTAATTAATATTTTTCAGTTTTATAAATGCAATCGAAGTAACGTGTGCTTAAATCAAACGTTCAGAGTGAAAACTCTTCTTTAGAAGACCTTATAGCCGTATTCGGGTGGACAGTGTTGCAGTGTCTGGTCTTCACATTTGTAAAAATATATTTATTATTCATGTGAGGTAGCTCTGTGGATGGGGATGCACGCAGGATGCGATTTGTAGGGTGGGGGATTTCCTCCTTCATATCCCTACTTCTGCTAAATTATTTTGAGCTCCAGTTGGGACACTACCAAACCTTCATAGCGATTAATGCAACTCAGCTGATACTTACATTTTAACAATCTAAAAACATACGCACACGCATCTAGCATCACAGTAAGGCTACTGCGCCGAACGTCACCAAACACAATATTAAACATTGTAACATTTTCGCGAGGGAACTTGGCTGACCCAGAGCGGTAGACAAAACATTGACTTGCTAAATATGAAACGCCTTCAGAGCAGCATGTCGTCCTGTTTTACAGGACCCGCACACAAAACAACTAGGTTGAGAGTGACAGCAGAAAATGATGATGCTGACTGAGGTTAACAGAAATGTACAGGACGATTGCATGATGAAGAAAAAAGTCGGATGTGGACCTGCTTGCTAGCGACTCATCTGAGGCAGGAGGGAAGGAAGGTGCATTGAGCTCGTGCGCTTTGCCAAATGTAGAGAGGGGTCGTGCTTTCTATATACAAACTATTTAGTTGTCTAGTTGTCTGTCTAGTGTTTCTGAGTGTTGGCAGCAAGTTGTCGTATTTAGCGAATTACTTTGAAGATCAGCTTAAAATCTTTTGGCACGTTGGGATGGACTAATACACAGACCTAAGGCCTACTTCTCTTTGCATCGCAATCAACACTGCCTAGGGTGAAAATATTGGATGGATTGCAGAAGCTAAAAGTAAAACGTTGCTGGAAAAAACGGTAGCCTAAGCAACACGGCAGGCCTAGTTAGACAAGTTAAAAAACAATGTTCATTGCATGAATAAAAAAAAATCAATCCCTTTCTGTTTTTTGACAAATCGCACCCCAGTTGTACACTGTTGTGGCTTGCTTGACGATAACTAAACTATGGCAAATACAGATTTGCCACCACATCTGACTACATAGTGGCACCCTGAGAACACAAATTCATTGAAGGCTGCGAATTTATCTATGGCATTCAGGTTGGACATTGGACTGGTCCATCCTAGGGATAGCCTTTGTGTAGATGATCTATAATTTCAATTAGCATTGTCGTGTGTCATCTGTCAGGAGTGTTTTGAGGGCGTGAAAATAAGTTCTTTAGCCTGCATGGGTGAGTAAGAATAATTTGCCTAACTGACAAACGTGATTGCATGAGATTGGTGTTCCTGTATTTGATTTAAAAAGAGTCAATGCCAACCAAGTATTTAGGCTGCTGCTGAAAGTTACACAGTAACTGCACTGTCAGCCACAGGATTTTGTTTTCTTTTTTTTGGTAGGTCCGATAATGTCTAAAATAAGCTTTAAACAGGTATGTTTAGTCATAGCATATTTGATGGCAAGGCTCTCTATTTAACCAACATTTATTTTAAGAGCTTGAGGTTTGTATGTGTGTTTAAAACCTCCTAATTCAGAGTGTATGTGTGGTCAATTTGTATTCACCTGAACAGGCAGATGGAGCGTGTTGTTGGAGGCATGGGGCCCCTGGTTCTAGGTGGTGTTGGGCTCCTGGTGATGTATTATGTCATGCAGAAGCTGCGCTTCAAAAACAGAGTCCAGGACAGTGTGGTTGTCATCACTGGAGCAAGTTCCGGACTGGGGAAAGGTGAGTGACAAATTGTGCATTGATGCAAGACAAACATTACAAAAGTATATTGGCCTATATGTTGGAGATTGATCGGTTATAAGGACTGAACATGTACATAAAATGATATTTTGTCAGAGTGTGCACGTGTCTTCCATGCTGCTGGGGCACGTCTTATTCTGTGTGGAAGGAACCAAACGCGACTTCAGGAGCTTGTTCAGGAACTTGGAAAGACAACAAATAGCAAAATAAAGGCACGTGTCTCAGTCATGCACACACAAATTCATACTTCACACACACAAGGATACAAGGGTATTTTGTTGTCACATGCATAGACATACTGGGTAGAGGACATGCAGTGAAATTGCTGATTGTCAGTCTAAACTGTGCATGGAGAGTTGCATTCTGTTACATTAAAGTACATACCCTCCAAGAATTGGTACAACTTTGACACAAAAAAACCTTAGTTCATCTGTCTTCTCTGCAGACATACACTCCACACACCGTCACCTTTGACCTCTCCAACACGGATACAGTGGCAGCAGCAGGCGAGCAGATTTTGAAGTGCTACGGTCATGTGGATGTGCTCATCAACAACGCTGGCATCAGTTACCGTGGGAACATCATGGACACCCATGTCTCCGTCCAGCGAGACGTCATGGAAACCAATTATTTTGGCCCGGTCGCCCTGACCCAAGGTGACTGAGCAGGAGGCTGACATTGAGAGAGAGAGAGGGAGTGAATAGAAATGTCATTTACCTTTCTTGTCTCTTGTGTCACTCTGTCCGTTTTGTCCCCTTTCAGCCATTCTTCCCTCAATGGTGCAGAGGCACAGTGGCCACATCGTAGCCATTAGCAGTGTCCAGGGAAGGATGGCCATTCCTTATAGATCCGCCTGTGAGTATTGACCCTTCTCAGGCATAGGACTCAACAATCCTAAAGTCATATTTTGCCATTAGTCTGTCAATCAAGGTATGAAATATGTAATACACAATGTGTTTTTAAAGCCTTTTTTTGTATATTTCTTTAAACTGTCCTGAAAGCCATGAATATATTAGTTCATCTTGCAGAAAGTACACAATCTGTGGCAGTGCATCATCTGTTGCTTTCCATCGTCTCCTACTCTGACTTTGACAGTTATGTTTGAATTATTACGTTACTTATTCAGAGCAACGTACAGTGAATTAAGTACAGACACAGTCCCTTTGTGTATTGTTATTGAGTGGAATTGTCAGTTTATTGTTTTGCAGTGACTGTTTCCTTTTGGCCCTTTATGTATGTAGATGCTGCATCAAAACATGCTACACAGGCATACTTTGACTGTCTGAGGGCAGAGGTGGAGAGATTTGGACTGCAGGTGACTGTGATCAGCCCTGGATACATCAGAACCAATCTGTCACTCAATGCCGTTACTGGAGATGGGTCCAGATACGGAGGTGAGAGAGGAAACAGAATGACTGAATGATATGATATGATATAAGGATTATTGAACTAGTGAACTACCAGTCCAGTAGCCTGGCTATCGTGACTTGTCAATGCTCTGCGAGCATTGGTCTGGCCAAGCTGTGTTGTAAACCCATTTCTCAGAAGGCGGGCTTAACCCGCCTCTTTCAAATGCTTCTGTTTGCTACTGGACGAAGCTTCAACCAATCACACCCTTCTGTCCTCTGACGTATATGCAGCGAAGGAAACTGCTTGATCCAAACAAAAACTAGTAGTAGTGCCTTTTTGAAATGCTCGAATTTTATTGGCGCCCATTCCGAGGCGCGAGCAGAAATGGTGTAGACAGGCAGCTTGGCCAGACTGACTTGCTCGCCAAATGCAAATGCAGCGTCACAGGCAGTATGGGAACGGCCAGGCTACCAGTCCAGTGCTCTTTTTAAAGGAACCCCGGTGGCTCTCCATGTCTGTAGTGTTGTGTACATTTGTGCATGTAAACTGTATGAGATGATACAACATTTTCCACAAAAGTGCCCAGAGGGAATAACTGTATTAAACAAAACAGTTTTCTCACTTCCACAGAAACACTTTGTGACAAATCTGGACATTTTCTCACTTTTCTTCTAGCAAAACATGACACCACCTTTGCACTACAGTCTTTAACTGTCCTTGTGTGTAATAACAAGAGCTTGAAATGGTAAAGCATGCTTATTTTTAGTCAGACTGGTCTTATATTTTTAAGCGAGACACTACTGCTTTCATGACCAGTCAGAACAGTGTTGGCGAGCTGACCAATGGCAGTGCTTTTTAGCTGACTAGTGGCTGTGTACAGTTGTACAACATGACAGATTGTGATTTAGATTCCCAAAGTATTATAGCACACCACAAATTTAACAGTCAAAATGAACATCTGTGGTTCACTTTTACTGTATGTGTTTGATTTTGCTTAGTTCTCTGTGCTTTCTGCTCTTTCTCAGTTATGGACAAAACAACAGCAGCCGGACGTGACCCAGTGGAAGTAGCCTATAGTGTTTTGAGGGCTGTCAATCAAAGACAGAAAGAGGTTCTGTTGGCCGGTCCGCTGCCCACTGTGGCCGTGTACCTCCGCACCCTGTGGCCCGCCCTCTTCTTCAAACTGATGGCGTCCAGAGCCCGCAAAGAACAGAGACTAAAAGAGGAGTGAGGGACAAAGAATGAAATGAAAAAAAAAGAGACAGACCCTGGCGAGAGACTAAAGAAAGAAGAGGAATAGCTAGCAACTGACGGAAGGGAATGGACATCCTGTTTTTCCTTCCTGTTGCTTTGTGAGAATGTGCAAGCACCTGTGTACAGTCCTGTGTCAGCACAAGTTTAAAACATGAGACAGTGCAGCAGCAAGCTGCCTGGGTTCCAGCTGTGCTAATATTTTAAGTCCAGTGCTTTATCTAACCCAGTATGGCATGTTTATGACTTGATGACATACAAAGCAGACAACTTGTAAAAACAGACAAGGTGGTGTATGAAGTTTATAATTTAGCTGCTGGGTAGCATCCATCATGTTCTAAAAAGTGTAAAATAATTGTTTTACATCAGTATGCATTAATTTTTATCATGGACAGCTACTGTTTTGGTATGGAAGGCTAATAAATGGCTTCATATTGGACTGTATTAAAATAGGTGCATCTGCAAAATGACATGGACATTTTCCTTACTTTTGAACATAAATATGAATACATTTGAAATGTAAAATTAAAAACGGCAAACAATATCCATCATTTAATTTTTCCTTATGACCTTAAATAGCTGCACCATTTTATTTTCCCCCCAAGATGAACAATTTGGGTGAGCCTCAACATGCGATGATGACATGGCTCTATATGTGCAAGTTATTTTCTTACCATCATAACACTTCCCCTTTTTTCCAATGGTACCTTGTTCTAAATTATTTAGTCAATAAATGCCACTGCACAGAGAAAGTGAACTGTCAACAGTTTTATTAGGTTTTAAAAAAAATAATAAAAAATCAGATGACTAACAGGTCCATTTTTACCCTGGACTTCCAAAGCTATGTCCAACCTTAGTTTAACACACCTCACCACCACCCTCTTTTAACCTTCACCATTAGGTGTAAAAGAAAGAAATATCATCCATGTTTTTCATGTGTGGCCTCTGCGAAATAGCCACACTGCAGATGCATGCAAAGCAGCCTTATCAAAAGATGTCCAGTTTACAAATTAATGCCAGGATCGTTCCACCGGTTTTTCGCTCCTGCATTTTAAGGTCCACATTTTGGCTAAAGCTTTTTTTGGGAGCTGTAACCAATAATGAAACTCTGTGTTAATAAATGATGATTTTACATTGTTTTTGTCCAGGGGGATATCAACACTAACACAAGCAATCTCAACCCTCAGTGACGTTTTATTTGACCAAACTAAATCACATTTCATGGAACTTAAGTGAGAAGCTCTTGTGGGAGAGTCTGTGTCCTTGTAATGTTCAGCTTCAATGTGGAATAAAGTATTTGGAAAAAATGTCTGTATAAAATTTCAGAGAGGGTGATGCCACTGGGGTTTCACTTCTGGCAATGAAGTAGAACTTAATCTGCTGGATAATAAGATGGTAGGGCAAGACAGACCTTCATGAAAAGAATGTTTTAAAAAATACTTACTTGCAGAGACTCATACCTCAACACATGTATGCCCTCACAAGATAGCTCTGAAGACTATGTATGTATCAGTGAACAAATGCACAAATGTATGTATTGTGTATGCGCTGTGCAAGTATACATATGCGCGGACATGCTAAGGCAAATCATTCAGGCTGGGTAGAGGAGGCTCAACTGCAGTGTTACTTTATGTAGGCTAGTAGCGCACTTTGTCCTTCGACAAGCCTCTCTCTGACGAGGACATTTTGGCCGTAAGGTTGCACTTGGGGACTTTTTAGACTGCAGTTTTTCATTCATGGGATTGACTTTGTCTACTACCCATGAGTTTCAATTCAACATGGCGTACAATAATCATGTGCTCATATGTGAAAATTGGGAATGAGTGATTCGTTTTTTTATTCCCAAATGTCTATGAGAAAATGGAAAAACAAAAGTCATGAGAAAAGACAGAGAAACAAAAACAGAGAAGGCAAGGGGGGTAGGAAATGTGAAGCAGTAGTGAAAAATTAAAATACAAACCAAAAAGCAGGAGGGTGGGCGTGAGGTTTTAAATCTCCTACGGTTTAATGAAAAGCACTGAGTCAGGTTACAGTACAACTACACAGAAGTCAAGAGTCAGAGATCAGTAATACTTCAAATGTCAGTCCGTCTGTTCAACCAGGACCACACACACTACAGCAGTTGGCGGAGCACTGCCCACGCAACAGCATAGTGTTTGTGTGTGTACGCGCACGTGTGTGTGTGGGTGTTTTACGAGATGTGGGGGTTTCAAAGGTGGAGGGCAGGTGGTTGTGTCGTGTAAAAGTGTATCTCTTAAAATCTTTTCACGACTGTTGTGTGCGTGTGTGTGTGTGTTGCTGTGTTGTGTTTCTTGGTGTTATGTGTTTCTGCTCCGTGTGGTGTCTGCTATTGTCACGCACGCCACAGCGCCCTACGTGTGCGCCCCACATCACCCCCAACTTCCCACCCACCCACCCTTACCCCACCACACCACACCCTGCTTTGCTCCGCTCATACGGCGTAGAGTTCGTAGATCTTCTTGGCGCAGTAGACGAGCGCGGCGAGTGCTATCGTGTTGTGGAGTCTCTTTCTGTGCACGTCGTCCCTCCGCACCAGCACCACCGGCGAGGAGGAGGTGAGCGTGTGCAGGGGCAGCCGGGAGAGTTTCTGACTGTCGTACTCCACCTGGTACTTGCAGCACGGGTCGAACTGCCAGGAGATGCCGTAGAGCGTGGCGCAGGCCAGGCTGAGGGCGCCGGCGGGCAGCGCCACGTAGCGCGAGTACTCGGCAGGCAGCGCCAGCGGAGTCAGCAAGCACGCCGCCCCCGACAACACCGCCGTCTTGTGCAGGCAGTTGCCCACGGCTACCCAGCGGGCCGTCTCGTCTCCGATGCGCGTGGGCTCGATGACGATGTAGCGGTACTGTGCCTCCAGAGCCTGCTCCAGCTCGTACTCAAACTGCTCCTGCGCATTCTCCCCGTTGTAGATCTCGTGCACGATGTAGCACTCTGTGGCGGCCATCACTGCCCTGTGGACACAGGAGGGAGAGGAAAGGAACAAATAACACACAAGATATGATGAGTGGAAAGTTTTAGTAGCATAGTGTGTTACATTAACTACCTTCCCATGTCAGTGCATATTACTTACCCAGGGCATAAGGCAAGAAACAATTCTATGCCTGAAAGAATCTGAAAGAATCAAATTGTTTCAAATGTATTATGACTATCTACTAGCAAATGTAAATGTAGCCTGCTGTCCCACGCCTGATTTCAGGGACCAGTCCTGACATCTTCGAGCACTGCTTACTACAGGGATGAACTTCTGCACTTTGCAAGCCCACCAGAAAGGAGACATGGGATGTCACTAAGGCGGCAGATGCTTACATGACTGGACTTACTTAATTACAAAATATGAACCTGGTTCTTCACTGCCACACAGCGCTGAAACTCAAAATGGACAATGACAGTATTTAAAATTCTTTTAAGACACATTATTTTCCAGTATGAGCAGTTGACGTGTGAACTGATACTGAATTTTATAACAGCCTCCAATTTTGAGTAGACATGCTCTGTTTTACGTCTACGCGCAGAAAATGTATATGTATTAATCAAAACGTATTTGAAAACAAATGCTCTCCTTAGCAGCACACTTTATATTTACATTTTCTTCTTCATCAGTCTTTAAAGTTAGCGGCCTTTACCACACCATATCCATATATAAGACTGCATTTATTGCACCTAACAAATTATATGCACTAGCCTCTGATCAAAATAAATTTTAAGGACAAAACTAACTGAGATCAGGTGGTCCTTGCATGAACTTCGCTAAATATCAAAACGAAGGCTCTGAAGCTAACCAGATGAAAGGTTGCTGAAATGTATCTTCTAATAGTTGCGCCAACACAGATTGGCAGCACTCGATTTGACAAGCAACATTAAATCACATTTACGTTGATGCCACATGCTTTAGTACATTTTATGTTGCATAAGCACCCTTCTAATGCTATGCTAACTCGCTATTCTGACATTAAAGTTAGCAAGCTAACGAGCTAATGAAAGTGGACAGTTTGTTCGCTAACTGCCAAGGAACCAAATGGTAGATTCTTTGGAAACCTTTGAGCTTGTGTGTGTTTTTTAACGATCGAATTGGGCGAGGACAACTGTACGGTCTGTTCACACGGTGGTGCTGATTAAATAGCCACCTTCGTAAATTTTCGCATTTGGCAAACTAGCTGATGTTAGTTAGCAAGTTTAGGCAAAAAACTAGGCTATGCAAGCTAATCATAACATTAGCTAAATGAGTTCAGCACAGGCAATGATTTCATATTTGACAACTGTTTTCCTAATTATGAACAGCATGACCACTTAAAACCTGGAAACATTTAGTGTCCCCTATCAATTCAAGAGCATCTACGTAAAGGGTAAAATCTTCAGTGCTGATTTGCGTTAATGTTTTAGCATTACTGACCTCTCCCTGTTGACTGGGACACCGCGCCTCCTTCCCAACGACGCCATCTTGCAGAATCACCACACTACTGGTGATGTCACGAGCATAGAACAGTATCATGGGAGATGTATTATTAAGGAACGTTTATGTCCACATTATCTACTGTGTTACGAATACATTTCCCATTGTGCCATGCGCCAGAGGGCATGAATTTCTCGAACATTATATTTGTATGTTCATTTGTATCTTTCATTTACCTAACTATATAGTATATCGTGTTATACGTTAATGATACTACTTCTCTGTTTCGTGTAAGCCTCAGATATAAGTAGCCAACCCCTATTTGTGTGTTATAATATTATCAATGTCCAATCGAACGCAAGGACAACACTATGGCGCTCTCTGTAGGACAAACCATTCCTGAAAATTGTGCGAACGTTGCATAAAGGGCTACTGAATTAATATTTCGTCCATGCAATTCTTTGAAGTCCTTTGTAGGACCGTGTCATTATCAACTCATACCATAGATCAGATTCAAAGAAGACATCAGTCTGAACTTACCCATAATGTGCGTCTCTCCACGCTTATGCAGTGAGGTCCGTCTGTAGCGTGCGACGCTGGGCTACTGTAAAGAACAGCAGACTAATATAATAACCATATCTTCGCAGCACGTGCGAGTGTTCGGAATCTGCCCATAGTAACAGATTGCATAATGTATACTGGCGCTCAGCAGACACAACATTAACATCAATCCTGCCAAGATTAAAATATTATTTGTGGAGCATTTTTAAATTGGCATGTTTTTTCTTGACTTTTTGTAGACATTGTAAAACAAGCCGCCATCACAAACACTGAAGGGTCATCTTTGGTAGACCAAATTACTTTTTTGTTGACGGATAAAATGTTAGAATTATGACACTGAGGTTGCCAAGCCAATAATCAAATTGAGTTAGACTAATGTCCGCTTAGGCCTATATGTTTATTTTTGTATACATCCCCTCCATTCGTTTTGGCTTTACTACTTAAAAAATACAACGAATGGTGCTGCTTAAGACGCTGGTCACTATTAGCTTTTCAATTTTTTTTCTTTTGCCTACACTTTTTGTGACCTTAGCGAGGAAGCCCATGCCTAGGCAATGGGCCAAGATAGTAGCTTACCCAAGCCCAACCTACATAAAACCAGAGGTTTGGAATCGTTCTTCATCCCCAATAATCCGGGAAAAATGCTAAGTTATACATGCCTTCTTTTCATGTAAAAGGCTAAACATCAAATAATAACAGAATTCCTGTACATAAGACACAGTTTAGGTGACAATAGAAAAAAGAAAACCACTAAAACTGAACAATTATCACCGCCAAACTTCAACATATATTCATTTATTTCTTTAAAAAAGTACATAAAGGTCAAACATTTAGAATTTCAAGCAGTTTTACTTCCCATTACCAACTGCTCCCTATCATGACTTGTGTAGTTCCATAGGACATGAGAGTGCTGGCAGAAGATGGCAGATGTTTAATGCACATGGCCATTACGTTGTGTATGTCAGTCTAATGACCAAACACCAAAACTATCTTGGTCTCGTGTGATTTATGGGTTGCACCAGAGTGACTGTCAATGACCTCTGGGCGGTTTTGTCCAAGTTCCCCCACAAGAAAAGAACTGTGAAACAAACATAAAAATATAACCGCATCCATATTCCCTCTAACATACCGCCACACCCACACAATAGACAACACATGCACATGAAGAGTCATCCAATTGTAGAGAGGATGTACACACGTACAAAAGTTAGAGGCACACTTGCTTTGGAACTCTCAAATAAAATTTCCTTTCACACACACACACACACACACACAAACAGAAGCTAAGCACTGGCATCCAGTCATTTATTGCGTGACACACTCTACCAGAAATACATCTGGTAGAAACACACACGTGTGTCCGCACGCACGCACACACACACACACACCTTAATACACATAATTATAGCATAAACACACCTGACACTACATGCACTGAAAACATTTTGACATTTAAAAGTCAGTCCTGAAGATTAATGTCCTGAAGTAGACCGTGTGGATTGTCGTAGGAGTCCAGCTTAGACTCCCCAAAGGCCCTGATGGTGTCAGAAGACATCATCTAGACAGATTCTACTGACTACATGCTGTAAAAGTCATCATTTGATGAAATTGGTACAAAATAGCTTCTTCTGATCAAAGAATGATGCCTTTTTTGTATGCAGTTTATTCAATTTAACTGTTTAATGTGCTGACATAGACCAGCACACCACAGCCTGAAGATATAATACTTTGGGCATTCATGGACCTTTCTGGTTTCCCATCGGTGATCCTCCCCAAATCCCTGACCCAAAGTGTAACATGAGAAATCCACAATAGTGTAACTCAAGGCCATAAGCCATTTAGACCTGACAGTGATCTGACCAAAGGAAGTTGTCACTTCCCAACACTTTAACAACAGTTATCTTGTATGTGACATGATAACAGAGTCCTTGCTGTGTGATGAGGGGTCCTCTACCTCGTTATATCCCGAGAGACAGAAGGTGGTAGAAGAGGCTGGTGGATTGCTGGGGGGTGTTGTTGGGGGGGTGTTGTTTGGTGTTGTTGACCCCACCACCCTATGTGCTTCTTTTCTGCCCTCCACGGTGACGCAAAGAATAAGGCTCTTAATGGACACTCACCATTTCACTGCCTCCATCCTGGTCTGGAGGGATGGAGGTTTACCCTCTGGCTCGCGTATCCCATCCCATCCCACCCCACCCCGCACCCAGAAAGTCAAGGTGGACAAGGTGCGGTAACACTCACACCTCCATCCCTTCCAACCCTAATCCCTAACCCCTTCTATTCTTTCCCCTTTAAGTCCCCACCCCATCTCAGTGGATGATGCGCTCCAGGTAATGTGGGTGGGGGTTCTCTTTCACATACTTCTGGATGTACCAGCAGGTGAGATGGGCCTTCAAGTCCTCCTCTACCACAAAGTCCATTGCTGCCTGCAATGCAAAGCAGTGACTATAAACATTCACACTATCACCAACTGACAGGCTGGTTAGTATAATCAAATTGGTCAGGACTTATTTAAATTAGGTAATAGTAAAATGTGTCTGCTGTTTAGTAAAATGTAATTTTCTTCTCTTCATAGAAAAAAAACTACACAATCACAATGTGTACAGTCTTTTCACCAATTGTAGCAACACTACTTTTCTACTGTGTAACTGAGGCACAAAATCTGCTTTAACACAAACACATTTTCCACTTTTGGACTAGGTAGGCACAGATTCCATCATAATCAGACTGGATGCAGATGGTGTATAAATAAAGAGCATATACGGTGAAGGATTGATCTGGGTTAAGCTCCTGCTTAAGCTAGCTAGATGTTTCAATGACCATAGTATTGCACAACATAAATCTATACTGCAGCACTCCTTTATAATAT
The DNA here is from genome assembly GCA_027475355.1 of Coilia nasus. NCBI lineage: Eukaryota > Metazoa > Chordata > Actinopteri > Clupeiformes > Engraulidae > Coilia > Coilia nasus. Next base: position 30,204,326 of record CM050216.1, read on the forward strand.
GGTATACTGTTTAACTGTTTGAATTTACCTTAACACCAAACTGCAACGTGATGGGTTTAATGTGATATCAGATGACGGCATAATCCCTTCAATTGCCACAAACATGATTAGGAGATCTGTACAAAAAAAATCTTTTCATACTCCACCTTTGCCAGATGTTTGGCAATACCTCTCCCTCTAAATGCATCAGGAACCTCGGTGTGTTGCAGGTCCACAGTCTTTTTCCCCACATATGCATACAGCAAAACAGCGCGATCATGAGAACCTATGACATAAATTGTCATATCAAAGCAATGCACAGTGATATCAAAAGAAAGAGAATTGTTTACCATTTGTTACTGGTGTTACATGGGGTGTTAACTGTGTACATGTATATGTAGTCAACAAAAAAGGAAGTAACACCAGTAGGTGATTGGAGCATGCCAATGTGTCTGATATCAGACAGGCTAATTTCAGTGACGTGCAAAGTCACCACAAGTTACCAGCTGCATAATTAAGCTCACATCTCGGCTTTTTTTAAGAAAACGACCAGTTCCTCTGGGGTAATAACCACTTCCTCTGGGGAAACTGGAACCACATATAGAGTTAAGACGCCGCTAACTTTAGCTAACTGTGGAAAAACACTTGATCTATTATAGTGGCATAAGGTTCCTCAACACATGTTTTTGACTTTACAGTTCACGACTACATTGTTTCGAAAAGGGACTCTAGTAGGTGTGACTCGCATAATGTGTATGTGTTAATATAAAACCCTCAAAATGATGCTTCAAAACATCATTGCATAAGACTGTTTTTATTGGAAAAATAATGTTGACTGGATTGTTTTCCAAAGTAGTCATCAATGTCAAATCAGGAAGTAGATCTGATAGCCTACTCTGAGCGCTGCTAGCAGCCAGCTAACTCACTTAGCATTTTGGCAGAGCAGACGAAACATGCATTGTAGTTCATTCGGGCAACTTAATTGCACTACAGGTTTGCGGCAAACAATTAGAAGAAGCACGACACTATGGTGAAAGGCAATGGCAAGTAAGAAGCACAAGCATTACCGACACCTTTCAACACTCAATGGCAAACACTGTAGATGAAGGCGACTTGCCCTGCTCGGCTAGGTCTAAAGCATTAATTAGCTTACTGCCGATAGCTGGCTAGCTGTCTTGGTCTGCTTGCAGTCATTTCTACCGAGAAGTATAAAGTAATATCTAAGTACAAATAGTTCAATCTGACAATATCAACAGCTGACAAACACACGTATACTGTTTTATATTTTGATTAGAGCGTCACTCATTGTTGACTGAGGAAACAAAAGGCAAAGAAAACAGGGAGGACGCATCTGGGACAGTCTATCAATACCACTACCACCATGTCTACAGAATTTACCGTTTAGCCTGATTGTGAATTGCCGTCGTTTTTTGTCGTGTTCAACCCGGAGTGGAGTACTAATTTCATTCACGTTCATTTGAGCAGCTTGTGCCATGGTCTCCTGCGTTTGACTGCCAACAGACGGTATGTATCACAGCCCTTCAGCAAATATCAATACGTACGGATTCATACTCAGAACAGAACATCAAGCGAAAACACTCCATCCAAGGAAATCAGCTGTAAGGTCACATGACTGTTCTGAACCAATAAGCACCGAGAATAAAATGTTTTGATACGGTGTAGTCGTATGTCGCCTGTTTGGTCGTCATTATTAGGAAATTTGTTTGTTCGTCTTTTTTGAGTTGCAGGCTACTCTTGCACCTGACAGTCTCGTGCTGACAAAAGATTAGTACTGGGCAAAATCTCACTGACAGTTTTACAATTTACAGCACTTCCGTCTAACAACCCCATAGGCATATGGCTGTCGATGCAGCTGTGGTAGGACAGTGATTAACAAGTAGGGTTGCTGGCTCTCTGGCACATTGCGAAGTGAACATGGCGGACGTTTTGAGTGTTCTTCGTCAATACAACAATCAGAAAAAGGAAATCGTCGCAAAAGGAGACGAAGTGATCTTTGGAGAGTTCTCGTGGCCAAAAAATGTCAAGACCAACTATGTTATATGGGGAACTGGAAAGGAGGGCCAGCCCAAAGAGTATTACACTTTGGACTCAATTCTCTTCCTTCTCAACAACGTGCATCTTCCTCACCCGTCGTATGTTCGCAGGGCAGCCACAGAGAATATACCTGTAGTCAGAAGACCTGATCGAAAGGACTTACTGTCCTATCTTAATGGAGAAAGTTCTACTTCAGGAAGTATTGACAGAAGTGCACCCATTGAAATTGGGTTGCAGAGACCAACACAGGTCAAAAGGGCAGCCGATGAGGTGTCATCAGAAGCAAAAAAGCCACGGGTTGAGGATGAAGAGCGTGTGCGTCTTGATAAGGAGCGTCTGGCAGCACGTCTTGAAGGACACAAGGAGGGAATTGTACAGACTGACCAGATTAGGTCGCTTTCAGAGGCCATGTCTGTGGAAAAGATTGCTGCCATCAAGGCCAAGATAATGGCTAAGAAACGATCAACCATCAAAACAGATCTGGACGATGACATCACCCTCAAGCAGAGGAGCTTTGTGGATGCTGAAGTTGACGTGACCAGGGACATTGTGAGCCGAGAGAGAGTGTGGCGGACACGCACCACCATTTTGCAGAGTAGTGGGAAGAATTTTTCCAGGAGCACCTTTGCTATCTTGCAGTCAGTAAAGGCCAGAGAGGAGGGCCGACCCCCAGAACCCAAGCCAGTACAGAGTGTCACTCAAGTAGACCCGTCCATAAGAAACAAGCAGCAAGTGCCAGCTGCCTACAACAGATATGACCAGGAGCGGTTCAAAGGCAAAGAGGAGACAGAGGGCTTCAAGATTGACACCATGGGGACCTACCACGGCATGACCCTGAAGTCTGTGACTGAGGGGGCTTCGGCCAGGAAGGCTCCAACTCCTGCTACTCCTGCTGTGCCCCGCCCAGTTGCCCAAGCCAGACCCCCACCAAACCAAAAGAAAGGATCACGAACTCCTATAATCATCATTCCAGCTGCCACAACGTCCCTCATCACCATGCTTAATGCTAAAGACCTCCTGCAGGACCTGAAGTTCGTGACCATGGAGGAGAAGAAGAAGCAGGGAGTCCAGCGTGACAATGAGGTGCTCCTGCAGAGGCGGAAGGATCAGGTCCAGCCTGGTGGCAACACGCTCAGTGTCACTGTGCCCTACAGAATCATTGACCAGCCGCTCAAGCTGGCACCACAAGACTGGGACCGGGTGGTGGCTGTGTTCGTGCAGGGACCTGCTTGGCAGTTTAAAGGCTGGCCGTGGTTGCTCCCTGACGGATCCCCGGTGGATATTTTCGCCAAAATCCGAGCCTTCCACCTGAAGTACGACGAGGCACGGACCGATCCCAATGTGCAAAAGTGGGACGTGACCGTGCTGGAGCTGAGCCATCACAAGCGCCATTTGGACAGACCCATCTTCCTCCGTTTCTGGGAGACTCTGGATAGATACATGGTGAAACACAAGTCCCATCTCCGGTTCTGAGCATGGCCCCTGTCAGCTTTGCCAGGGCTTTTCCTGATATCTCTTCTCCAGGCTCCCCACTGCCAGACTTCAAACAGTCCATCAGCTGAAACCTCCAGTACTCAGGAACCTCAGGCAGCACATTGGAACCCTGGTGTGGTTCTCTGCTCTTGTGGTAGCAGGCCCGTGTGATGTCACAGGTGGTGGTGCTACGTGCTGCTGCTGCTGCTGCAGAGTTGGTCTGGAGCACAGGAGTTATCAGACAACAGGGGAGGTGCACGTACAGTACAGGAAACAGGGATACAGCCTTTATTATGGCCATTGTATAAATGTTTGTTTTTTTCTTTCAAGCCTAAAATCAATTGGCCTTTATACAACAATGTATGATTTGGGAAAAAAGATAATGTATTGTGTTAACAGAAAGCCACCTCCCATGAATTTGCAGGCTCAGGAAAAAACATGAGAAGCCATTGTAGCTGGTAATGAGCATGTATTTTCAACAACAAAAAGTTCTTTGTTTTTTGCTTTCAAAAAAAAAAAAAAAAAACACAAGTTCAGACTGTTAAACTTGTATATCATTATTTTTGTTCAGGGACTAATGTAATTTTTTAGTTTGTACGTTAACAGCAGTCACAGCTTCTCTGGCATCAGCAAAGAGGTTGAAAAATGTATATTTTGAATGCATTTGAATCAGTGTGTTGGGCACGTTCATGGCCATTTGATGTTAAGAATAAATAAAGAGAAAAAAATGTTCAATAAAGAGTTGCCATAAACAACAAATGTGTATATGGATTATTTGAGCATTATTGGCTCTTAATGGGACTAACAATTGATTTTTTAATGAATAAGAACAGTAATTAGGGAGGATGTCTATTGTTTTTGATGTTCACAGTATATGTTAAAAATGAAGGCAAGTTAGACAAGATTATTTGTATAGCACATTTCATACACAACAGTAATTAAATGTGCTTAACAAAAATAAAAGCAAAGGACAATATGTAAAAGCATAAAAGATAAAATAAGTGTAAAAGGATACTCATTGTTGCTTACAAAAAACAACATATAATTAGTGGCATATAAATTACAATTGTTAGTATCTGAATCTTGTTATTTGCGGTTGTAACGGTATTGGACTTCACAATATTGTCCATATTATGGACAGGTCACAGGTCCTCACCTGGCATTTGCCTTTCTATCAAATTACTGACTAAATTAAACACATCTGACTCAGACCTACTCAGACCTCAGCCTACAGTCAGTTAATGGTGTGATGAATATGGATAGATTATGTTGCCGAGGTAAGCCACAATATTTACTTTTTGGGGGGGTGTGGAGGTTGGAGTTGTGAGTTGGTGTGTGGAGGACAGCCTCAGGGTGGCGATATTGAGCCTTTATTTGCTAAGCTCTATTTTTTCTTGTAGGCTCCAGTTCAGTTTACATCAAATAATTCATGTGTCCGAATCAGTTGCTCGACTCCTGCAGACCAAAGAGTGTGGCTTTGACTATGGAGTTTTTAGACAGGCCTAATTTCAGTTGGTCAGTGCTTCATTAACTGTTTTCAGACTTCTACATTGTATTTATAGGCTAGATATAGCTTAATGTTGGCTACGTACCCATTACATTACATTATTACACTTAGCTGACGCTCTTATCCAGAGCGGCTTACAGATATTTACAGGGTTTCAGTTACAGTCCCTGGAGTGTGGGGTTAGAGGCCTTGCTCAAGGGCATCTCACCCATGGTAGGGTGGGATTCGAACCAACAACCTTCCGATTGCAAGACCAACTCCCTAACCACTAGGCCACAGCTGCCCCAAAACATCCAGTTATTCCTAGACAACAGTGCCTCTTAAATTGTGTTTTTGTCACATTAAAAAATCCGATATTTAACACTGGTTACTTGCCTATGTGTGCCCTGATGAAGGTATGATAACTGAAACATTAAGACATGTAGTGTCTATTATTTTGAATAAAAGATTTTTTGATTACCATATAGTGCCCATTCCAATATAGTCTTGATTTTCACTGACTACCTGGAGGATCACTTGATGAACAACCTGTATTTCTACAGAAATCAGGAATTTACTGCCCCAACGAAGCATTTCTTTATAAAGGATGTGTTTTTCAGGTTTTTATATAATATATCATTATTCTAGCAAGTTACCTTCACATACAGACATGGTGAATGTTTTGTACATATGTACACCAGTCTCCTGTACCTGATTTGGTTTTTGAAAAGGAAATGCGTTCTTATTTGCTTGGTTAAGTAAAAGCAATTTATTCTTTTTCTTCTTGAGTTATTGTTTGATGAATCTTTTGTGATACAGGTTTTATTGTAGGCTATAACAGCCTCTTTACTGAGCTAAACCCTGGGCATTCGAAACAAAACCTGGTGGGAGAAGAAAGAGGAGCTGGGCTACAATATTATAATATGTTCGTATGATCATTTGGTAGGCCACATTTAATTCAGACACAGACGTGTTTTTTCATATGGCTTTATTCCTGTTGGAAAGAGGTCACTTGTATACAGACCCTGAGTAAGACATAAAGGTTGGACAATCATACAAAACAGAATGAAACGACAAGCAGTCACACATACATGCAATTCTATATGAACAGCTAGACTGACAGGCAGCCAGAGACAGTTAAAAGGCACAATATGTAATGTTTTCACACAACATCTGACATTAACCATTTCTGTCAATCAACCAACAATGAATTCATGTGCAAATGAAAGACTTTTATCATAAAACAACCTGGGCCATTTTCATTCAGGGGCTTGGTTTTCATTGTTTCATTGTCTACATTAAAACAAATGCTGCCTATTGCATATTAACTGATTTGACAGCATAGAATTATTGTTCTTCAATTGTTTTGTATTGGTCCATGTAATTGCAGACATTAACACATTAGGGGACATGAGTAATTTATGCAGTGTCGATTACATCTATCTGACTTCTTCAATGTTGGCTTGTTCTGTGCTCACCACACATGGCTGACACTTAGCTCATGGCAGAAGGGCTCGCCTGCCGGGCCTCGTGGTTAATATTAACCTCGCCATTTTACGGCCTCATTAACAGTGTGTAAACCAATTAACAGAGTAGGTCAATGGCAACAACAAGTGTCACATACAGACAGTTTAAGGACGAGTGGGCCCAGCTTTATATCAATGTTTACTCGAGCTTGAAATCATATTCATTTGCCTAGCAACAATCTGTTCCTCCCTGGACCAACACCTTGTAAGTGCACCAGTAAAATGCTACTAGCAACGGACCACAGCTTGTAATATGGGAGATGGCCTGTGTTTGCTCACCCTCCAGTCAGCTGCACATAAAACAATGTGTGTGTGTGTGTGTGTGTGTGTGTGTGTGTGTGTGTGTGTGTTTGTGAGTGTAAAGGGGTGCAGTTAGGGGGTGATGTGGGGTGGGAGCAGCCAATATTGACAGGGGCCTGGTGAGGACAGTATTATTATTATTATTATTATTATTATTATTATTAGGGCCGAAACTTGTATTCTTTCATAGTGGCACCCCATGTGTGTGTGTGTGTGTCCCCTTGACTGAATTTCACGTGTAAGCTGCAGACCTTGCTACCCTCTCTCCTCCACAACCTTCCTCAGCGTGTTGATCACATCCTCCCCACTGGCCCAGGACACCACGCTGGCCCTGAACTTCCCCGGCTGTGCCTCGGCCATCTCCTGGATCAGCCGGTGCATGGGGAAATCCCTGCGGGGGAAGGCGATGTCCCTCGGGGACAGCGTCAGGGACGGGCAGAAGTCGTTGGCCCCGTCGCCCACGTAGAAGACCCGCTGGTAGGGCCGGCCTCCCCTCTCCCTGACCCGCCGGGCGATGTACTCGCGCACCACCACGGCCTTGCACATGTTGCTGGGGCAGCGCTGGCAGTCGTGGGAGTGGAAGGGCCGCATCTGCAGCTGGCCGTCGCGGTCGAACTGGGCGGGGTTGGAGAAGACGCGCAGGAAGAGCGGACGGAAGCCGGCGCGCGTCAGCCACGACTCGATGAAGAAGGTGTTGGCGTCGGACACGCACACCACCTCGAAGTCCCGCGGCGGGCGCGACTGGAGGAAGCGGAGCAGTGCCGGGATGCCGGGGCAGGCCGGGATCTGCTCGACGATGGAGCGGATGGTGGGCTCGGTGACCCCCTGCTCGGCCAGGTAGGCCAGCACGCGCTGCATGTACTCGTTGTAGCGGCTCGGCCTGTAGGTGTCCTTCAACCAGCCGGGCAGGACCCCGCCGGGGGCGGCCTGCACCACCATGTCGTCACTGGTCTCGTCTACCAGCGTCTCGTCGAAGTCGAAGAAGATCAGGAAGCGGCGGTCGCCGGGGGGAGGGGCCTCGGCCATGTTGCCGCGGCGACGACGGTAGTGGGCGGCTGGCTCGATCTCGGCAGCCGAGGGATGTGCTGGGGTGAAACAGCAACTCATGATTGCGTGGGCTTCAGCGCACTCTTTGCCTCGCTCTTGGAACTATTTGTTATTCATTAATTTTTTTGCGCCTGCACTTTCGTCACACCTGAGGCAGTGAGGATTCTGGGAAATATCAGGGTGAGAGAGTTTTTAATTACAGAAGAGGTGGAATTAAGGAGACAAAACAAGAAGGGACAAAACAAATAGAACAGTTAAATAGTCTGGAAATTTCAGATGTAAGGAGAGCATATGATAGTGTGTGATCACACATATAAGCAGAGCTTGGTTATCTTGCTTTTTAAAACCTTTTTTTTTAGTGTATTTGGTCAATTTTTCAGTTGGTTAAATTTTCTTTTGAAATGTTAATATAATTCAATGTTAAATTGTGTGATAACATACAAATATGCCTTGAAGTATGTTACAGGTTGGAGTACAGAATTTGACCCGCTCCCACAGGAAAATAATAAAAATAAAAAATTAATAATTTTCTTCTTATAAACTGAAAGATAGCATCAGAAGACAGATGAGCAGGATCACGAATTATAAGGAGAGAAACATTTGTCTGGGGGCGGCTGATGGAGATGTGTTAATACACAATATTAATTCTGAAACAGTCTAGTGCTGCTCATTACACAACAGCCTGAGTAAGTGACTAACGTCACTGATCGTATAGAGTGGGTGTTATATCTCCCAATTGACAAAACTCTGTGAGCAATTAAGCCAGATGATGTCTGCCAAAATGCCAACAGGGCAAATGGTTTGGCAGTGCGTCTTATGGCGGAGTGATGCCTTGACACGAAAACGAGAAAAAATCAAAGTGTAAGAATTTAAAGGTACATTGATTTCGTCACCACTTACCTTTCCACAAATGTTCCGGTGGTAGTTCAAATCTGTGCAATCAGTAAAGAACACCTGTCATTTTTTATGAAGACGTATTTACGCAGAGTATCCTTCTTCTCCATTGTTAGGTAAAACTCTTCAGGCAACTCTTAATAAGATTATGACTTCCCGGGGATGCAGCTGATAAATGGCATGCAGCACAAATGCCGGTGGTTAACGCAGCAATGGACATTGCAATGGATGCTGATTACAGCACTGGATTTATGTATAATGGACATGCAATGTGATGGCAAACGCTTATATCAAAGTTTAATATGTCTCTATAATTACGCTATCGAAATTTCCTTTTTTGTAAAAGTTAAGCTCTCATTTTAACGCACAGAATGTCCAAGAATGGTTATTAGCCTACAACCAAAATGTTTGAAATAAACTTAAAGATGCATTTTACCGTGATTCAAGTTAGACAAACGTGCGAAACATAGCCTGATGTAAGAACATACATTTCTACATCCTTGTTTCCAATATTTTGTATCTTACCTGTCTGGTTAGGCTATGTCCTGTCAGACGCAGCAGAGTGCCCCTCCAACGGCGGCTCTCTAGATTTGCTCTCGCCTGCTCCCATCCGCACACTCGTTACACCCAATCTCTCCCTCCCTTCCCTCACTGCCTCCCTCTGCCTGTTTCCAGGATCAAATATTGCAGGGAGTGTTTTTAACCGACCTAAACCACACATCAGGCAACCGGATGACGTCTATTGCCGTGCTCCGCAACGCTCCGCCCTTCGCGATTTCTTTTTAGAGGAGGGATGAGTGTGAGACCGTCATATCCATTCGGTCTCGACTGATGAAGAACCAGTTTTAACTTGATTTGTATAGATATCAACTGCACCAATCACATCGAACCCCAGTGCACTCCAGGTCACATACACGCGCGCACACAGGTGTTTTAAGTGTCCTCAAAGAACAGACCCCATTATCCTCCCTTTCTGTCTGTCTTCCACACAGGCAAAAGGCACCTCTTTAATAGCAGGTCATGCAGTGCATCTGGGAACTATTTTAGGCGTAGTCTGGGGCTATAAGCTAAAGTGTGTGTGTGTGTGTGTGTGTGTTAGCTAAGTACAGGGTGCCTACCATATCATTATCATCCCCCTCCACCTCTGCATGGAAGTGAAAGATTTGGACCACCCACCAATCTGTCAGTCTGCATTTATACTGACTCATGGACTCTCACTTCCACCTCTTTTAATAGAGCTGAGAGTGCGAGTCACTGCAAGAGATATGCTGAAAGAATATGAAAATGAGCATAAATGGAAAAAAAATTGAGAGCCTTGTTTGGCCTTAGTGATTTTTTTCCTCTCCCTTTGCCTCTTCCTGTTGTACAAAAGTGCAAGGCAAGGAGGAAAATGGAGTGTTTGCCGGTGAGAAACCCTTATCTGTGCACCCTGCAGGGAGCGCAAACACAAAAACACCCAGAGCAGGAGTCCTCTGACCTACTTTTTCTTTGTGTTTGTCACAGGCTTGTACTCTGCTGAGAGTTCAACCCCCCCCCCCCCCCAGGCACGTGTCCACTGCTTGCCACCGGCTTCTGCATTCCTGGACCACATTCAGAAGGTTCTGACGAAATGTACACACACAGACGCCATGTCTAGTGAAACAAGTCACTAAATTACTGGACATGGTTACAAAGAAACCACACACACTAAAAAGTCAAAAACAAGACAAAAAAATGACCATGGTCCAACTGATAAATGTCTGCTTTCACGTCTGTTAGCACTGACTTTTTGACAGTTTTACATCGTGTACAGATGCAAACTAACCCTTTAGAGAATCATAGGACCTTCGATGAGGCATAGAAGCTTGAAGGTGAGAAGTAAGACACATAGCTACCTGGGTGATATGGGCCAAATGGGTTGGCAACCCTCCTCCAGCACCCACAGCAGATTAACATAGGGTGTCTGTAATTGAATTGCATCATCTCATTGCATGCCTTTATAAAAACATCATGCACCTACCTGACACAAAACGGAGAGGGTGCATTTTATTGGGTTTTTGTTTTGGAATCATCCCATCTCAAATCACCCTGAGGCCCCATTTCCAACAAACACTCTCCGTATACAGTGCGTAGACAGCAGGTGCCCGTTTTCTGTGTGTATTCATTTAGAATGCACGTTAACAGATTAGACCATTTCCACCGCACGCGTGATCTGAGCGTATTCTGTCACACATACAAACATATTGTACACGGTTACGTTCTGTACACGCTGAAGTCGGTGGAAATGAGCCCTGAGGCTCAGAGGTCACCCTCAAAAAAACGCTGAAGTCGGTGGAAATGAGCCCTGAGGCTCAGAGGTCACCCTCAAAAAAAAATCCATACAAAGTGTTGTGCAAGTTGTTATTATTGGTTATTATTGTGATTGCCTTTTCGTGCCAATGGCTGAATGTGTGTCCCTGCCCTCAACTCTCAAAGACTTCACTGGCATTAGTCCACCAATCACGAAGCCAAGTTGTGCTGGTAAAGTCTTTCCGTGTTTAGTGTTTTGGATTTAGAAGGGGTGTTTACATGAAGCCATTTCATTATTTGCTCAGCCAATGGCTTTACATACAATCGAACAGCCTGTTAAAATGCACCAGAATGCAGGAAATGTAACTTATTAAAAGATGAAAAATCATGTGTGCAACATATTGCATTTTGGCAAAAATTGGCAATACTACTTTTAGATATGTGATGGAAGCCCTGCCACGTATGGTACCCGCATAAAAACTGGGCTCTGGATTCTGTGAAAAAGCCAAAGAAGTGAGAATGAACTTCACAGCAGCAAGTGGAGGAGGGGTGCAATATAAGCTAAATATGCGACTTAGAGGAAGCCACATGACTGAAAAGGCCAGCCAAGGTGATGGCTGGGGCATTAACTGCTGCAGAAAACCTGACCAAAGAAAGCTCTTCCTTGTGTATTTCCTCCATAGATTTCTGAAATACAGGCAGAAATATAACTGGCTGTGATTTGCACATTGCACAGAGTATCAGCAGCACGTAGAAAGGTTAGACGACTCAAAAGATAACAGGGTAAGCCTGTCCTGTCCTTTTCAATCATGGCAATCTCAGTTCAGACTGTTGTCATTTGTGGCTCCTCAATGGTGGAGTAAACTACCGGTTCCACATAACTGCCTCCTTCTGTACTTTCAGAAAGTTCTTGAAGAGACATCTTTTCCAAGAGGACCTCTTCTCCAGACAACTCTAACCGGGGCGCTTGCCTAGGTGGGTAAGTCAGTCGATTCCAAGAGCCCAGCAGGCTATTCGCAGGGGACACGATTAATACCATTTTGTGGCAGTTAGTTCTTTAATAAGACACAAGATTTTTAGTGATGCACGGACTCGAACATCCTAACTTGGGTCAACTTTGCACGTTCCTATCCGTTGTCCGAGCACTTGCCTTTGCAGTGAAACACAACAGTGCCCTTTCCCTGAAACATGAAAACTAAAAGGCCATACTGCATATTTGCTCTTTTATCAAAACCAGCTGAACCCATTTAGCTAAACTCTTCAGTCAGGTATGTCAGCAAACTGGAAAAAAAACCCTTCGTAGCACTAATACACAGCAGGAGTTTTACTCCAAGAAGTGAAGAAGAGTTGCCCACATCAGCCAATGCTTACAACTTAATTGTCTTTTTTAATGCTTAGTGTGATGTAATCTGCCATGGCAAATCAAGCTGGTATGCTCTATGCAGTTGTTTTTTCCCCTCAAGGCAAGCTAAGCTGCCTCCAGAGCTACTGCATTTCAACCAAGGTCAATGCTTGACAAGTGGCATCATCACAAACCCCAGTCATGTTCATGGTGTATCAGTTAATGTTCTCACACTTTCCTGCCCACATGAAAAACAAATCATGCCAGTGCATTCATTCAGATATGAAAAGCGACCCACAATTTTGTTTGCAATTATGGCTACAGTTTTCTTTTACTTTTGAAAGTTAGCTGAGTGTTAAATGTACATTATCAAAAAAGGCCATCGTTACACATCATAAATGCATCTTTCTGACAGTATCGCATAAACAATCAAAACAAACAAACAAGAAACAAACGGCAGAATGTGGTAAAGCTGCACAGATTTGTACCAGACTCACAATGATAAAATACTCACTGCTACACTGAAGTGGTTAAAATGCAGGAAAAAAAAGAATATTGATTTCTTTAACAAAAAAAAAAAGACAAAACACATCTTTAAAGAATATACATCATTATTGTCTTTTTTTTTTAACTAGCGAGATTTTAGTAGAAAGTGCATTCTATATGCCAAGGACAAAAGGAGGAGAATCAGAAACTGAAAACACCAGGAAAAGTTTGGGATTTAATTGACCACCCTTTTTCTGTTGAATAATCTTTTTTTCTGAAAGTTCTGTTCACCTTGTTCTTAATATTAATACATTCTGACTTATGATGCAGCAGTGTTGTTAGCACACTGCTACATTTATTGTTTCATTTTTCACTTTGATACCTTATCTTTCATGTCATTGAAAAGAAATGTTGGCAGCTAAGCCTTAAAAGTTGCACTCAACTGTGTTGAGTTGTAATACTTCAGTGATATTATCCCAGCTGTAAATATCTCAGCTATCTGTGAAATGTGGTTGATTCTGTGAGCTATTCCTGAAATTACTGTATGAGTGGAAATGGGTGTGATTGCCCCCTCACTGTTTTACTATGGTTTTAATGGTGTCTTGTGTAAGCTTCACTATGTGACAAACAACTGTGATGGTAATGGTCAACCATTAAAATATGGTCAACTCCCTTATAACTTCAATGAAAGAACCTGGTAGGAGGTTCTGAACATCCTTTAAGAAGATGAACAGAACTGAACAGTCTGAAGCAAACGATACAATGATGATACTGATGACGGTGTGTGAAGGATCCCAACTGTCATCAGCACCACAGTTGATTCTCCTCCTTTTCTCTAATCCCATCTAGACACACGCACACACGCTCTCATTCACTCTCTAACCATCCAAAATGCACAGGGCACACTTTTCCCACAATGCTTTGTCAGTCTCCGGCCTAAACCGTGCCCCCTTTGCTCACAGCAGTAAAGTGCCTAGGATAAAAAACAACTACACCGATTTCAAAAATAAAGAAAGAGGAAAAGACAATCACAAAAAAAAAAAAGCCAAGCCTTAATCCAGCTCACTCTCTGGGCTACATCACAAATCGCTCACTCATTTTTCCACGCCGGCTTCCCTTCAGTAATGCGGTGTGCTCTTGGCAGGGAATGGGGTGAGCGACGGGATACGGGGCCCGGCTCTGAAGCAGCAGCGCTGCACCCCTCTCCAGCCCTCCACCTGCCCTCCACTCCCTCTGCATCTCTCTATGCCCCTCACACAGTTTTTTTTCCCCCAAGAACCAAGACCTCTAGCAGCTGAATCAAAAGGACACCAAAGTAAGACAACTCTCCATGCCCACCTCACCCACCTACTCACCTCTTGTTCAAACACACACACACACACACACACACAGTCATAATATTTATCTGTTCTCAGCCACCCCTTCACCACACTCACGAAAGACAGAGGAAGCAGCTTTTCATATATCAGCACCACAGGGGGTAAACATTACTGCTAATGAACACACTCACTCACCCGCTCTGTCTCTCTCTCTCTCTCACACACACACACACACATCAGCACAATCCAGCGACAGAATATTCTAGAGGGAGCTCAATCCCACTCATCAAAGCACGTCGACCTGTCTCTGTCAAACCAGCCTTACCACAACACCCCCCCCACACACGCGCATAAAAACACACATACACTGTATACACACAAAGTATGATGATTACAATAAAAAAAATCCTTTAAAAAAAATGAGGATACAGTAAATATGTCTATACGCTTACAAAATTAGGTGAGTGTGTTAGAATATAAAACCATTAATTTCCATTCTTTCTTTATAACTACTCCTATGAAAACACAACAGTGTTGCCTTTTTTTGTTTTTTTTTACAGAGGACTTTTTTTTTTTTTTTTTAAACGACCCTTCCGTCTTCATATTCACTCAGCTGTTTTTTTCTCCACCAACTTTTTCTGCCAGTCCCAAAGACGTTTCCTTTCCTCTGGAAAAAAAAAAAACAACCTGTCAACACCAATCTGATTGAAGCCCCTCGACGTCAAGCGGGTCACATTCAAGAAGAGAACTCGAGTTACAAGGTCTGAATAGGTTTTTAAGTGCCCTAACTGCACATATTTAATATATCTTTGATTGTATGTCTGTATGTATGTATGTATGTATGTATTTATGTGTGATATGAGACAAAACAAGAACAAACAAATAGAAATCAAACATGGAAAAAAACCCTTGCGGGTGGCGTGGTTATGACTGCAGAGGTCTGGACACTCACTCGCCTCAGGAGATGCTGAGGGGAGAGACGTGTGTTGAGAGGTGTCTTTTAGTTTACGTACGTATTTTTTGTCATTTGAGTAGCTGTAGTTGTGAGGCAGGACCAGTAATCAAAGGTCAAGGCAAATCCTCGTCTGTAACCGGCACATGTTTCTGATTAAGAGAGAGTAACCCGTAGAACCATAGGCAGCAGCAGCTGTGTAGACATTAGTTTGAGAGAGAGGAAGAGAGGGAGAGAGAGAGACAGAGAGAGAGAGAGACCGAGAGAACTACAGAGGAGAGGTACTGTTTCACTAGTATAAAGCAACATATTTTTTCCCCAAATAAGTAAGCCTGTGTGTTGTGAGCAGTATCCAGGGATTTAATGCTTTTGAGGCGTGTACGTGTGTGCGTGTGTGTGTGTGTGTGTGTGTGTGGGTATGTATGTATGCATGTGTATGTGTGTGTGTCTAAGTGTGTATCTGTGCCTATGTAAATGCGTGGTAAATGTCAACAGTCATAAAAGACACGCTCACATGAGCACACAAGCTTCAAACTATTACATCTTAAGAGAATGTGAGGAAGTCAACAAGGGAGCTTCACACTTCTTGCCTGTGTGTGTGTGTGTGTGTGTGTGTGTGTGCAGGAGAAAGCTTCATCTTTTGCTGTCATTATGTCATTTGCACTCCACCACAGGATGGTGCATGGGATCCCAGAAGTGCATGTCCTAAAAGATGAGTGGTGGTGTCCATCCATGTGTGTGTCTGTGTGTGAGAGAGTGTCAGTCAGGGCTCAGTGGTGCTGCTGGCCGGGTCCGGCGCCCTTGTCGGGCTGGGTGAGGTGGCGCAGGTAGCTGTCCTCCTGTCCGCAGTGGTTGATTGGCTCGCTCTTGAAGAGGGCGGGGGCCGGTGGCAGCAGAGACACCTGGGAGATGGGCAGCGTGTGCTGGGGGGCGTGGCCTCCCCCGTGAGAGGCGTGGCCGCCGTGCACCTGTTGCTGGCCGTGCTGTTGTTGCTGGGGGTGGAGTTGTTGCTGCTGCTGCTGCTGCTGCTGATGTTGGGTGGTGGGCACCTGCAGGTGGAGGTGTGAGAAGCCGTGCCCCACCCCCACCGCCCCACCACCACCTCCCCGCTGCTGCTGCTGGAGCGAGCCCACGGCCCCTGAGCCAATCATAGCCAGGGAGGCGGAGCTGGCGGCGCTCACCACCGCCACGGTGGGCACCTGCCCCGGAGCCAGGCTCGGGGCGGTGGAGGCGGAGCCGGGGCCCGGGGCCAGGTGCAGGGGCATGGCCAGGGAGGCGGGCTGCAGGCTGACGGGGCTGGTGACCCGGAAGCACTTCTCCTTGTGCGCCTTGAGCATGTTGGAGAACCGGAAGCGCTGGCCGCACACCTCGCAGGGGTAGGGCTTCTCGCCCGTGTGTGTGCGCCGGTGCCGCTTCATGTTGGGCCGGCTGGTGAAGCTCTTGCCGCAGATCTCGCAGATGAACGGCTTCTCTCCTGCGCGGGGCAGAACACGCAAACGCACGCAAACACACAGTCAGAGAACACGTGTGTGTGTGTATATATACCAACACACAGGCAAAAAACACACAGTCAGAGAACACGTGTATATATATGCCAACACACAGTCAGAAAACACACATGCAAACACACAGTCAGAGAACACGTATATACCGACACACAGTCAGAACTCACACACAGAAACGCATGACCAGAGAACACATATATACATACACACAACAGAACACACAGATACAAACACAGTCAGAAAACACGTATATACCAAAACACAGTCAGAAAACACACATACAAACACACAGTCAGAAAACACACATACAAACACACAGTCAGAAAACACACACACAAACACACAGTCAGAGAACATGTATATACCAACACACAGTCAGAGAACACACACACACAAACACACAGTCAGAACACACACACACAAACACACAGTCAGAACACACACACACAAACACACAGTCAGAAAACACGTATATACCAAAACACAGTCAGAAAACACACACAAACACACAGTCAGAAAACACACACACAAACACACAGTCAGAAAACACACATACAAACACACAGTCAGAAAACACACATACAAACACACACGGGCAGTTCTCTCCTGCACAGGGACAGAGATGGAGGAAGAAAGAGAAAGAAAATGGAGCGAAAGAGATGAGAGAAAGAAAGAAATTAAAAAAAGAAAGAAACAGGGAGAGAGGAGAAAGAAAGAAAGAAAGAAAGAAAGAAAGAAAGGCAGACAAAGAGGTGGACAAAGAGTAAGAAAGAGGGAGAGAAAGATGAAAGAGAAAAAGAAGAAGAGATGACAGAAAGAGAAAAAGAAGAGAGATGAGAGAGAAAAAGAGGAAAAAAAGCACACACACACACACAACACCATCATGCTATCAAACACACACAGACCATCATGCAATCACACACAGAAACACACACACACACACACTACTCGGTCATGCTACAACACACACACACACACACACACACACACCGAAAACACACATACACAAACACTACACCACCATGCTATCAAACACAGACACACACACACAGACACACATGCACACACACACACACACACAATCATCCAGAGAAAAGAGGTGGGAAAAAAGATGAGTAATACATGCGAGTACATGGGAGGAAGAGAGGGAGGTGGGATGAGATGAGACGAGAGAGAGAAAGCGCTAGGTGTCGACAGATGTGTGAATAGGTGCCTAAATTAGCCCGCAATTATACAACTGAGACTTCTCTCGCTTAACCAAACATGCACGCACGCGCGCACGCATGCACGCATTCCCTCACGGAGAAGAACTGTTAAGTCCATACACACACACACACACACACACACAGTCTCCCACGCACTCCACACAGTGTCAGTCATCTTCCCTCATGCAAATTTTCATGACTCATTTGAGTCAGAGGGTGCAAAATCCATTTCCTTTACACCCATGCACATACACTGTCAGGTTTTAGGATTTCGCCTCTTTGTTTCCATTATGTCTGACTAATTTATTCACATTGCCCTGGACGCTTCAGCGTGAGGGATGCTATTTTTCCTAACTATTCTAGCCGTCTTTCCCTTTCATTACAATTGTGTGTGTGTGTGTGTGTGCACTTTAGTGTGTGTGTGTGTCTGCTTTAGTGTGTGTGTGTGTGGTGTGTGTTCCCTTTCTATGGGAATTGTGTGCATCTGCCTTGGATGTGTGTGTGTGTGTGTTCACCTTCTATGGGAATTGTCTGTGTGTGCTTTAGTGTGCACATTTGCCTTGGATGTATGCGTGTGCACTTTAGTGTGTGTGTGTCTGTGTGTGTCTGTGTTCCCCTTCTATGGGAATTGTGTGTGTGTGTGCTTTAGTGTGTGTGTGTGTCTGCTTTAGAGTGTGTGTGTGTGTGTTCCCCTTCTATGGGAATTGTGTGTGTGTGTGCTTTAGTGTGTGTGTGTGTCTGCTTTAGAGTGTGTGTGTGTGTGTTCCCCTTCTATGGGAATTGTGTGTGCATGTGCTTTAGTGTGTGTCTTCTTTAGTGTGTGTGTGTGTGTGTGTCTTCTTTAGTGTGCGTGTGTGTGTGTGTTTGCTTTAGTCTGTGTCTTTTTTAGTGTGTGTGTGTGTGTCTGCTTTAGTGTGCGTGTGTGTGTGTGTGTGTGTGTGTGTGTGTGTGTGTGTGTGTGTAAGCGGGCGCATGTTTGGTGTGCTGTAGGCCACTGGCTGTTTCCCCTGGCGGGCAGGCGGGCTGGCGGGCAGGCGGGCGTGTCCGCCACCGCAGCATTCTAAATCTGTTCCTGAGAGGCAGGGGAGGGCACGCAGGACAGGGAACATGAAAGGCACCGAGAGATGGACAGCCCTAACAAACATCTGTGTGTGTGCGCATATATGCCTGCGTGTGTGTGTGTGTGTGTGTGTGTGTGTGTGTGTGTATGAGAGAGTCAACGAGGGTGAGCAGTTTATATATGGATGCTTATACAATTTGCTGAGTGCTTATATGAAGTGTATGTGTGTGTGTGTCTATGAGAGAATGAAAGAGGGTAAGCAGTTTATTTATAGATGCTTATACATTTTACTGAGTGCTTATATGAAGTGTGTGTGATAGAGGGTGTGTGTGTAAGAGAGAGAGAGAGAGAGAGAGAGAGAGAGAGAGAGAGAGAAAGCATGAGCAGTTTATTTATAGATGCTTATAGATTTTACTGAGTGCTTATATGAAGTGTGTGTGAGACAGTGTGTGTAAGAGAGAGAGAAAGAGAAAGAGAAAAAGAAAGAGAGAAAGCATGAGCAGTTTATTTGTAGATGCTACATTTTACTGTGAGCTTATGTACAATGTGGGTACATGTATGTGTGTGTGTGTACTGAGTGTTCACGTACAGTGCACATGCATGCACACCTGTGTATGAGAGAGAGAGAGAGTGTTTCTGTGTGTGTGTGTGTGTGTGTGTGTCTGACCTGTGTGAGTCTTCATGTGCTCGTCGAAGTACTGCTTCATGTTGAAGTCCTTGCCGCACCACTGGCACATAAACTGCTTGTGTCCGATGTGGATGCTCATGTGGGAGCGCAGCTGGTACTTGTACTGGAAGCGCTCGTCGCAGTTCTGCAGAGGTGCAAATGAAGCGTCAACACACACCCGCGCCTCTGGGCTCACACCCATACACTCTCCCTCACAATCACACACAATAACACACACACACACACCCCCGCGCCTCTGTGCTCACACCCATACACTCTCCCTCACAATCACACACAATCACACACACACACAATCACACACACGCACGCACACACCCACCCCCGTGCCTCTGTGCTCACACCCATACACTCTGCCTCACAATTACACACAATAACGCACTCTCACAACACACACACACACACATGCTTCTATGCTCACACACATATGCTCTCTCTCTCTTTCACACACATACACATGCACAGACACACACACTCTTACACACAAATACACACATGCACACACACACGCCCCAACACCCACAGATTTATTCTTTTCCGCTGGGGAGGAAAAAAGATAACACCTTTTATGGTATATACAAAGGCTGCAAGCACTCTCCAAGACTTGTTCAGTGTGCAGCATTAAAGGAAACACATAGAAATAAAATCCAAATGCAAACTAAATGTTGAAACTCCCTTAACATAAACACAGGCACATACTGTACACAGAACATAAGGGCAATGGGGAAAGTGAGAGCTCAGGAGGGCATATGATGATGAGAGCTGGGGAGAGGGAGAGACAGAGGCAGAGGGAGAGGGAGAGACAGAGGCAGAGGGAGAGGGAGAGACAGAGGCAGAGGGAGAGGGAGCGAGAGGGAGAGACAGAGGCAGAGGCAGAGACAGAGGCAGAGGGAGAGGGAGCGAGAGGGAGAGACAGAGGCAGAGGCAGAGGGAGAGACAGAGGCAGAGGGAGAGGGAGCGAGAGGGAGAGACAGAGGCAGAGGGAGAGACAGAGGGAGAGACAGAGACAGAGGTAGAGACAGAGGGAGAGACAGAGACAGAGGGAGAGACAGAGGGAGAAGGAGAGACAGAGCCAGAGACAGAGGGAGAAGGAGAGACAGAGGGAGAAGGAGAGACAGAGGGAGAGGGAGAAGGGGAGACAGAGGCAGAGGGAGAGACAGAGGGAGAGACAGAGACAGAGGGAGAGACAGAGGGAGAGACAGAGACAGAGGTAGAGACAGAGGGAGAGACAGAGACAGAGGGAGAGACAGAGGGAGAAGGAGAGACAGAGCCAGAGACAGAGGGAGAAGGAGAGACAGAGGGAGAAGGAGAGACAGAGGGAGAGGGAGAAGGGGAGACAGAGGCAGAGGGAGAGACAGAGGGAGAGACAGAGACAGAGGGAGAGACAGAGGGAGAGACAGAGACAGAGGTAGAGACAGAGGGAGAGACAGAGACAGAGGGAGAGACAGAGGGAGAAGGAGAGACAGAGCCAGAGACAGAGGGAGAAGGAGAGACAGAGGGAGAAGGAGAGACAGAGGGAGAGGGAGAGACGGAGGGAGAGGGAGAGACGGAGGGAGAAAGAGAGACAGAGGAAGAGACAGAGACAGAGACAGATGGAGAGGGAGAAGGAGAGACAGAGGGAGATGGAGAGACAGAGGCAAAGGGAGAGGGAGAGGACTGGCGACGGGGCCGAGGCAGTCTGTAATAACACAGCGGTGCTGTACTTCAGCAGCTCTCATTACTGCTCCCAGCTCTGTTATTACAGCACTATTTATAAGCACGACTGTCCCACGCAGCCCCACCTAGCCAACACACACACACACGCACACACTCACATACACACGTACGTACACACACATAGAGAGGTACACACACACATGTATACACACACATACATGTACACACACACACACACACACACACACACACACACACACACACACACACACTCACATACACACGTACGTACACACATGTACAGAGGCACACACACATGTATACACACACATACATGTACACACACTCACATACACACGTACGTACACACATGTACAGAGACACACACACATGTATACACACACATACATGTACACACACACAAACATACACTCTCACATACACACGTATGTACACACACATACACAGAGGCACACACACACACATGTACACACACACACACACACGTACATGTATACACACACACACACACACACACACACAAACTAAAAGGGTCCCCACCCAGACCACCCCTGTCTAACCAAACCCACCTGGTTGCCGTGTCTCTATGACAACCATGACCTATGCTGTGTCTGTGGAGGATGTGTGTTTAAAGGCTGATGCACTCTCTAGTCTCTAGTCAGTGTGGTCAGAGCTAGGCCAGGGAAGCCATACAACAGTGTTTCTCAAAGTGTGGTCCGCAAGAAACCCCAAATGGTCCACAAGCAGATGTGTTAAAACAATTTTTTCATGTTTCTTCTTCAAGCTGCCTGTGCTATGCATGGTGTGTTTAATCGACATGTACTGCATTTGTATAATTGTTATGCTGTGCCCCAATCAGGACTGTGATGCTGTACTAACTTTGAGAAGCATTGCTATACAGCACATCTCCACTGAAAGGTGCTGGCATCTCAGCTTTTTTTTTTAAAGCATCCAGCAACATCAGACTGGGAACTGGTGAATACACACATCCAGGAAATTTAACATGGTTTGGGAACGCCTAAACTATACATGGAGTTGCTTATGGACACGCCCAGCCGTCCTGGTTTATTTTCTGCTTGTATATAACTTTGTGGGGTACATTTCTGTGTTTCAGAAATTAACAGCCCCTCTGTGTGAGTTCAAATACCTCTACTGCCAGCACTGCCCACTAAGCAGAACAGAATCATTTCCTGACAACTCAGAAAGTATTTACAGAGGGGCTAATTCCATTTAAAACCCATGCAAAATCAATACGCTCTTTGACAGGAATTAATAAACGTGTCGGTTTAGGTAGGTCCTTGTAGACTTTGGATGAGTTAAACAGTAGAGCGGCCAAAGACACCAGTCCCCTGTGGCCATGCCCGTACGCCCCGTGCAAATGTAACCCACTGGGCCATCCAGTGTTGTTTGACTTCAGTCAGACAGTTCATATAAAAAGAACACAAATATACAGACTAACAGAGGCAGTAGCAGAATGAGCAATGAATCAACTCATTTATTACAACACAGCATATTCAGACTTGGCTTAGTACTCTGTTTATTTGTTTGTGTATGTCTGTGTGACTGAGGGCCCGTCCACACGACAAGGTTTTCAGGTCAAAACGGTAAAGTTTGTTTGCGTTTTGGCCTTTCGTCCACACGGCGCCGGCGTTTTGGGTGACCGAAAACATTACTTTTTGAGAACGGGTTCCAAAGTGAGAAAGTCTGACAACGCCGCCGTTTCGTTTTCGTGTAGACAGGCAAAACGCAACCTTTTGAAAACGATGACGTCGTCGCCCATTCACCTTGCGCTGCACATATAACAACAACTTCAAACTTTTACAAACTGGTTGCTGTCGAATAAATTGTGATTTGATTAGCTTGTAGTGTAGGCTGACTGTTGTGCAATTGTTTCTATCCTTTGCCATTAAACTGTCTGTCTGTATGGCTAGGCTATAACAAATACTTCTTGTAGGCTTTCATTATTCTTAATTAATTAAAGAGCAACTGTCGCTGCTTTCAGCTCCCCTCAGTAACAACATGCATCGCTAAAATCAACATATGACATGTTTTAAGCGAATAATTGCGCAGTTGTCTCAAGTTTATTTGCAGCTCCTTCTATTTTTTCATGTTCTGCTCCGTATGGCTTAAATGGGCCAATTTAACGACGTGACATCTCACAACAGAGTCAAACTTTTACAAACAGGTTGTTGTGGGATACTTTGGGGTAAAAATCGTCTGCAGTGTAGGCTATGTGTAATGCAACTGTTTCTACCTTCTGACATTGAACTACAGGATGTTTTTTGTTTACATCACTAGTTCAGCCCAACAAACGCTTTTCACGTTATGCTTTTTAAATATGGCAACTGTCGCTGCGTCCGACCCATCTAAACTAGAACGCACATTGCTAAAATCAACATACATTACATGTTTAAAGTGAATCATTGCGCTTCTGATCATGCCCCTCAAGCTTGGACAGCACACCTTCTGCAATGACAACGCAATGAAAACGTTCCCGTGTGGACGTAAATATTTACTGCTCCGTTGTCGTGTGGACGCGACTTTTTTTTTAACCCGCAAAGAAAAAAATCCAGGAACGTTGTCGTGTGGACGGGGCCTGAGATAGTGTGAGAGTGACAGTGTGTGTGTTTGTGTGTGTGTCTGAGAGAGACAGCCACAACTGTGTGTGTTTGTGTGTGTGTGTAAGAGAGAGACAGCGAGTGATTGTATGTGTGTGTGTGTGTGTTTACCTCACAGCGGAAAGGTTTTTCTCCCGAGTGCTGCAGCGAGTGCACCTTTAGGGACATGCTCCTCTTGAAGGACTTCCCACACGTCTCACACGTAAACGGCATGTCTTTAGTGTGCGCTACAGGTGGGCAGAAGGGACAATAAGCATCACACAAAAAGGCAATTGCATGTGTAAGAAACAGACTTTGAAAAGACTTTTAAAAGTGTTTGACTGCCCTGGCTGATCACATGAGGGTTCACATGATAACAGCTGTTTGGTAACCTCCATAACCCCACTAGGAGCGTGTGAGGTGTGTGTGTATGTTTGTGAGAGAGTGTGTGTGTGTGAGGTGTGTGTTTGTGAAAGTGTATGTGTGTGTTTGTGAAAGTGTATGTGTGTGGGTACGTACGTACCGACCATGTGTTTGCGCACATGAGCCATGGTGTAGAACTTCTTCTCGCAGATTTCACATGCAAACTTCTTTTCGGCGTAGCCGTGGACAATCTTTATGTGCTCGTGCAGGGACCACAGCTTCTTAAATGACTTATTACATGTCACACACTGCCAAACACACACACAGACACACACACACACACACACAATGGCATTGCTAAGTGTTCAGTGACAGAGAACAGAATAAGTGACATTATTCCTTATAATTACTCCTTGAGGAGTCTGTGGATCTGACAGTAAAGATGAAGCATCTATTTAAGCAAACTTCTAAGGGGTTCCCCAATGGACACATTGTTCTGTGGTACTCAACATCACTACCAACCACATCCCAGACCACCAGAGTAAAGGGCTGAGAAGTCTCACTGATCCCTACCAAATCTATTAGTAGTGCTGCAGGAGTTGGGGGAGGAGTGCACCAATTGCTTCGAAGTAAAATGGGCTGCTAGCACCTATACAGCGCCTATTATCAGGCACTTCCCTGCAGTTCCTACTTAAAAGGACGTTTCGCCTGGTGAAAAAGAAGTTATCACAGTGAAAACATCCCAATTCAGCTCACATAAACTTTTGGTTTGAGTAAGTGAACTTATAACGATTTCGCATCGAAATATCTCACACCACCCGGTCGCTGACAGACCTGCTTACGCTAAGTGACTTCGTTGGTTTTACCTGTCCAGCCGCAGAAGCAGCTGCACTGAGAGGAAACAGAGAGACCGAGAAAACGACTTGCATAAGTGCCCCATTCATCAGCCAGGACGCAGGCATGCTTACACACCCTCTCGCTACAGAGTTGAGTTCTCTCACACACACAGATTACACACCATTTTAGAATTTGTTGTGTTGTCCATGTTTTAAATTGTTTGGTTAAACTGTAACGGTGCACTGTTAATGATGATAAGGAACTTTTTCAGTATAAGTTTAGTGCCTCATATGGCTATGATCACTCAGAGTGACTTCTAATATACCCTCTGTGAATTTGTTTTGCTAGGGAAATGAATCCACAGGACTCTTTTATTTGGAGATTTACCACATACTCTGGTTGAACTCTTTGACCGACTAGTCACTGAACTTGAATACCACCCTGTGCTGAGGCAGGAGAGCGCTCACGTTGCAACTGGCCTTGCACAACAACTCTCTGACCCCCTCTTGTGGCCACTATGGGACCAACTATTTTCTTGTAACATTCCACTCTCACTTTCATGATGTTTATTCCAAGATGTCTGGACCAGAACCACAACACTATTTTTATTAGTATTATTATCATTATTATATATTGTTTTTGTTTGTTTTTTAACTAAAATTACCTGAGGTAGGATTCAAACATGGATTCCCGAGTACATAGTATGGGCACCTTAATCAACTGCACCATGGCACCCCATTGGCAGTTACGCTTTTGGCACCATAACTCCATTAAAGCCGCAACACACAGGCACACAGAAACGTATGTATGGCCTCACACACACACACACTCACCTGGATGTTTTTCTCACAGTCGGTCTGCTGGTGCAGGGCCAGCTCGCTCTCCAGCACGAACTTCTTGCCGCACTTGTCGCAGATCTGCATGCGGCGGTGGGTGACGTTCATGTGCTTCTCCAGGTACCAGCGGGTGTTGAAGACCCGCGGGCACTTCTCGCACGCCAGCGTCTCGCGCTCCTCACGCTCCTCGCCCACCTCCGCCTTCACGTCGCCGGAGGTCGTCAGGCCGCCCGATGCTGCTGTGGCGGCGCCGGAGGAGGAGGAGGACGAGCCCTTGGGCTCGCGGCCTCCAGGCCTGCGCTTCCTCAGCGGGGCCTCGGCGGTCTTCCTGCGCCCCCTGGTGGTCATGCCCGTGGCGGCGGGAGCGCTGCTGGCGGCTGCAGCTGCGGCCGAGACTCGCTGGCTCTTTCGGCGCGGCTGGACCTGGGCTGGCCCTCGCCGCCCTCTTTTTCCCCTTCTCGTCCGGCTCCTGTTCTCCTCTTCATCTTCCTCCTCTTCCTCCTCCTCCTCCTCTGAAGGACTCTCCTCTTCCTCCTCCTCCACTTCCTCCTCCTCTTCTTCTTCCTCACCCTCCTCTTCATCTTCCTCCTCCTCTTCACTATCCATCTTCCCATCCTCTCCAGTGTTTGCTGTGCCCGGCCCTCCACTCTTGTCCCCCTTGGACACGTTGAGCGTTTGATTGTTCAGGTTCACCTCCACGATGATCTGCTCCCGTTTGAAGGGCTCCTCCTCTTCCTCCTCTCCTTCCTCCTCCTCCTCCTCGTCTTCTTCCGAGTCCTCCGAGGAGCCACCATTCTGGCTCTGGCCCCCCTGCCGGACCTCCTCTTTGGCCCCCTCCCTGAAAAACTGCTGCTGGGAGGAGGGGCTGGTGTTGGCGGGGACTGCCGTGGGCTCTCCGGCCGCAGGCTTGGCGGCCATTTTGTTGTCCACCAGCACAGAGTAGGGTTTGCCCCCGCCCTCGCGCTTGAAGAGCTTGCCCGATAGGCCGATGTCTGGAGCGGCGGGGTGGTAGTACGGCTGCGAGGGGTGTGTCCTGGAGCCCTCCTCCTGGGACATCCCGTCTCCTCCCGGTAGGGGCACGCCTTCCTTCACCGCCTGGCAGGACTTCATGAGGGTGGCGGAGAGGCCGGGAGGGAAGCGAAGGTGAACACAGGGCCCTCCTTGTCTCGGCCTTGTCCCAGCAAATAGGCAAACGGTTTCAGGAGGGGCAGGGGGCAACCTGGTCTATCCTCCCCCCCACCCCTCCTTTTAAAGGGGGAACACACAAAAGAGACGAGAGGAGAGTGAGCCAAAGTCACCCCCCCCCCCACCCCCAAAAGAAAAGCCCTTCAGCCCGACCCCTGAGGGACGCCCATGTTCACTGTTAGCCCAGTCAGCAGGGAGAAATTTACACCACCAAGACTACAGAGGAAACAGGTGCAATTAAAAAGGTGGATTTAAAAAAAAAAAGGTAAAATAATTAGGAAGCACCCTTTCCTAGATGTGAAAGACTCACTGGAGTACCCTCCGCAGCGATCGGCAGAGGCAGCGAGATTAAAACCGATCACAAGTCCTCCTGCGCTCCCTTCACGGTGTGCTGTGCTGTGCTGTGCTGTGCAATGCGATGCTCGTCTGCCACGGATGCTTTG
The DNA here is from genome assembly GCA_027475355.1 of Coilia nasus. Classification (NCBI taxonomy): domain Eukaryota; kingdom Metazoa; phylum Chordata; class Actinopteri; order Clupeiformes; family Engraulidae; genus Coilia; species Coilia nasus. Next base: position 30,231,846 of record CM050216.1, read on the forward strand.
AAGTCAAGCTTGCCAATCTCCCACAGCTTCTTGCTCGTTTGCAGGCGCTTCAGGTCTTCAGGTCCTGCCTCTCCTGCATTAGCATCCAGCCTCCAAGGGTTGCTTTATGGAAAAAGAAAGAAAAAAATCAAACACAAGAGAAAGCACTGAGAGGATGGACACAGAGATAGGAAGAAAAAGAGTGCGAGATGAACAGTAACAAACACAGAGCTACGTGCTCCGAGTGTGACATGAAACTACACTCTGGTTAAGGTGCCAGAGATCGAAACACTACATCTTACTATGATGAACGCCTCACCACAACGAACCCCGCTTCTCTGTTTGACTGTGTTTGTGTGTGTGTGTGTGTGTGTGTTTGTGTGTGTGTGAACAAAGGAAAACCACATGCAGTGCTGAGCAAAAGGCATACACCTCCTACACACTCCTCAATGTCCTTGATGCATTATATCTCGACAACATCGCCCAATATCACCTCCTGCCCTGTTTACCTTTCCACAATAACATACTGAAACTTTACACTTAGCCAAATCAAACTCATTACTACCCATCAAAATCACCATCATCAAACCTCAGGCAGTTTCTTCAACAACCCCTCTGTTTCACCGTTAGACATGTCCATCCTCGCATGCGTGTGTGTCTGTGTCTGTGTGTGTGTCTGTGTGTGTAAACTGTGGATGCTAACCTTACTTGACCTCCAGTTGACCCCAACGGCCACCGTTGGGAGAGTCAGCAGTGCAACAGTTACTTGCAGCCTCCCAGGATGAACGGCGCCCATCAGAGCCCATCCCAGAACACCCAGCACCCCTCCCTTTTCCTCCTTCAACTGGCCAAACCATGCAAATTTAAAGAAAAACAAAACCAATGCAAAACAAACAAAAACAAACTGTTATGCAGTTTTTTTTTGGTGCATATTTTAACGAATCATTCCTCATGGCCTCTTTCGGCTGTTGCTTTAGAGTTGACACTATGGTTAACTCGCCCTCAGCTCCACACACACATGAAACATACAGTTGCATGGACCGAGCCACAGGCCACAATGTCAGCTGTTCAAAACAGTGCTTTAGGAACGCAAACTGAAGAAGTGAGTTATTTGATTGGCGGTTAAGCTTGAAAATAAAAAAAATGAGCAAAACTGAAAGTCAGATTCATTTGAAATATCTGCACTTAATCACTGTAGCACATTTCCAGCCAGAGAGACTAGTCCTAAATTCAAATAATCCACCTGAAAGAACAACAAAGCTTGATCAAGGACATTGAAGATGTTGCCATAGGCAAGAATCACTTAATAAAATGATAAACAAGTTGCCCTTATCAATCTTAATCGCTTCATGAAGTGACACAGACATGATTGAACAAGATGAGGTGCCCGTGCCCCATACCAACAGTCTCCGTACAGGTTCTCACAGAAATACACACACCAAACCACAGGCCTCCACCTTCCATCCGGCGCAAGCTACTGCTTTCTGAGAACTGAGGAGAGATGGATGTGTTAAAACAAACCACACACTTGGTATGTGACTGTATGTGTGTGGCTGGCCCTATTCTCATACATACACACCCACACACCCACACACACACACACTAAGCAGGCCACACAACTGTGTGCATGTAGCTTGAGTGCGAAGGTGAAATGTGTGTGTATGTGTGTGTGTGTGTGTATGTGTTTACTACTGGTGGTGTGCACTGCAATGCAAAAGTGTTTTCTATGCTTTTTGAGGTCTGGCCCTCCTATGTAGGGCGCCACTGAAGAGTGCATTAGACGTTTCAGTAACTGCAGAGTTCCTCTGTAAAGACACCAGACTGCCATGTAAAACCTGCTTCCAAATTACAGCACTAGTGGAAACCCAACACACATTCGCACTGCAGCAACTTCAGTTCCAACACACTAAAAGTCTCCAAAAACCTAGTCCCAAGGTTTTAATCCCTTTGGTCATGGAGCAAAGGCTTATTTTCCAGGCTGATTTTTCGGTGCCTCTGCAAGATCTCCACGACAAGACTTTTTTTAAACATGCAAGGGGAATTCTGCATAATAATAAAATAATAATAATGCTTTTAGAAGCATGCTCTCGGTAAACCTGTTAACGTGCCAATTTCTGATTCAAAATCTGTGGTTGATTACAATCTAAGTTATTTCATATGAAAGCTCGCCTGTAAGTTAGCCTTTGTGCTGTCCAAGTGCACTATGTTTAAACTCAGACATTTAACATTTCTTATGGACTGACTAACTGCAAATAAGAAGAGGGAGTTGGTTTGTGGAGTATGGAGCCTGCTGACATTTCATGTTTTTTTCCATAAAGGTGGCTTACTTACTTACTTGAATCATACTTGCATAATGCAATTTCCACTTTTGGTCATCCAATCCTGCGTGCCACACATAAAACATTTTTCATAGGGAGGATGCCTTTCAAAGTACTTTGACTTATGGGTGCAGAAGCACAGTTCAAACCATTGAGTTACCTCTGCTCTCAATTAACAACAGCTTTTGGGGATCTTCTACACAAAATCACTGCACAGACTAAACAGTTCTCTTTTCTCTTTGTTCTCCTCCTGCTACAGGCAAATATATAAAGTAGAGACAAGAAAGCACAAGGACTCATTTTGATTTATTTGTTTCTGAGTCATGCTTACCAATAAACAATGTCGGTCTTAATTCAAATAGCTTAGGTGAGCAATGAACTTGTTGACCTCTGCAACATAGAGTACATGCTCAGCTAATTACACATAGAAACACTCATAGCACAAAACTAAGACCCTAAATGCAGTATTATAATAGATTTTTGGCAAATGCATCAAAATGCATGCACAAATCTAATTCAGCTGTTAAACAAATGTCAAAAAACGCTGCGTATGCCCTATCTGACTGCCTGAATAATTCGCCAAAGCAGGTTGTGTAACTATGATGCAATGATGGCCACTGTCTTGAACAAACAGACAAGCACGTCATCATAACAGTTCAGTGGCACAATGTAGATATTATCATGCAGAACTGCTGGGGTAGCTCAAATGACAATGTAAATCACATGAACCACATTGCCAACAACTACCAAACTACACCTACCCACACACCACCAAGGACCACAATGGAAATAGCCTAAGCTTTTGCTTTATTGTAGCATCCTTGATATTTGTGTAAGGACTATGCATGAGAAGACTGTTGTATCCACCGCTCTTCACTGAAGGAGGTGGATACATTTCCAACAAGCCGTTGAAGATAAGTAAGTTTATTTTTAGAAAACTCAATGTTCATGTAAGATGAACAGCTTTTCAGAGCTCAACCAGTGCTGAGCGGGTTTGGCCTAAAAACTTCATCTGTTTGCCCTCAAACACTACAAACGCTCAGTCAGGTGGGTTTACTTGTAAGTGCCAAACACCCACTTTCCTGCCTTCCCTGCCTGCAGAGACCACACGCCCTGCTGCGCTCCACCACCACCACCGCACACATCTATACGGCACGTAAAGGGGCTGGGACTGAGCTCCGCTGCCTAATGCAGGGCTAGTCCGCAAAACGACCCCTTGTCCCACTGTGACTGCATGGCTGTGTGGGTGTGAAAGAGAATCCTCCTTCAACAGTTTGACTTTCACAAATGCACCGCATATTTCCCTCACTCTGCTCTCTGTCGACCCCCCCCCCATCCTCTTCCCTTCGTCTGTGGTGGTCCATTCATCATTTAGTCCCTAACCCTGCCTCTTTCTTTCTCTCCTCTTGTTTCTCGGAATTCGGATGGTTTCCAGGCCCTCTGTTCTGAGCTTGACCTGCTGTAAGTGCAGGCCCGAGCTCTCTAATTTAGACACATCAGGCAAGGTCAGAAGGGACAGCGTGTCCACTCTACAATCCCCCTTTCATCCACAGGCCAGTGGCAACACAAGGGCACAGGGGAGGGGCAGCGCAGGCCATCTCAACCAAAAGGGAAAGGGGTGGATGGCAGCGGAGACAATACGGTTTGGGGATATTACAATAAAAGACACACAGAGGGGTGAGGTTAAAGAGAGACTCAAACAGACAGGCATGGGAAAAGGGAGCCTTTAGAGATTTGTAAGGTTAGAGGCAGGTTGGAGTTTCTTTTTCCCCCCCAAGAGAAAGGGACAGCAAATTCCTGCTCGCTTTAACTTGCTCTTCGCTCTCTCAAGCTCCTTCTGTGAACTTTAATTAGCTTTTAGAGGCTTTAGAGGAGACGAGAAGAAAGAGAAATTGATACAACACACAGACAGGGGGAGAGAAAGTGATGCAAGAGGAGAGGGGAGACCAAAACATGAAAGAATGAGTCAGTCCAGAGAAAGTTATCACGAAGGGGGAGAGAAGACCTTAACTTGCAGCACACCAGCCTAACAGGGCAGGGAGGCACTGGCTATTAACACATAAGCCAGCAACAGAGACAAAGGATAGTTCAACAGTGAGGAGGAGGAAGAAAGCAGAGAGGGGAAAATCAAAGAGGATGCTGCATACTCCACTCATCCCAGTAACTATGTCATCCATGCCTCCATCCCACTGACAGTCTCTTCTTCTCTGCAGTTCTTTTGTTTTTTTATTTTTGCTCTTTGAGATGTCACAGCAAAAAAGACTTACACAAAGCTAAAGGGAAAACATCAGTGTGTGTCTTCCAGCTTATGCCTTCCTGCTATATGATAACATTTAATAGGAGGTCATTAGCCTAATGGCCTCTAAATAAAAATGACAAGCTGTTCAATTAGTCTCTATGCAACTCTAATTATGGAAGTTTTCAGTGTGGATGGCCACTGCTAGACAAACTACAGGTATATCGTTACCTGTGAGACTTAAATGACTTAAAATGATACACTGACATCTTTTATTGCACACTAGAGAAATTAAACGGCATGCCGACTGACAACTGATGATGAATGGATCATAGTTCTCAGTGCAATACTCGTATGATGCCTGGCTGGAAATGTTAGACGAACAATATTATCATTACTAACACAATCAAATTCCTACTAGACATGTTTGACGATGGACATGAAATGCAAAAGCATCATTAGCGTTGCCCATCACGAATAAAGCAATAGAAAATGACAAGAATGGTCTTTTTTTCCACGTGCGTTTTAATACTTTATTTGGGCCCTACTAAATGCCAGGCTCGCTCACTTTGCCCAACATCCATTTCTTCTGGGTAAAAATGGCACAGGTTTCTGGGCCTAGAAGTTTACTGACTATCCTTCGCCCCTGTGCAAATTCCTCTGCCCCTCTCCAGAAGAGGCTAACACGTAAGCTAACTCTGCTAACGTTCACCAAGCCGCCGTCTCAATAAGGGCCTGCTTTATGAATCTGAAACTGGCCATGCAAGTCCAACACAATACACATGTACATTCTGAAATGCTCAATGGTTTTATGTCGTTTGCGTAAATAGTCGTCGTCTGGGTCACCAACACTGGGACAAACACACAGTATTGCGTGGCAATCGTCAACTTTTTGAAATCAGCGCAAAGAAAGGGTTAAACCGAACGAAACATTGGTTGGTCAAGACGACAGGAAAGCAGGCCACTCGGTTAGCCAAGTTATACTAGCGAGCTAGCTAGTTAGCGACCAGGTGATAACCACAATCACAGATGCGTCTCTGCAGATGCATCAACCATACAGCAAGACACTGCACTAAATTACAAAGGTTGTTTGCTCTGAGGGGTTTGTGTAACTGTTCACTCAACCTTACGTAATCGCACTTGCTAGGTAGCTAGCTATGATCTCTTCAACCACAAAGAATGCTAGTGTGAGGACGTAATTAGCTAGCTAGCTACCTTCACGACACACGGCTTGCTAGCGAATCCTAATCGCAAACGACTTTCACTCTTTTAACCCAAAAACCGCCTGGATTGATTTGAAACCTGCTGAGATTTTTATTTTTTGCAGACACGGTGACGCACACATGATCTACTTGCAGCACAGTACTGTGCGTATGTGTGGCTTTGTTTGACAACCGGATTAAGGTTAGCAACTAAATAAGAACGCTTTAAAATATCTCTTTTCCGAACAAAACCCAGTCCATTGCAATTTGCCCGCTGAAACCCACAAACGCAGGACTGACTGTTACCCACGCGCAGCAGTGCCATACCTGTGAAAACGCCCACGTCAGAAATTCTTCGTCTTTGGTGTAGTTCGTAGTTAATTGTCATCTTTGTAAATAAACGAAACAGAAAAACTGAAATTAAGTTGTAGCGAGCTCTTGTGTTCAGTTGACTACTCACCCTATTCGCGAGCGCCCTCTTCCTCATCGCGTGCTGTCAAGAGTTGCAGGGATTCGGAGCTGAGACAGAAAACACAACAAAATGAAAAAAAGAAAAAAATCTTCAATTGCGAATGTATTTTTATAAGGGCTTGCAATCATCTGTTGTCCAATCTAAATTTGCGGCTGTCAGTGTATGTGGGATAGTTAATGTGTTGTTAATTTGTTAATGCAGTTTGGAAATGAGAGCTATGTGTTTGCAAACAGACCCCCACCTTTGCCGTTACCGTGAAGAGCAAGCCATCGCTACGTGGCCGCCCGGCCTATGTCTCGCGCACTAACCATCCATCATCCCGTAGAGGCGCTCTAATGGGGCTACCGCGTCTTCTGTCTGGGCTGAATTGGTCTGGGCGCGCATGTCATCGCGGAGGATTTTCACCCGTCTCCTGAGCCCTGACTAGACGGGGAGCGCGCACGTAGTCGTCCCCGCCTGAGATCGAAATTGTGGGGAATAAAGACACATTAAAGTATGACAGGAGACGTGGTCTTATCTAGCAATAGCCCAACAGTCATATTTTAAGTGCTGCAAGGAAATTATGATGACTTTGCGTTCATGCATTTTTGTTCACAGTTAAACCATGTTTGATTTTCACATCACTCAACCTCAGTCAACAGTTCATAGTCCATGGTCGGTGCGCGTCACAGACATGACGCAGGGGCACCCACCTTCTGTATTCTACCTTGTAGAGGCGTAGCCAGTGCCAGCTTTGAGTGTACATGTTTGCGGAGTACAAGGATTTTGATAAGACTGAGTGCTTTCATTAGGAACTATATATAGATATCATTTTCAACGGCTGTGGCGAGGGGCTGGAATCCACCTGTACTGTACAGTTGCTATACTTTTATCACAAGTGAGGAAGATTAGAAAGCAGAATGTAAAATAGCACGACGTTTAAATTGATGTTGTGAAATTCAGTGTAGGTGTTTTTTTTTTGCACAAGAACACGTGCAGCCTTAACATGATGCACTTAACAGGAAACAGATGCACATATCCTGTGTCTGTAGAAGGGTGTCAGCCTTTTTCACATGTGGGTCTGAGTAGTACATCTACTTGCTACTTTACATTGTACAGTGACATGAATGATTCACAGCAGAAGAGTGCACAATTGGTGTTCATGAAGGACTGGTGCATAGCAAAGAAGGTTGGGGGTGCACTGCATTCTGTGCTGTGGAAAATGTAAAAGATTGTAATTGTTTGGTCCAAACGAACTGAAATGAAAAGTTTGGTGTGCACTTCATCGTGCCGGTGGTACTGTGGCAAACACAGCATGCCTCTGAGGAACACCTGTTGAACACACTCTGCATACCATATCTGAATATCTGAAAGCCAGGCCATGACTGATTTAGTCTCTGTTGAAGAAAGGAAACATGCTTTTGCATATTCGTATTTAAAGCCAGACCCTTTTCAGATTAATTAAAAAAATAACAAAACATAGGCCTAATTTAATCTGACAATGTAATAAAAGCATGCTGTAAATGTGTATAATGGTGGTAGTGGTGGGTGTGGTTTAGGGTCTACATGAGTATGAGGGTACAAATACACTCGAGGACGATATTATTACCCCCCTCCTGAAATTAGACATCTCTCTTGATTTCTCGGTGAGAATGACAGTTATTAACAAGTTTATGTTATTCTGGAAACAAGTATACTATGGAGATAATGTTTAACAACTTGAATTTGGAATTTGGTATTGTTATAAGCAGTTTAAACAAAAAAGGCAAAAAATGACAAGGACAAAATTATTAGCCCCCTGATCATTAATCGTCAGTATGGTGCCCTTTATGACCCAAATCTGACAAAAGGCTCTTTGATTAGTTGTTAACTAGGTTGGCACATGTCCTCCTAGGGATTTTGGCTCATTTCTCCATTGCAAATTGTTTTAGCTGGTCCAAATTGCATGGATGTTGAGCATGGGCATTCATTTTCAACACTCATCAAATATCTAAAGGATTGAGGTCTGAACCACTCCAGGATCATGGTTTTAGTATCCTTGAAGAACATTTGTACTAATTTGGATGTACGCTTTGGGTTATTATCTCATTGGAAGACCTAGCAAAGATCTTAGCTTAATCTATGACCTTATTTCTGCATGGTCTCCTTCCATATTCTATCACAGTCTTCTTTTTTCATGGTGCCGTACACCCAAACAAGGCTTCCGGTGCAGGCTGCCACAGAATGATGCTACCATCACCATGTTCAACTGTGAAAACCGTGGTTTACCAAGGTTTAAGGCCTATCCCTTTCTTCACCTAACAGAAGGAGAATTCATGCGTCCAATCAGGTCCAATTAAATCTCATCAGACCAAAGCACAGACTTCCAAAACTCATTTTTGACTTTCAAATATTCACAGGCAAACCTCAATCGGACTCTGATATGCAGCACCTTTAGTAAACAGGCACTACTGTGATGTTGGCACCAAAGCCCAATGTGATGACAAGCCCTCACAACTGTCTTTCTTGAAAAGAAAACTCTAGATGAGGCCAGGTCAACAGCAATCATCTAGGCAGGTGTCCAGGGCTTGTTTGGTCTAATGAGACTAAGCACAGTTCCTACAGTTACACATGGTGGTGGGAACATTAAGGTGTTCGGCTGTTTTGCAGCCTCAGACACAGGGAGCATGGGTCTGGGTTTGGATTCCTGGGTCTTCCAGCAACATAATAACCCAAAGCATACATCTAAATTAGTTCAGAAGGTCTTCAAGGATACTAAAACCATGATACTGAAATGGCCCGCTCAGAGTCCAGTCCACAATCCCACTGAGAGTCTGTGGCAAATGTCTGTGTTCAGCATCCATGCAATTTGGACGAGCTAGAACAATTTGCAATGTAGAAATGTGCCAAAATCCCTAGGAAGACACGTGCCAATCTATTTAACAACTAATCAAAGAGCTTTTTGTCAGTTTTGATTCAGAAAGGGTACCGCATTGACTATTAATGATCAGCATTGACTATTAATGTCCTTATCATTTTTTGCCTTTTTAGTTTAAACTGCTTATAACAATACCAAATTCCAAATTCAACTTGTTGAACGTTATCTCCATAGTATACTTGTTTTCAGAATAACATAAACTTATTAATAACTGTCATTCTCACTGAGAAATCAAGAGAGATGTCTAATTTCAGGAGGGGGGCTAATAATATCGTCCTCGAGTGTAAATATTTCATGGTGTAACTTGTGAAATACTGTTAGGGATTATGGTATGCCAATGGAAACAGGCCCATCTTGATACATTTGGCACAAAAAAGATACTAGGCTTTGGCGGTATTTTGAAAATACAGTGTAGCAGGGTACTAATACCAATACTACAGATATAATTTTTTAATACCATGGCACCTTACAGGTCACAATAAGACATGCTGATTTAGTTTGCCAACATCAGAGTGATGGAGAGATGCTCTGACTGATAGGAAGCCGTTTCTTGCATTCCATATAAAGTTGAAATAAAGAAACACTGCAGTTTATTAAATCCTACAGTGCTACTACACGAGTTGTCTGACTTATGCCGATTACAACTGGCCATACCTACTGACAAAACTTGTATATATGTGACAAACTGGCATACCAGGGGATCCTATCAATATTGGGGTATGAAAAACTGGATATCGCCCAAGCCTAGATACTATGCCATTTTTATACATAAAATATGTTCATGTGCCTGCCATATGTCTACATTGGCAAATGCCTTGCATGTTGCAGAAAGGACTAACAAAAAAAGTAATAAAAAAAACAGCAGGGCAATTAGAACATGGTATTCATGTTCATCACTTCTCTTTTTCCCTTAATAAAACATCACCCTCTAGTGGTGAATCTGAGGTACTGTAAGAGGTCCCCAGACGTATTACATAATACACCTATGCCATATTATATATATACTTATAGCCTGTAGGTATACATCTACTACATTTTATTGCCCCATTAAAGTCACTGTAAAGTGTACAATACTTTGCTCTTTTGAAGTACAAATATGACATTTTTATTGAATGAATTTGGGTTTTCGGCACGGAATGCTGGGCTCAGCACATTTATCCCTCAAACTCGTACAAAAACAAATCAATCAATCACAGTGGAACACAAGTCTTAACACAAATCAACATCAATTGTGTGTATGAGTGAGCTGAACTGAGCACACTGGCCCTTTTTGCTCTAGACATGGTGGGTGTTGAACACTTGAGGCTTAGGGATGCTGAGAGAGCACTTTCATTTACACCGTGAGCAAAAATAAGACATCGCTCTATTTCTTCTGTAGCACTGTAATATCTTTTCATATAAATCTGTAAGCATTCCAAATAAAGACGGAACATTCCTTAAATATCTGTTTCAACTTTCAAGTGCCGCATACGTGATAAAGCCATTAAGCCAATTGCAACATTTTCAGTACCAATGTGATACTGTTAACAAATCTGATACTTTAGTTACGGGTGGTCTGATAACAGGGATTAATGTTGGGTTCAATGACAAAATTAAATTAATAAAAATAATTTCATTAAACTGATAGGCAACAAAGTAGCTATGATTTTTAGTAATGAGTTTGAAAAACTGGTAGCATTTATTATCATTTTTTTAATAAGCACTTCTTGTCACCTACCCCACACATAACACAGGTCAGTTTGCCATCTCTGAGACCGAACACATTTCTCATGCCACAGTGTAACTAATGCTACAGTGGACCCTTGTGCTTTAGTACAGAGGAGGCTACTTGAGTGTTTCCCTGTGTGTGTGTGTGTGTGTGTGTGTGACACTGTCCAAAAAAACATTATTTTCCTTCAGGAACACCTGCGTAAGTGAGATAAAGGTGCACCAAGAGAGTAATGTCACACACACACACAAACACACACACGTACATCGATGCTCCCTAACCATGAACTGTTGACCTTCTACATTTATTTATCAGAGGGAAAGCAAGAGACAGAGAAGTGCTAAGGGGGCCAGAGACAAAGTAAAAGACACAATCACGTAGCATTTTTGGGTCTGTGATTGGTAGTCCTTTCAGTGGCTGATCACAGTCTATGTGTCAGTCTGTAGTTATGTCCATTACTTGGTGTGTGTGTACAGATTTGTGTGTATGTGTGTGTGTGTGTTTGCGTGTGTCACTGCCCTCACTGGGGCAGCTGAAGTAGCGTGCCCTGGCCTGAGGGCAGGTAGGTGACGTTGCGGGAGCGGCTGAGCTGGAAGGCAATGTCCTCGGCCGCCTCCAGCTTACGCAGCTCCACCAGTCCGTTGCCGGCCACCTCCAGCGAGTTGGCGATCAGCAGGGCGGCCTGGGAATCGCCCTCCGCAGAGATGATGGCTGCCTGCTTCTGCTGCTCCGCCTGGAGGAAGAGAGGGACAGGGAGGGACAGGGAGGGGTAGAACTTAGTGATTCAAAGAGGCACGGTCAGCTCACAAATAAAGTTTGTCTTCAGATGTGAGTTCTAAAGCAGACCTGGGGAAAAAAAACGCACTCGTTTTCTTTTTAAGTTTATTGGCTCATGTCCACAGTAAAGTTAACCTTTTTACTCCAGACTGGTTCTTTGTGTCAAACAGGATTTGATCAACGACTCCTACCTCCGTTACGCAGTGGTAATTATAGTTTTTAAACTTTAAAAATATATTGTATGTCGGTGGTTTCTGTAAATGTCAACAATCCCACAATGCACTGTGAGTTCAGGCGAGTGTGATAATTTGTACTCCTTGTGCTCGTCTCTCCCATGTGATGTATTTGGAATTATGATGTGGTGCTTCTGGTTATACCTTTTGTCCTGGTCTTTGTGTTGATGTGTGTGTTTACCACTCATCTTCTATTGCATGTCTACATGTAACTATTCTACTGTTGCCCTGTACTAATGTGTATGTACTCCATTTTTTTTTAAAAACTGGCTACTCCTGGCCAACACTGACTTCTGCTTCCTGTGCTTTCTACCAGAGGTAGAGAGCCCAGCTTCAGAGAGTTAAACCCCTACCACGTATTCCTTCTTCCTATGAACTTAACACATGATTTTTATGGATTTGCTCATCGACTGGTCTTGATTTGTGTGGTCATTAGGATCAGCTGGTTCAAAAAATGGTTGGATCAAATATGTGTGCTACAGTATAATCATTAGGGGTGTGCAAAAAATATTGTAATATATCGTATCGCAATACACTGTATCGGTTTAAACATCAATATCGTGATACTAATTTTCACAATATACTATATCAATTTCTGACTCCAGTCCTATGCACTTTGTTTTTTTGTTATGTTGAGTTCAGTAACTGAGTTATGTTGATTTAATTAAGTTTTGATAAGATGTGAGACTATCTAGATTGTAAATAGCAACTGATAATGTAGCTCTATTTTGACATCTTCACTGAACACTGTAGAATATCACAATATATCGCAATATACCCAGTATCGCAATGTATTGTGATAGAATCGTATCGTGGCACATGTATCGTGATACGTATCGTGAAGTCCTTGCCAATACCCACCCCTAATAATCATAAGTTCTGCATTAGCCCTTGCTACTGCGTGCTCCTTCCTTAAGAGCATCAGAACGTTATTCACACAACCTCATTACACCTAAAGCTCTAGGCCCTGCTTAAGCTGAACATGTTAGTGTTTAGAATAGAGCGGGTGGTCACAATCTCAAAGATAACGATCTGCTATCATTTCAGTCTAACAGAGAACGTTTAAGCCTTCTTGCACTGAAATCTGACTAAGGCAGAAACCTGTGTAGAAACACACACGCGCGCACACTTACCTTCTCTACAACAAACCGGGCTCTCTCTGCTTCTTGCTGCGCCACCTGCTTCATCTCCACAGCCTCCGTAAACTCCTTCCCAAAGGTTAAGTGTGTCTGGGGAGAGAGAGGGGGTGAAGGTTAAGTGTGTCTGAGGAGAGAGAGGGTGAAGCATGACTGTAAAGCTTACCAGCCAACTCATGATGAACAAAACCACACAGCATCACGTGGGATCAGCATCAGAGGACAAAAGTAGGGCTGCACAATATTAGGAAAATATGCAGTATACAAGTAAACAATATACAGTTAGCTTTGTCAGCTTTGCTTGTTCAATGCTAAGCCCAAGACAGTAAAGAGTCTGTGCTCTAGGGGAGGGTGTCAATGATAAGAGGGCTCCATCTGATTAGTTTAATATTGTCATATGTAAAGCACAAAAGCATAGCTTATAGAAATGTACTATTTATTGCAGCTAAACTTTGTTTTGATATATATATATATATATATATATATATATATATATTATATATATATATATATATATATATATATATATATCAAAACATATGTGTGTGTGTATACACACACACACACACACATCACGCTTGTTTTATGTTGCAATATTGTGATATTTTAAATATATTTGACAGCTCTAGTTAACAGGTCTTGAGTGAAGGGGAGGGAAGCCTTACCAGAGACACATCGTCCAGAATAAGGCCAAATGTGGATGCTCGCTCTATTAGGTCATCACTGACTTGCCTCGATACCAACTCTCTCTGTGTGATTAGCTCTCCGGCGTCAAACCGGGCCTACATGTGCACACATACACAAACAGTATGTTATATATAAGCAGTACAATGTATTTAAAACCCATTTCAAATCTATTAAAACATTGTTGAAGGACTACCAAATAAGAAAAAAAAACAGTTCAAGTAATGTATGCATTCAAATGTATTTAAATACTGTATACACAAATAAGGTGAATTAATATGAAGCTATTAAATAAAACAGTCATACACATGTAGACTGCAAGTTAGATCACTGGGGCGACATTACTAACATAACCATACTTTGAATTATATGTTACTTGAATGCTGTGTAGTAGAGGTGTGAATCTTCACTCATCTCTCAATTTGATTTATTTACAATTATGTCAGTGATTCAATTTGATTCGATACATCAATGCATCACATCAATTTTCTATACTACTTCACACGGCTTTGATTTTATCAACAATCACAAGCAGTCAAAAATTAGCTCCCTTTTTTATTTAACAAAACTTGAGTCTGGTAGATGATGGTCTGGTAGGTTACCATAGACAAAATGGGGTACCGGATGCCATTTATAATTTTTATGTCACAGCTGAAAAAATCAACAGGAAATTATAAAGAGGTCTGCCTCTAAATCGATTACTAATCATTCATTCATGTCTGTGTCTCGATGCATTAATTAGATGATTATTTTCAACACCCCTACTGTGTAGTCAATTATACCTAATGTGTGCCGCGTTTAGATTCTGTAAATTCCCCACTGTGAGCTACTTAGTCACTTATGATACAAGTGTCTATTAATACTCATTATCTTTACCTATATATGTCTATATTAGACTTTAAAAATATTTTATAAGGTAGGGTAAAGGCATTCACTACAACACAGTCACAAAGGAAATATTAGACACCACTTTATACCAATGAACATTTATGCTTTCATTTCTACCCAGTAGTTAGTGTCAGCCTGGCCAAGGTCAAAGTTCATAAATGTTTAAATATTAATACACACATCTGCTGCAGAGCTCCAATGGCAAAATGGTCATGACAACTTGGGGGCAAAAATGGTGTTCACATCTTTTACTAGCTGCCATTGCTCTCCAATGTTGTGCCTTCTCTATAAAAGCATCCACTTATGACCTGACACTACAATTTTATCCTGTGCAAGGACAAGAAGAAAGATGTCAATAACACTTAAACACAGCACACATTCACAGGTCATCCACTTCAGCTTCCTGACCCTAGACCAGAACAGACACATCAGATGCTACCAGTCTGTCACTCACCACGACAGCTTTCAGTACTTCAGTGGTGATGGAGGGCAGCACTCTCTCATCATAGTCCTCTCCGATACTAGTGAAGATGCGTGGGAGCTGGTTGGCCACCGGCCGGAACAGAATCCTCAGAGTGATGTTCACATTTTGCAAGTCTGCAAGAGAATAACAGATGGTGGGAAACAGACACACACGTGTATAGTAGACAGACAGACACACACACACACAAAAATAAAATTAACTGGTACACTGCCATGTTGTTTTACACAAACATTAAAAAATGATGCGACAAATACCTTTACTGCCAGTGATAACAGGGACGTTACGGGGACGTGACCTGCAGTCGAAGAGGATTGGCTTCTGGACCCAGGGGATCATGAAGTGTGTCCCTTCCCCCATTACAGCATCCTGCACGCCCCGGAAACGGTCAAAGATGACGGCCCTGTGCCCTGCATCAACTGCAACAAATACATGCATAAAGCATCTCCAACATGTATGCTTTTCAGATACAGATAAACAGATGCATACAGATAAATACACATAAACAGATCATATGTGGATTTTATTGTGGAATTTATTTATTACTTTTCTGACATGATTATTGTACAGACCATTCTGGTGACTGTCTAATACACCTGGTGACAAGTTCGTGACTAATGACAAAGTTAATAATATATAGTACAAATATGAATGATTCCTCTACAAAGTAGAGTAATCAATGCTGCATAGTTGCACACCTGAAAATACCTACAAATGCCATTTCAATGACGTTTAGTATGCTATATAGCCTCATGCTGTCAATTAACTTATGCAGACACATCATGATCCATCCAAAACGCTGCAAGCGGTCTCACCAAAACTTACCATTGAAAAGGGCAGAGTTCACCACACCTCCACCAATAGCTAGGGCCAGCCCTAATTTTCCAATAGACTCGAATAATTTCGCCATGGCACGGAATAATCAGTCCTTTAAATAAATAAAACAACACAAATATGATTTCAGCATAACAATATATTTTTTGTCCCTGATACAAAACAGGGTAACCTTAATTGCAAGAAATGATGTCCATTGGGACTTCCTTACAAGCACACTTGATAGTATTTCGGATTATCTGGCCTGGGCACCACATGCAGACACACCATGTGATGTAAAACAAACATAGATAACCTCTCACCTTCAAACCCGTCTCAGTGCCCGTTACGTTAGATTTTCCTTAGGCAGTTAACAAAGTAATACGGCTAATTTGTATAGGATGTCTATGGTTACACCGGTTACGTGCTAGTTGATGGTAGCTAGCATGGAAGACAGCTCAGAACTTGATGTTCTTCAGTCCGTCTTCCAACAACATGCAATCAAGCACATAAATTAACAAATTGTTGATTTCTATTACGCTATGCCCACAGATGACTGAGAATGGTACAAATATATATATATATATCAAAGTCATTCATTCTAAATTACATACCCACTTACCCAAAGCTTTGCCAATTCAGTGTGACCTCCACCGGACTAGCGATGTTGCACACACATGAAATGTTGACCCTACAGAGCATGCGCTTAACTTCCAGTAACATTTTCTCCCATTGGTCTGAATACCTCTGTCGTAAGTGGTTCTGATATGTATTTTGGAATCCCATTGGTCTGGTTAAACTGCGCTATACATGCTGGTGTATGTAGTTCTTTTGAAGTGTACTCAGGTGGTTTTCCATAGGGTTTTTTTTCTCACACTGAAGTTCGCAACGATTTAGTGCTGTGTATTGTATTCAATTTAGACTAGATCATCTCGGCCTTGACGATGTAGGTTTACATTTATTTTCGATTAATTAATGGAAACACATGAGGTTGAAGATGTAGATTGGGTGTCCGGAATAAGAAGCTATAAGCTTCAATGTATCAAACACACGTATGCATGTGCTTGAGTAGACAAACAAATACAAACACGCTTCATAATTACACCAAACATTTCTGAAAAAATAAATACGGCTGAAATCACAACAATCTTGACCATGTCCTGCTGTAACCCCTGCTGAAAGATTCAAAACGACACCTAGCTGTAAACGCAGGAAATACCCATTCTTTATTAAAGTTTCACTTTCATGGTTTGCGAAGATGTCGGCGAGAATGTGAATTACGAAGGCTCTCTCCTTTTCAGTGCCAGGTAAACAACGCTTGTTTAGAAAGCAAATGTTGCAGAGCCGGACAAAATAAACATATTTAGCATCTTGACATGTCTGTATGTATCTAGGTATGAACTGTTGTCGTATAGTCAAGACCAGCCAATCGCATGCTAATCAGCTTTCTTTATGTCAAATGGGTTCTCAGCTTCTGTTTTAAGCTTTATGACAGAGTGAATTTGTAGTCATGGGAATATCTGTCCTCGTTTAAGCTAGCTCCGTAGACTGACTGAATTAAGATCAGGCGAATACGTAACTTAGTGCGTAATATGATCTCTGTATATACAGCAATCATACAACCGTGAAAATTATCTCAGTTTATTAGTAAGCTAGTTAGCAGTTCCGCGCTTACCCAACAGGTTGGCGCCCACCTGCTGGATCAGATTGGTTTCTGTTGCACGGGCTAGTGTAGATGCTGAATGTAAACCTTCCTTTATTGTGCATGACTTATCTCACCAACACTTTAATCAAACTGTATACGATGAAACGCAACAGGTAGTCTCTTGGTGGAAGATACAATGTAGGAGACAGACTGGTTTTGAAAACCTAAGGATATTTGAGACGAAATCACAACGAAGGTGGTGACACAGTTCTGTTGAAAGGGTCTTTGAATCCAGATGAGCTAGTTTCTGCAAGGCATTGTAACACTTAGGCATTCCCTGTGTGACAGGAATGATTTGCCCTTCAGGACAGATTTGCCCTATAGGCCAGTTAAAACATCTTGCTAATGCAGAAGTCTGAGCTAGACAGTCGTTTAAAGCAGCAGGTGGTATTTCTCTGTGAAACTACAAGACTGGTGTAACATGGGTATCAGAAATAAGGGGAACATTCCCCTTGTGAAATTGTAGGTCGAGACAAAAATGGTTTTGAATAGCAAGAAACGGTGAATGTCATTAAAGGGGTTCTTTGGTACAGTTATATTGGCATTAGACCCTCATACACAAGAAGTGTAGTGTTTACCTGACCTCAGTGAGCAACTCCAGCTTGCAGTCATCTTAGACAAACTAAAGGTAAAGGTTGCAAGCTTCCAGGCATCCTCATATGTTTAGCTCAGAGAGACGCTGTGTTGATGGGAGTCATGGTAACAACCAACTCCCAAGTTTTTATTCAGCAGAGATTTCCGACCTAACAAACAGACTACTACAGCCAGCTGCTACCATTCAGTCCACTTAAATATAGTTTGTAAAGAGCATTTGTTTTTCTCCTTACATTCAGGACAGCATGCAGCCTACGTAAGACAGAGAGACAGACAGACAGACAGACAGATATTGGGGACACATTATTTAAATTAGTATTGGACATGATATGCACATTTATTGGCATTTGGAGAGGGATATTTTGTTGTCCCTTTGCTCTTTTAATTGTTAATTGAAGAAAAACTGATTTTAATAGTTTCAGAGCACACCCACCAGATGGCAGGCCTAACTCAGTCGCTGCAGGTTGAGGGCCTTCCCTCTGACGTTGAGCATGACCGCCTCATCGACAAACTCCTGATCCACTTCCTCCGGCCAAGCAACGGAGGAGGCGAGGTGGTGTCCGTCACTGTCAGCAAAGGCAGGCCACGATCTGCCCTTGTCACCTTTGAAGATAGAAAAGGTCAGTGTGTGTGTGTGAGTGAGTGTGTGTGTGAGTGAGTGTGTGTGTGAGTGAGTGAGTGAGTGAGTGAGTGAGAGAGAAAAATGGATGCCTATATATGTTAAGTGTATGCATGTCATTTACATTAGATGTGTTTTTGCGCTAACCCCATGGGAATGTTTGTGGGGAGCAGTGGTTGGCACTCTGGAATGCTGACTGGAAGCGAGACCATAGTGAATGGAGAAAGCGCCTCGCGGGCGGTCCTGACATTGTGTGTGAGATGACAGCTGATGGATACAGCTTCCCACTTACACCAGTAACACAAACACTGCCAGTGCTATTTCTGCTTAGGTTTTTGGGCAATGCCCAACCAGGCTATTCTTCATGTCCTGTGGCACTCCAGTGGGTTTGCTTGTTTTCAGCTTTTGCTTTGTTTTTTTTTTAATTTTTGCTTATGAAAAACTGTGGTCTTGCTCATTTTTTCTTAACAAGCAGCCTCAATTGATTTAAAGGGAGTGGGTGAGAGTTGCTCTAAAGATTGGCTCTGTGTGTGTGTTTGTGTAATATACAGCAGGGTGGGAAGAGTAGACAAGTATTGAATGAATGTTGTTTTGCTTCGTGCTTTTGTAATGTAATTGCTGTTTGTGTTTTTGGATTATTTTGGTGAATATCAAGTTCCCGTGTTGGAAGCCATTTGAAAGTGTTTTGTGTAACAAAGTGGTACTTTGACTCTGTGGTCATAAATGGCGTATGTATATGTTGACGTGTGCACGTGTGAATGAATTTGTCAGCACAAAATGTGTGAGTGCATGTGCATGATGCTGGCCATTTAAGTTATGTTTGGGAGTAGTAAATAAAAGTGTGTGTGTGTGAGACTATGTGTCTGGGGGAGTGTGACTCTGTGCCTGAGGTTGTTCAGGCAACGCTGAGTCAGACTAAGTCCCTAATGTAATTGATTATTTTTCACTTGAACGTTTTACAGTGGCACTGAGTGTGCTCAGCCACCACCCGCACATTCTGGAGCTGGACGGCCAGAGGCACGAACTCTGTGTGACTTTAGCCAGCCCTCCACCCAGCAACGCAGACAAGGTGAGCAAAGACAAGATTAAACTAGCACACCAAAACTAGTGACCACAATATGCCTTTGCCCTTAAAGGTGTACTTCCACGAGAAACCGTTTAGTACTTGCTCTTTTGAAATATGATAGGTCACCCGGAGTTGCATATGCATGCTGCATATCAAAATGTTTTTCTACCCCCTTTTTCTATATCAGTCAAAAGAAGACAATAGGCAGGAAAAACGTCCCAATGCGAAAAGGGCCTGCAGCGTGACGTAGATGTGTGCAAATGCATATAAGAGAAACTGACCGAATGGGCTTTAAATGATGTTAGCCTGTGACTGACTCGCATAAGAGTAGCAGGCTAGTTGAATGACTGAACTGCATTTAGCCGGGCACTTGCACTGTTTTGTCATGCAAATATTACCATTCTGAAACGTTCATTGACAAACGCTCAGGAAGCAACTGTGCTTGTGCCATCTCTCCTTCCTCTTCGGATTCAGGATCAAACACATAAGGCTGTATCTCCGAAGACATTCTGTGTGCAGTTTTAGCGCCGTCAAGTTGACTTTTCCCCTTTACCTTACTCTGCTATCAAGTTGACTGTGGGGCAAAGGTAGCTGCAGGGAGCGTGTCACGTCACTTGTGAAATCGTGTCGTTCTCCCGGCCCCACCCCCTCCACCAAACTAAAACAGCCTGAAACAGAAGCACTAGAACATTTTTTTCATCAAAACCAGCGCACAGGGCAATTATTAATACTAGTGAACACCACAAAATCAACGAAAACACGATGGAAGTACACCTTTAAGTAATCCCTTCTTGGTTGCCTTCTTAAATATCTTCTTTTATTACCCTGCCAGGTTATCCTGACTATGTCAGTGACTGTGAATTGCGAGCAGCTACCTCAGGGTAGAAGAGCAATGACCAGCCTGCAGCGACGATTCCCAGATCTGCACATCAGGTTCTCCTCTGCAGATGAGCACTGTTGCTCGCTAAGCGGGCTGTACTCTCAGGTGCAGCCAGCGGTGGCACATCTCCTGCAGTTACATGAGAGCAGTAGGGACGGCAGTTCAAGGTCAGAGCAGGAGAATGGACTTGTCCCTACAGCGTCACAGTCAGAACAAACGTGGCGTGACCTAAGTGGACCTCCCAGTCTACTCCCTCAACAGACTTTGGGTTCATCGGCAGGACGAGAAGTGGAAAACCTGGGCGCAGAAGGGGGTGCGTTAGCCTTAACGCTGCCAGAAAGTCACCTGTTGGGTATGCAGGAGGAGCTGAAATGTGACGCCGAGGTGAATGACCTCTTTTTGATCATGGACTCAGATTTGTTCCAGTACCTGCGAAGGTGTGAGGAGTATAAGCACATCTTGAGGGATCACAATGTGGAGGTGGTGGATGAGACCAACCAAGGGCTTACCACTCTTTTTTTCCAGGCCAGGTCAAAGGTCATGGCTGTGTCAGGGAGGGCGGAGTCTGAGGTAACAGGACGCACGCTAAGGCATCTGGTGCGTGCACAGAAAGAGCTGAGGCAGCTTCAGCAGGCTCAGGAGGCTTCCTTGCGTAAGGATCAAGTGAGTAAGAGCGCCCTCTATCCACAGGGAGGACTGAGCAAAGCCCTGGACAACATCCAGAACTTACTGCCAAAACTCCTGCTGAACCAAGACGATGACAATGTGTACATCATTGGAGAGAGCAGTGATGTGTCCCAGGCCAAACAGCTTCTTGTGCTTGGGTTTCACCATGGACAGGAGGATGTTGGCGCCTCTGCTCCATCATCATCCCATTCCCCATTACAGCCTCTTTCATCAGCCTCCAGCCCCTCTGATGCAGGCCAAGGGGAGAGGATGGACCCCAGACCCCCGAGGGAGGATGCTAGGGTGGGCAAGATGCTTCGTACCTCCAGTGGGGATCGCAAGATGGAGTATAAACTGGCGGCACGATTCAAGAGTTCTGGAGTGGGTGGATTGGGTCTGGGACTGGGGTCTAGGCCTGGAGACTTTAGTGACCTGAAGGACCAAAGAGACCCGGATGTGCAAAGAAACGGGACAACGTTTGGCCACTCGGGCACCTCATCAGCGTCCGAAGACAGGGCCTTGGCGCGAGCTGCGGGACTAGATTTCGGGGCACTCCCAGTTTCACCACCCGAGCGCACCGGAGAGGATATTCTGTTCAGAAGCGCGAATCTCCAGCCCCCTGCAGGAGCCATCTCCATACCCACCAGCACCCGCACCCGCACCCCATTAACAGCTCCACCACCGCAAACAGCTTTTGATCTAAAGACTCCTTCTGCATCTGTTCTTCCATCAGGATCGGCGACCAGTCTAAAGAGGGCAAGCAGTTTCTCCGGCAGGTCTCGCCCAAAACAGGAGGAGGAGGAGAAACGGGAGCCTGGGGCAGCGGCCGTCCCTGCTCCTCGCAGCAGACCCAGGTCCAACAGCATCACCAGCATTGTTCACTCCGCGGAGGTCACAGTGCCGCAGCTGATGTGGTCCCACATGAAGGAGGCGTACTGCACACGCCTGGATGATATGACGTCCGACTTAAAGATGTCGGAAAGCCAATCAGAAACAGACACTTGTGTCAAGGTAGTTCTGAAGGGAGCGGAGTCAAGTGTTGTGGTCTCTTGCCAGCGGGAGCTGCAGAAACTTGTTTCCATGGTGACGTTGGACTTCAGCGTTATGCAGCTGCGTCTGTCTGATCTGGGTGTCGGCGAGGGTGATGAAGTCTTTGAAGCTTGCTGTGTGGATTTACGTGCGCGTTTCAGGAAAGTAAGCCAGCGAATAATAGGAGGGACTCTCTACCTTATTGGCCCAAAACTGCTGTGTTCACAGGTGGATGCAGCACTGCGGGAAGTGTTTTCTGGAGGGATGAGGCAAAATGACCCCTCCCACCTCTTCCTGAAACTAGGGGCCTCTTCAAAAGTTGGCTTGGATCACGACCTCACCCTTGAAGGCCAACTGTCCAGCAACAGTGACACAGAAAAAAATACTAATCGAAAGACAGACCCGCGGAAAGGAGACAAGCTCTCTTCTCAACCAACAGAAAGCACTCTCAGAGCAAAATGTGGGAACATGACAACATTGGAGAACATCGCGGGAGGACTTAGTCAGCCAGTTGTAAAGAAGGAACCTGTCGTCAGGGAGAAGGTTGAAAGGAGTGGTAGCACCTCAGGCAGGAAAAGCAAGACGTACACATCACTTAGCCCATCAGTGGACACAAACCAAGGACCAGCGGCTCGGTGGCTGGACGAAAAGCAGGACTCCTTACCTGTTACCCTGTCCAAAAGACAGGAATCGGTGAAGCACACTAACCTTCATTGCAGCCCCCTCATGACCTGCAGCATATGCGGAGATGGTTCTTCACAGTCTCTTACAGCTTGTGGTTTGAACTTGTGTGCTCAGTGCCTTTCTCACCACAGCCACTGCAAGCTCTGCTTGAAGAAGGTGACAGAGCGGGTACTTCTGGACCAAAAACAACAGTGGACCAAAGGGCAGGACCAAGCTTCGGCTGGTCGAGAGCGAGAACCTGGCATCCGTGGCACCATGAACATCGTGGAGCTTAATTTAAGCCTAGCAGGCCATGTCAGAGACACAACCGCCAAGATCACCTACCACATACCTGACGGCATTCAAGATGTAAGCATGTCACTGGTAGCTCATGCATTTTAAGCTGCATTCAAAGCAGAGAAATTAGCATTTATTTTCAGTCCAATTTAAAACTCTTGCATACAGGTTTGGAGTTTATTTGTAATACATGATATGAATCCCTTCATTTAGTGGCTAGAGAACCATGTTTTTATATTTGCTGACCACTTTAAATGATTGACTGAAAATGAAAAGTGAGTCTCCAAGACATAAGATATTTCCTCTGAAATCATGAAACCTCTTATTCAGTGAGTTGATTAGACTCATTATGCCTTCAATCTCTGCTGTGTTTAGGAGGGGCATCCTTTCCCTGGGTCACCATTCAAAGGGGGATTTTTTGAGGCCTATCTGCCCCTCAGTGCGAAAGGGAAGAGTCTCCTGCCGTGTCTAAAGAAGGCTTTTCAACGTGGTCTTACATTCACCGTCTCCATGGGCAACACAGCCCCTGACAGGGTGACCAAGGTTGTGTGGCACAACATTCCCCACAAGACAAAAATGGAAGGTGGTAAGAGTGGGTAAGTGGTGGAGTAAACGGAGTTAACTAAAATTGTTTAGTTGAACAATACTGCCAGTTCTGTATTTTTTACATTTTCATTTGCTCACACACAGAGTGTTTGTTTGTTTGTTTGTTTAGAAATGGTTACCCGGACTCCAGTTACCTAAATCGTCTGTCAGAGGCCCTGAAGGCTCATGGAATTGAAGATGTGCCAGCACCAGTGACTCTGGATAAAAACAAACCCTGATGAAGCAGAAGTGCACTATAATTCTCTTCACAGTAGTGGAAAAGGTTCAGAATGGAAAGATTTTTTCCTTAAATCCCTGTGTTTGTGACTACTTTACCAGCCACTTTAGCACATTGTTTTAATCCTAGATAGAAATTGTACAAGTGAAAATTGGAAATATTTTAATGCATTTTGAACAGTGTTCAACTCTTATTTTTTTTAAACGTTTTGTACCAGCTTTTGTACAGTAAAAAAAAAAAAACCTATCAAAATGTCTGATGAGATCTGTTCTCTTAAAATGATGATATTTGCATGATAAATGAATCAAAGAATATGTGCAGCATCTTAAGGAAATGGGCTGTTGCCTTTCTCTTCATGCCTAGAACAGAATACAATCTCTGGGTGACTATTCTAGGGTTGTTGTTCAGTACCCACTGAAATGCCCTTAAAAACAGTGAATTAGGAGTAGCAGCAGGGCTCAACTTGGCAAGGGACCATCCATTGAATAAAGGAGAGATTGCTGCGCCCAGTCCTCTGCACAGTTAGCAAATCAGCAAAATACCTGATATGCCAATAGTGCAGTCTGTGGTCCCTCTGTGAGATCTTTTAATCCGGTGTCCCACTCATTCCAACGTTAGTTCAGCTTGTGTGTGGGATACACACAAGTGTCAAAACAATACACAAGTATTAAAATTGCATTCTCATCCTAACAGTCAAAAAGGCTTTCCTAAGTAGGCCACACATGCTTATTTCTTGTATTAAGAAAAGGGGTATGGTTAAAACCTTTACAGGTATACAAGCATCATGGAAAGAGAGAGGCTGTATTGCTCTCCGTTTGCTTTAACTAAATAAACACACAACCTTTTTACTCAGAAGATGAAACTTGGCAGAAAAGGAAACTGAAAGTACTGTATCCAGGCGTCGGAAAGCCCCACAGCTACGGCTCGGCCATCGAGCTCAGAGACATGGCAGAGAACAGCAGTGTGCTTTCTTATGACCAGATCACTTGTCCAATCTGTCTGGGTACGCTTGATGATCCGGTGACCATTCCCTGTGGACATACGTATTGTTATGGCTGTATTAATCGCTTTTGGGATGATAAAGATCAGACAGGCAAGTACCGTTGTCCTGAATGCCGTGCATCCTTTGATACGCGACCGGCCCTCAACAAAAACACCATGTTCGCCGATGTGGTGGAGAAACTGAGGGAGACTGGACTGGAGCCTGTGCCTACAGAGGACGAGTACGCTGGAGCCGAAGACGCAGACTGCAGCATATGCACTGGTAGAAAACTAAAAGCCGTCCAGTCGTGTCTGACCTGCCTGGCCTCTTACTGTGAATCTCATCTTCACCTTCACAATAAACTACGTGCCGGAAGCAAACACAAGGTCGTCAAAGCCAACGCAAATCTTAAAGAGAGCATCTGCTCGACACATGAAAAGCTACTGGAGGTTTACTGTAACACCGACTCCCAGTTCATCTGTTTCCTCTGCGCCATGGATAAACACAAGGGTCATGACACCATCTCAGTTTCGGAGAGTGCCGAAAAGCAGGTGACTGGACATTGAAAGCATTATAGTAATTACTTAAGCCATAGCAAATAAAATTGAATTTAGATGAATTCGATAAAGTAAATTCATAGTTGTTAATCTAAACACAAATCAGTTTTCATGCCGACTATTGGTATTATTACTTAATCTGATCTATCTTGTGCACTGTAAAATTCAATAAGAACTGGCTAAAAGCTATTGCCATCCAACCTATCCTATAACCTGTCAACATGTGGTTTACAGTATGTAATAAGGAAACAGCTAAACATCCCTACCATTTTATCACCCTCTGAGATTTCTGCATAGCTTTTCAGTGCATGACTGCAGGCCCTGTATGATTAATGTGCTCACAGAGGCTGCTGGGAGTGGCCCAGATGAAATCCCAGGAGGCAATCCAGAGAAAGCAGATGGAGGCACATGACCTGAGGAAAGCCATAGACTCTCTCAAGGTAAGTGCTGAGCACAACACAAGCAATGGATCAGTCAAGAGATTTTAGGATGACACGCCTAGTCCCATTCCACCAAGCTCTAGTTCTGTGTGTGTGTGTGTGTGTGTGTGTTTGTGTGTGTGTGTGTGTGTGTGTGTGTGTGTGTGTGTGTATGTAAGCCAGAGGAAGGCAGCTCCAGTGGGCTAATGTTCCCATTCTGCCCAAACAGAAGTCGGCCCAGACGTCTGTGGAGGAGTGCAAGCGTGTGTTTTTGGAGTTGGTCCACTCTGCTGAGAGGAGGTGCGCGGAGGTGACGAAGCGGATCAGGGAGCGGGAGGAGGCTGAGCTGAGGAGGGCCTCGGGGATCCTGAAGGAACTGGAGAGGGAGATCAGTGAGAGGAAGGAGAGGGCTTCTGAGATAAGCAAGCTGTCAGACATGAATGACCACATCGACTTTGTTCTGGTGCCCGTCTTACAATATCCATTAGTATCAGCAAATTATTCCTAAAAAATATAGTGTGTACATGTATGTATAGATACTTTTGATCTCAAATGAAAAAAGATTGGGGTCATTTACTAGCCTGTTAAACCAGCCACGTGTACTTCATTTCATTTTGTACAGAGGGTCTGACTGGCTGTGGTTCCATTGACATGGTTGTCTCAGGCAGAAGCTTCCCTGACCAATCAGTGAACAGAGGGAGTGTTTGTGAGTGATGACGTTGACTTTGTGTGCTACATTTGAATTGTAGTGCATAGGCAGGATTATAGCCAGGGTAATTGCATACATCGCCACTAGATGTTAGCAATAAAGGTAAAGGCAGATCCAATCATTTTAAACTTCAGCAGAGTCTACACCTCCAGAAAGACAACATTTCTCAATACAGCACAGCCAGACCCTCTGTAAGAAATGAAGTGTAGTACAAGGAGCTGGTGTACCAGGCTAATCATTTACAGTGAAAGGTGCCATAATATTTATGCAGTAACTCCGAAGTATCTGCAAACCAGGCTAACACTGATCATCTATCATGCTTTTTTGCAGACCTTCCCAACTCTGTGTGGCCCTGCTGAATCTGAGCATCCCACCAGCACGATTATTACTGATATATGCAGCTCCTTTCCAAAGCTAAAAAAATCTGTCTCTGACCTACAAAAGCAACTCGAGGAGTTCTGTAAGCAGGAGATGGACAAGCTATCCGACGGGGGTAAAAAAAATATGTTTTGATAATTGTTATGTTCCTCTGATTATTTGTAATAATTGAAATTCTGCTTTGTATATTATCCTACATTTCTAGGTGGGCAGATTTTTATGAACAGTATTTCATTTCCATAACTTAACCAATGTGGTTTTGACTGACAGAGACTGAAAGAGACACTCGCAAGCCTCTGGTCCATGAGAGGCTTTCATCAAGCAAAAAGGCATCGAGGGAAGCTGTGGACGAACCGGCGTGTGAAGCACGTGAAGATGAGCAGCACTGGAGGCGCCAAAAGTCTGAGGAGCGGGCACGGGCGCAACAGACGCCACCAGCCCCCTGGAGGAGAAGGCGAACGTCCTCAGAGGAAGTGTGGAGGCAAGATTCGGGAAGGGCGCTGCCAGAGTGGAGGAGGGAGGCTTTCGAGAGGAGGGGGAGAGAGGCAAGTCCAGAAGCCCAGAGGTCTAGAGCACCAAATCGCCATAGCTGGCGGCAGCAGCCTCACTAGAAGTGGTTACTTTGGAAATTGTGAGTGTCCTGCAAAGCAGAGCAAACAATGAATTTATTACCACAGTCAACTGCAATCCATAGTATCCATTTGATGATGATCACTGTAAAATGTTGTCTGTAATTCTGCATGCACTTTATATGGGCTAAGGGCCCCTTCAGAGCTCCTGTTTAGATTTTTTTTAATTAGTTGTTAGAAGTGAAACTGTTGGGTCCTCAGTATGCATTGGTGATGATAATCACTGTAAAATTCTGTCTGTGTTCCCGCATGCACCTTTTGGGAACATGCCTAGTCCAAAGGTTATGGAGGCCCCTCAAAGTTCCTGTTTTGATTTTTTTAAATTAGTTGTTTCCCATTTAGAGGTAAGAGCGTCCTTGGGTGCACTTTGGCTGATTAGAAATGTTGTCAGACAGAATAAAACAAAAATGTTCACTTTACTCACACATATACCTATAAATAGTTAAATCAGAGAGACTGATAATTTTGTCAGTGGCCTCTTAATTTTTCCAGAGCTGTATTTTACATTAAAAATAGTTTTGAATCTGTACACTTTCATTCTTGCTCTTGAGAGTGGGGCATGAGTGCATGGAGTTGGGCACAAAACGTCAAAATAAAAACAGTACAGTTACTTTACTGATCACGGAGCAAATGAAGGTGTTTATCAGCATACACATAATACACATTGCAAGACAGATCAAACATATTGCACACATCTTCATTCATACAACATTCACTGAACTGGGATTATACGTGTAGTGTCCTGAGTCTCCTGTAGGAGGTGCTGATGTACTCTCCAGGCTGAGGCCTATGGGATCCACCCATGCGCAGGAACCAGCCCTGAGCACCACCTGACCGCTGCGCCCTGCACCTCTTTCTTTACCGCTGGTCTGGCAGCAGTCCTGGTGTATGTCACAGCAGCTGGCAGTGGTACCACTGGGCTGTCACCGTGTAATGAAAATGTTTGAATGAGTAGCCTTGCGTGCATGCTCCCTTCCAGCCTTTTGCTGTCTCAAGCAACCAGCGAGGAAGTCATTCACGGTAATGGAACTTGAGTGGCCTTCCGTGTGCCGGGCACATGTTTCTAATGCTGAGGGTTCTTTTTATAAGGTGGCAGGACACAAAGCAAATAGGAAAAGCCAGATTGATGACAGCCACATGTGTCACTTCACGCACGCTTTTATCCACCAATACACCCTTAAGGAGTTTAATTAGGGGGGGTCTGTTTCACTTTAGCTTTGCCCCTGGTATGTCATCAGAGACCCAGCTACCGGTGGGCTTGTTTAGCCTCTTGTGCCTTCTGGATACTGTTGCCTGCTGTCTTGGTTGCTGTGGTTGCAGACAGATTGGTCTCTGCCACAGCATGTGACAGTCAAATGTTGTTTGTGTTTACATAGATTACTGTGAGAGTGTTTTATCCTTCCCAAAACCACTGTGTGCTGTGAAATAATACTGCATGGTTTTCTTGTTTTGTTTCTGTGGACTGACTGTGAAAATAAAGAATACTCAAATCCTCAGTGGGTTATTTTATTTTACTTAACATACCTCTCTGTACTTTGTGTTGGGTTTCAAACCAAATTATATTTCACTGAACAGTTATGAGACCAATATTATCGTAAAGAGAAGACAATTACCCACCTGTAGTGTTAAACACAGTAAGCCTGTGTGGTGTACCACCACAGGTGTTTGCTAGAAAGAATTACATTTCTAGAATGTGCTGTGCATTGATTGGCCTCAGGCAGTGTGATTCCTACCTAACTAGTTAAACCAGAGTTACAGAGTAGTTAAACACGCCCCCCTGCTTCCCTCTCATAGCCTCTGCGACAATCTCAGCTGTTACACACAACCAGGAAGTCTTGGAAGTCTTGTGATCGTTGTTTTGGACACGCAACCAGAAAATACCTCACTTCAACAATATTTCATGTGACGACATCATGGACGAGTGCGGTAAAATGGTGGACAACATTTTAGAGGACCAGGACCCATATAGCTGCCCGGTCTGCCTGGACCCACTGGAGGACCCGGTGACCATTCCCTGTGGACACAGCTACTGCATGGACTGCATCAAGGACTGCTGGGATCAGGAGGACCACAAAGGGGTCTACAGCTGCCCTCAGTGCAGGCAGACCTTTGAGCCCAGGCCAGCTCTCAACAAGAACACCATGTTTGCCGAGGTGGTGGAGAGGCTGAAGAGGACCAGCCTGCGAGCGGCCCCAGTGGGCCACTGCTACGCCGGGCCTGGGGACGTGGAGTGCGATGTCTGCACGGCCAGAAAGCAAAAGGCCATCAGAACGTGCTTGGTGTGCGTAGCCTCGTACTGCGAGACGCACCTGAAGCTGCACGACGGCCTCCACCCGGGACAGCGGCACAAGACGATCGACACCGCGGAGCACCAGGTGAAGTTCTGCTCCAGGCACGGCAAGAGGCTCGAGGGCTTCTGTCGCTCGGACCAGAGCTTCATCTGTCACCTCTGTGCAACGGATGACCACCGAGGACACGATGTGGTGTCTGCGGACCGGTCTTGGGCGCATACCGACGGGCACAGCAGAAGGGACGGTCACTCATCTCGTAATCACAGGGCCGGTGGGGGGCACAAGAGCGGGCACAGGACTGGACAGCACAGGAGCACCCACCACACCCATAGGCACGGAACTGCTGGGCAGGAGACCAGCGGGCATGTGCAAAGTGGCCATGGGAGCGGCGGGCACAAGGAGAGGAGGAAGCACGGCAGCAGGCATGGAAAAAGTGGACATAAGTCAGATGGGCATGGGAGCTGGCACCAGAGAGGTCACCATGAGAAGGGTAGGCAGACCGGGCACTAGCAAGTGGCTGGGTTTTGGCACAGGGTTGTTCAGTCCAGTCCAGTCCAGTCAGAGCGCAGTGGACCTACTATCAGGTTGTCAGATATCCAATTGACACAATCTGAGTAAGTGTAGTGCACTCACCATCTGCTCCACCAACCTCTACGTACACATACAACAGATGGTCTCTAGGGCATAGATACAGAAGGAATAGAAGGCTCCATGTTGCACCTTTAGGAAATGTATTTTAAACATCACCAGTTGAACATTTTGTGGTGATTATTTACACTACATGGCATGTTTTCATCAAAAATCATATTACAGTTTTTGCACTGAAAAACTTCCCAGTTATGTAACCATGCCTTAAACTAAGGCATCAGAACTATAAAACAATTTCTATTTTGCATGATGTTTGCAATGAATTCACACACTTTTTCAAAACAGTACACACAGGACACAGGAACCACTTTTTATTTAGCACCTGGCAATTGGCAAAACACATGCACACACCTGTAAACTAGCAACGAAAACTCTACACACATAGCACTATAGATTTACAGTCATAGCATTATAAGTTGATCTGAGAAGAAAAAAGTTCAAGTCAACATTGTGGGCATGGGCATAACAAGAGCAAAATGTAACAGAAAATTCGTTTTAAAAAAAGACATATAAAGCAGACCTGGCAATAGACTATGTTCTGTATTTGTTTGTATGATTCTGCATTTGTTAAAATACATTGTTCAAAATACCCTCCAATAAAGATTTACAGTGCAGTACTGTATGTTTACTGTATGCTCATCATGTACCCTGCAATATTGCACAGGTACAGAAATCCCATTTCTTGACGTACTAGTGCTACTGCATGTATGATGCCACTGAACTGGACAGGTACTACTCACTGTAACATACATAGCACACCGACTTTGTAGTCATCTGGGCTCTACTCTGGGACTGGTACGGTACATCGAGGTTGGGTTTGTAAGAGGTTGGATATGGTACATATGGTGATGTTTTTCCCTGTTGCTGAGTCTAGGAAGATGCTTCTTTGGATGTTTATATGGTAAGATTACGTGGCCAAATCATAAAGTGGAATTCATAACCATTTCACCCTATTCACTAGCAATAGCGAAGTTGGATTTTTGGTCTAGTCAATACAGTAGTTTACAGTGCAATAACATGTTGTATTGATTATTATTATATTGATTGTTATTACAATTCTGAAGAAAAAAAGTGTAATGCTGACTTCCGAATAATTTCTACGGTAACACTTCATTTCAAGATGTCTACATAAGGGTGACAGAAGCTAGATGTCATGAGCTAAAGGTGCAACATTGATAGATATGTCAACAGACAGACAGACAATATCAGGCCCAGTGCTTTGATTGGTCTGGAACTCTCAGTTGCTGAGTTCATGCAATTTCACAATTATGTCAAGTTGTCATGACTACATCATAAACGGGTTGCATTTTGTTGGCTAGTGTCAAGTTGTCATGACGAAAGACACACTGTCTAGAAATGTCATCTTGGTTAATGTCAAGTTGTCATTATGAGGACACCCAAAACTGATGACACTTTATGACAACAGTCATTAACATTGATGATGGTGAAGTGGCATTATTGTAATCTGCATGATGTGTATATGACAGGCTCAGGTCACCCCTATACAGTCACCTTCAAATAAAGTGTTACTATTTCTATTTTTGTTTTTCAAAGATATCTGTATGTAGTTCAAAGACTGCAGTGTTTTTTAAAAGCCATATCAGTGTGTTGTTGCTGCAACAGAGAAGTAATGGAGAGAAGGAAAATGTCATTTCAAAGTTTTATGTTTTGGTTACGGAGCTTCATTTTGACACAGAAGTGAAATGTTTCTGTCCAAGAGTTTTATATTATGTCACTTGTGTGTTAGGTTTTGTAACAATGAGCCAAATTCTGAAATACACGTGTAAGCCATCATAAAAAACGGTGGTATAATATTGAAGACATTTGTTTACGTATGAATATTTTCTTTTTCGGTCAGTGTAAGTTTTCAATGCATGTTCTGTTTTCTGTTTCCTTTGTATCCAATGTAAAATATCAATGTCCAATGTCAATGTATTGTATCACACTCACAAGCGCAGATAAGGTTTAAATGTATTCCTTTAAAATGCCTTAGTACAGTTTAATTATCTGTGGACCCTTACACTGAGGAAGGGAAGGCCATTTATCATGCCTTAGTGTGAAGCTGTAGTGGGTATGAGTGCATTATCGCTTGTCTCCAAGGGGAAATTATGGAGCCTTCTCTATGAATGAAATGTAAATGCGGGTCATGAAAGGCTTTTGTCAGAGGTCAGGTGGTTACTTTCTCCATATTTGTGTCTTGCGTCAAACAAATTAAAGTGTTAAAATTGTTTTTAAGATTTAAAGAAACAGAAATGTTTACTTGTGGTAGTGAACATACTGGCACATCTCCTTTTGGGAAAAAATAATTTAACATTGATCATTTTGACATAGTGGTAAATTACACTGTCTGACTAATCTGACTGTTTTGTCAGATTAATGTCTTTCATTTCAGAATGTTGTGTTTCTTTCATACCAGTCTGACTATATATGATTTTCAGCTTTGTGTTGGAAATGAATAAACAGTCTTTGCAGCAAATCATTTTTGTTATGCTTATTTATTAGTCCTGGAAAACATGTAAGGCATATGGTAACATCACACACAGAAGCGTTACGAGCTCTACGGCCAGACGGACCAGGGCTGGTCCAACCCAGAGTCAAGCACAGGAAGCAGCAGCACTTCAGAGGGTTCCAAAAAAACCAAACCGAGAGACCACGAATGGAGGAGAGGAGGAGAGAAGAGAGAACAGGAGAGAAGAGGAAGAACACAAACAAACAGAGTAAAACAACCTGTCGTGTCTCTGACGTGTGTGGAAGAAGCCTTCCCTTCGGACAGGCAGGGTGTGGGGAATGAGACTGACCCTGACTTTCGACTCTGTGTGCTGTATGTCTCCCCAGAGTGTTCAGTGGTTGGTTCATCTAACTGTCAATCCCAAGATACGGGGCGGACCTCGAAGCTGCAGTTGGGACTGTGATTGAGACCAGATTTGATATGGTGAGAAATGGTCCGATAGTTGTAGCTAAGCACTATTCAGGCAGTACACACAGACTGAGCAACAAGCATAGTATACACACATTTGAAAACAGGACTTCCTATACTGTACTGAAAGCTGAACTAATTTCACATCTTTTTACAACCAGACAAAAGCTACTGCAAGGTTTGTGTGGGAATAATGTGCTCAGAGGGAAGGTGCCAACAGTGAAGCTAAAATACTGATACAATACTATGAGTGAAGAGGTGTCTGCTATCCACATGTTTCTCAGTGGCTAACCACAAGTATGACTGTCTTTAAAGTCCTCATACTTTAAACAACACATCTTTTTACATGTATGTGTGGCATAAAACGCTAGCATTTTGCTCAAATTCATCACATTTTTGGAGAAGATCATCTACAGTGCAGCATGAAATCCTAGAAACTCTCCAAAGCATTTCAATTCTTGAAAGTACAGCTCTTTTTTTACTGAGTGTATCGTTCAAACAAAGAGAAATCTATTCTTCAATCTACCTTCTGCTCAACCTAACAGTATTAACCCTGACCAGACATTGCAATCCTTAAAAAAGCCAATCGAATCGCTTAAAATGTCTGATTCAGGGATCGTTTAAAAAGCCTAGTGGCAGAATGCATCTGTGAGTCAGGCAGTGCGGCTGAAGGAAAGAGGGAGGCAGAGAGCAAGAGAGAGAGGTAGAGAGAGTGGAACACCGTTTGTTTTCCTGCTCTGGGGAAGCCATCATCCTGAGGAAGTGGTCTGGCTCAGAGCTGTGTCTCGCTCAGGCTCTCTGGCTGCCTGTTGCTCTCCGCCCCACCCACCAGAGACATGCACACCTGCCACTGAGACCAGAGTGCTGCCATACTGGCTCAGAGCTACAGGAAGAAAAGTCCATCACTAAATTTCAGTGTCGGATTGAATGCACTGAGCAGCACACATGCCAATAAATGTATGTAATTCCACTCCAGATGTTGATACTGGGGTCTGGTTTCAGAGCGGATGGGGCTAATTAACTAATTCAGCTGAGCAAAACAGGCAAAAAAACTCAGTGCCTTGATCTAAAGTCACTGAGGATTGGAGAGATCGATTGGAGAACAGGAACATTTGAGACCCTGGTGTCTACAGTTTGTTCCATGTTCAGACAGTTCTGGAAGTCTGCTGGTATGACCAGTGCCATGGAAAGCACTCCATGAAATCGGTTCCAGGACCTGAGTGTCTAGCTCCATCATTCTCTGGGCAGCTGCTCCACAGCTGGAGCGAGAATGCAGATGATCTGATTTCCATGCTTTCAAGCAAGCAACATATTTTACAACTTGGCCCTTCAAATCTCTGCATTTTTTTCTCTAAATGGGAGTATAGGTTGTGGGAGCTTGTGTGTGCGTGTGTGTGTGCGTAGCCCAATTAATGGCCACAAACATCACAAAATATGCTGTAGTTTGTCACAAAAGGGGGAAGAAGCAGAAAAACAGATTTGTAATCGGAGCCCTCAAGGCCGAACCCACTGCAGCCACTAGTGATGTTGACACACGCAGACATATGTTTTAAACAATTGCTACGTGGACATGTTGGGCCTACAGATTTTAAAAAAGGGGGGAGATGTGTGTGCGTGTGTGTGTGGGTTTGTGTGTGTGGGGAGTCGTTTCTGTGGTTAGCATTTTAACTTTTTTTTGTTTAAATATGCAGGCACAGCCATCGTCCAACAGTCGCCAGCACAAACACTCGGAATTGTTGGGATGGAATTCCTGTGACAGCATCGGATGATATTCGGTAGCAAGAACTCGGTCAGCACCTACGAGCGTCGTGACTGGGTAACCACAGATATTCATCCACACACGCCAGGAACAATTTTGACTCTGTTTGCTTTCTTTACTTTTTTTTCCTCAAGAGCAAGGTCATAGGAAATATATCGAGAAAACATCCCCATTCTTTATCTTTTCTTTTTTTTTGTTTTCGTTAACAGAAAGCACAGTAGCAGGGTTGCTTGGCAAGGTTAAAGAAGGCTCAAACACAGTTTGGCACAGTCGGTCATCACCCAGACAATGACAACTACATTTCATTTTTTTTTCTCATTTTTTTCTGACCTTTGAGCTCAAACACTCGTCAAACATCAAAACAAATAAGATAAGGAAAAAAAAAAAACAGGAAACAGATGGACAAAAACATAAACAGATAAATGGATAAAAACATAAACAGACTAAAAGTGTGACTTCCGCCACAAGAGTGTTTTGTTAGGTCAGGTGACGCCCCCGAGGAACTCAGTGGAACCCACAGAGGCGTCGTCCACAGGATCAGGAACACAAGAACCAGAACAACCAACAGGAACGGAGATAGTGAGAACCTAAACCTGGAACCGGGGTGAAAGTGGTTCCTGATCTGGTTCTAATGACAGAACACCGTCACTCTCCGTTACCAGGAGAACAGAACCAAGCCTCTGCCAGTGCATCACTGAGTCTCAACCAAACATCTGGAACCTACGCCTACTGAAATGAAAGAGGCTGTGTGTGTGTGTGTGTGTGTGTGTTCGTTAAAATAGAGTCTGACTATCACAGACCTGGCGCCGTTCTAAACTAGACTGGGCCAGGTCTATCTCTTCGTCGCCTGGTGCTGGCTGCGTGTCTGAATGATTCTGCTCTGTGTATCAATACTGGCCAGCTGCTCGGGGCTAGGCACTGGCAAAACTGTTGTAGCAGACACTTCTTTGACCATATCTGATAGGGCTGCCTTGTCCGGTTCAGCAAACACTCCTATTGCATTACAAATGTAAATGTCTGTCTGTTTATGCCTAAATGTGTGCGTGTGTGTGAGTGCACTTGTGTGTGAATTTGATTCTGTGACTGTGTGCGTGGCACCTGATGCAGCCTTATGTGTGTGTGTATGTGTGTGTGTGTGTGTGTGTGAGAGAGGTTCTTGTCTAAAATAGAGGGTAACTTGCAAAACCCTGTCTGGATCAGGTGCTGCACTGGGAGAGGAGAGGAACTGCCATCACTGTAAGTGCATTAAGATCAACAAGCAGAGTGCAAATAATACAAAACCAATACAGGTCACTTATCACACAAAGAGAGTGAGGGATAACAGGAGTGTGTGTGTGTGTGTGTGGGAGGGAGGGAGAAGCAGAAAAGCATGGGTAATCGCATAAAGGGAGGTAGAGAGCGGGGGCGGGGGAAATCAGGGGGGAAAAAGGTTTTTTTTCTTCTTCTAAACCTGACAGATGACCTGAGGACAGACACATACCTTCACACATGACAACACACACATATGCGTCCACAAACATGAGTCTTGCACACACGCGCACACACACCATACAGACCAGGGAGGTCTCTCAACAAAAACATTAGGTGTTTTTTTTTTTACAAATAACAAAAACAAACACTTAAAAACACTAACTGCAACTCAGTGAAGGTTAGATACAACAGACTCACAGACAAATGACTATAATAAGGGGGAGGAAATTCAATGACCAAGAAAAAGAGATAGAGAGAGTGAATGCGTGAGAGAGAGAGAGAGAGAAAGAGAGACAGAGAGAGACTGAGAAAGAAAGACTACTGCAGTGTGCTTTTGTTGCCAATTAGATCTCCCATACTAAGCTGATGCATAATTAAGATAACATTATGAACAGCGATGTGTGTGTGATGATACACCAGCTGAAAATGTGGAAGGGGCCAGAGGTGGATAACCTACTCTATACCGAGGGGGTGGAAGAGAGAGAGGGAGAAAGAGAGAGAGAGAGAGAGAGAGAGAGAGAGAGAGGGAGAAAGAGAGCGGTAGAAAGAGGGAGGGAGAGAGTGGGATGCAGCCTCATTGTCATCTCTAACTAGTCAGAAAGCCTGTTGCTATGCCGACCGGAGAGCGAGGCACGAGGCAGAGGACAGCGGCGGTGGGAGGGAAGGAAGCGAGAGCAATAGGGAGTTTTATTCGCGTGTTTTCTCCTTCCAATCAAAATAACTCTGGCCAGGCCAGAGCGAGCGCCAGGTTCCAGGTCAGAGCGTGAGTTGTCAGAATACCGTATGCCCTACCCCCCCCCCCCCCCCCTCCCCTCTCCCCACCGCGTCCTCAATTCTCTATCACAACTCGGAATGTTCCAGACACACAGAGCCACACTTGTGACATGCGTTTGGGTGAGTGAGTGAAGTGAAAGAGAAAATGCATACATACAGACACACACACACACACACACACACACACACATACACAAACATACAGAGGGAGACAGAAGAGAGACAAAGAGAGAGATAGATAAAAAGAGCGAGAGAAAGAGAGAGATAGAGATAGAGAACATAAGAAGGACAGTCTAACAGAATTCACCCTTAATTGGCACTGCTTGCCAAGAGTCAGCTCATTAAAACGTGTCTCCTCTTGTTAAATTTAACAAGACAGTAATCAGATTGATGGGCAGGCGATTCCAGGGCACTGTGGAACAGAGCACCATGGGTAATGTAGTTTGCCTGCAGACGCTATAGGGCCACCACCGTGTGTATCTTCAGATACACACGTCACTGTGACGTCACGGCAGCAAATTTCATTCAGCGGATAAGCTAACAGGTGGGTGGCTATGCTATGAAATCTCTGTCTGTGAGTCTGGACCAAATAAGGGCATAGGTAAGGGGGAGGAGGGTGTTGGTGGTGGTGGTTGTGGGGAGGGCGGGGTGGCATAATGGCAGAAATCAGAATCGAGTCTTCTAGCTGGGGAGGAAGAGGTGGGTGGGGAGAAGAGTACCAGGGAGACAGGAGTAGAAGGAGTAAAGCGAAAAAGAAAGAGAGAGAGCGAAAAAGAGAGAGAGAGAGACAGAAAGAGAGCAATAGAGAGGAGACCAGACAGTCCAGAAGGCAGAGGGATCACAGTTGTCATGGCAACAGCCGTCAACCCCAGGCCAGGCCATTTACCCAGAGTCCTTAGCAGGTCGTGGGAGTGGTGTGCCCATCTCAAAGGCTGCACATGACACACACAGACATATCTGCACCTCTCAGCCCTACACGCCCTTTTTGAAGGAGAGGTCTTCAGAAAAAAGCCTGGGCTAGGTAGAGAGATGCTTTCATTTGCAACATAGTCCTGGAGTGACAGTATATTGGAGCTAAAGGAGCTGAAAGATTCGTAGTGTTCACAGAAAAAAGCCTACATCTAATAACCACAGTGCGGAAATTTCAGGATGGAATACTTAGTGGTGCAATACATTCTTGGGGATTAGGACAGTGGCAATACATATAGTTGAAATAGCATGTCACAGTTAGATATACAGTATACTGCATATACTACTGCTCTAGGATTGTATCAGAGGCAGAGAATACAACAGTATCATACCAATATCACACTTGGAAATGGGTGCAGAGATTTTTGTAAAAATGGACCATAATATCTTTGCTGGGAGGAAGTTGGCAAGTGATTGCATGTGTGTATGTGTGTGTGTGTGTGTGTGTGTGTGTGTGTGTGTGTAGGAGGGCTATGAACAGATGTATGAGTAGCCCTTAGTAGGTGCACTGTTAACTGAGGGGTTTTGGGTGACATGCAGTGAAGCTCCAGAGATACTGTCACAGAGGCCTGGAGGAGAGGCTGGGTGCTGGACTGTGCACTGTTAAAAACACACTCCCTTGTCTAACAAACCTACAACTACACAAACATGTACACACACACACGCACGCGCACGCACGCACGCACGCACGCACGCACGCACACATGCAGCCATACTGAAGTCGCACACA
>CM050216.1:30281242-30303742 GCA_027475355.1 Coilia nasus
CCACCCATAATTACACACACACACACACACACACACACACACACACACACACACACACACACACACACAGTGACAGGAGAGGCTGGCATGTACCAACTGAATGAGTCTTTCATGTGCGTTTGTATCCACTAATCTTCCCAAGTATGTGCACACATTGCTCTAACCCACATCACCATCACGCTCTCCCCTGCTCACTCGCCCTCTCGCGCCCCCCTTCCCTTGGCCCCAAGCTCTGCTTGGAGGTCCCCTGACCCTTTGTGACATCCCTCTTTTTCTCTCTCTCTGTCCCTCTCTCCCTCTATACGATAGTTCCACTCACTTTCCCAGATGGAGCAGGAGACTCCTATCATTTATGTGTGTGTGCGTGTGTCTGTGTGTGAGAGAGAGAGACAGTGCTCAGCCCGAAGGTAGACACGCATAGACGGAGGGTGGGAGAGAATGAGAGGGGTAGAGGGAGAGATAGACAGAGAGTGAGAGAGTGATAAGGAATCTCTTGCGATATGAACAGATTCCCCTTGGCTAATCCCATTTGTTTCACTCAGGGCTTGGCAGCATTGTTTATATGAGAAAATGGACATTAATGGTCATCTAATTAAGATTTCTGTTCACGAGGGCAGGTTGGGACAAGGGCATACAGAGCCATCTCTGTGTCCCCGATGTGTCTGCAGAGCGAGGAAGAGAGAGAGGGAGCGACAGGGGCAGAGAGAGAGAGAGCGGGTGACAGGGGCAGAGAGAGAGAGCAAGAGAGAGAGCGAGAGAGAGAGAGAGAGAAAGAGAGAGAGAGAGTTCACTGTGAAAGACACGGAGAGAATGTGATATCAACAGCATTATGGCAAAATGCACAGGAATCTTCCCCAAAACTCGGAGGAATTTGGTGTCCACACCCTAAGAGCAGCACAAGGTCGAGATGGGAGTGAGGGAGGGAGGAAGGCAGAACGAGACCCAGAGGAGGAGGCGGAGGAGGAGGAGGAGGAGGAGGAGGAGGAGGAGGAGACACATGGAAACTGCCTGCAGCGGAGAAGACTGGCGACGGAGCAGAATTAGAGAAGTTTGTTCCTACCCCAGAGAGATGCGAAATGCTCTTTTCTGACTGACCAGCTGGCTGGTATCCTGACATGTCTGCACAACCTACTATGCCCGAGTAGGTCTAGTCAAAACACTATTACGCATCAATACAGTTTCGAATAAGGCTTATTGGCATGGTCATAAAGCTCTGGAACTCTCAATAAACCACGAAACACTAATTTTGTGCTTCAGTACAGAGGTGTTATGTAATATTTATGTTGATTTATCCATTTTGTTTAGTATATTTTGAACTTGGCCATTTCAAGTTTGTGTCTTTCATGTGTTTATGTCTTAACACCAAGAACCATGTTGAAAACCTGTTTTAACATCCCCTCTTTAACATGGGATCTTTTGGATTTTTCTGAGTGTTGTAAATCCACAAGTAAAAACAATTAATCAATCAGTCAGTCATTCAAATCCAACTGAACAGACTGGCTGTGATGGTGCTAATGTACTGGTGTGTGTGCTTAGCAGGCGAGTAAGGACAGTGAGAATGCAGTGCAAAATTATCTGATCAAAATATTCCACAAACATAGCTGAGGTGAGATACAGGGCGCTTTGACATTATGTAACAGTAACCATGTGTAGGTGTGTGTGTGTGTGTGTGCGTGTGTTTGTGTTTGAGCGTGTGGAGCATGCTTGTAATCACTCCTTGAGCTCTGTAAAGGAAACACATTTTTAGTTTTTGAGCGGATTAAAAAAACATCCTGCGCTTGTGCTTCCTGAGTGAGAGTACTCCCCCCTCCACCCACAACACACACACACACAGTTAAAGCAATACTAAGTAGTTCTAATCTTCGCCCGCCCTACAGGTTCGAAGCTGAATTGTGTCTCCAAGAACTACAGAGACTTTGACCATGTTACAAGTTGAAACATTGTTTTAAGGTTGAACAAAAAAAAAACTACTGTGTTGCTTTAAGGCATAAGACTGTAGTGCCAGAGGCATTCTGTCAAGGCAGCTCTTTCAAAGTTTGGGGACTTTTCAAGTTGGACATGAATGGAATTTCAGCCTCAAGCATGAACACTACACAATTAAACTCGTAAAAAATAAACCCACAGCTATGCCTGCAGTTCGGACCCCTCTCAGCACAGCCACCCACCCACCCACCGAGTCACACACACACACACACACACACACACACACAAACACACAGAGAGAAACACCACACACTCACACAGTACTCAAACACACAGAGAGAAACAAAACAATCATGTACACAAACACACACAACACAAAACCATCACATGCATACACTCGCGTACACACACGACACACACACACACACACACATACACACACAGAAACACACACACCACAATCATGTACACAAACACACAACACAAAAACACCACACAGATACATTCACGTACACACACCACACAAACATACACACACACCACCCATA
Source organism: Coilia nasus (assembly GCA_027475355.1). NCBI lineage: Eukaryota > Metazoa > Chordata > Actinopteri > Clupeiformes > Engraulidae > Coilia > Coilia nasus. The sequence goes on from CM050216.1 coordinate 30,283,714, forward strand.
AATTCCAACAACAATGTGTTTCACCACAAGAGAGGCAGAGCAACAAGTGCTGGAAATGAACTATGGGGAAAAACAAGGCTGAAATTATGGCTCATGGCCATAATATGGCTGCACTTCCTTCTGAGAATACTGCTAAGCACCCACCCTCCCTCTCTCGCTCCTTCGCTTTCCCCCCCAAAAAAATCTCTCACTTCATCTCTCTGTGTCACTCCCATCTCCCCCTAAAATTCCCTCTTCCAATACTCTCCCCATCTCTCTTTTCTCTCTCTCCCTCTCTCTCACTCTCCCTCTCTTCTGTGGGGGTGTGGTGGTTCAGTGGTAGGTTAGAGGATTTTTGGCCTTGCTTAGGTCCAGATGGATAGCACTGTCAGGGTGTTTCCTTTGCACCCGACCCTCAGGAAAACACCAGGAAAACGCACACACACACACACACACACACACACACACACACACACACACACACACACACACACACACACACACACACACACACACACACACACACAAACACTTAAGCACCAAGGCCAGAGTACAGAGAATAACATTGCAAATATATCCAAAACTGAGGTCTAACACAATATCAGAGGATATAGTCCTGCAAGTGTTACTTGACAGAGAAGAGGGGGAGCTAGTGAATGAGGGAGAGAGATCGAGTAGGATGTGAATAGAACAATACTCCGTTGTTTGGTGTGAGTTTGCAACTCCGGGGTCAGTGTTAGGACCAATCTGACTGTCCCCCGCCTAAAGGTCTTTCCCAGGCTTCTTGAGGGTGATGGTCAACAATTCAAACCGCCTTCCCTCACCTATGCTTTCACATGCTGGTATGCATCTGAAGACAGTGTTGGTCTCAAAAGCATTATGCTCAGAAGTCACACTTAATATTATACTGGTAAACAGCAGTCTTTGGGTTGGGTTGTGCTGTGGGTTGCTTACATATTTGCATTGCAATAAAAAATAGTAATTAAATCTATACGCTTCTTAGTCCCAAACATATTTCACAGCAGCATTAGTGTAATTACACATACCAGTCTCAGAGAGATTAGATGTTGTGTGATGTTGTATGATGTCTGGTGAACATTCAGGAAATGTGTGGCAGCTGGTGGTGTTAATACCAGACTGAACCATACAGTTGTAATGCCACATTGTCACACCACAATGACTTAAAGCTTCAGGAATTTTCCTTTGCTGTGGGATATCGCTTTTGATGTAGGCTTCACAAGCACATCATTTGAAGTGTTAAGAATCTTGCAGTTTGCAAGACTGTATGGAGTACATTTTGAACTAAAAGTAAGAAATAATAATAAAAATAAAGCCAGCAGAGAGAAATAAAACGAATTACAAACAAAATTAATTTTCCAAATGTTTGACTACTGGTTAACTATTGAAATACTGCTGAGAGTCATGCTGATCCGATACTTCTTTTGACAGTTTTTGCTACCTGTAGAAGATCACTATAGGGCACTTAACTGTTGCCAAATGAAAACTAAATGTACTAAAAACGTAAGACTTTTAGCTGTTAAAATCCAGTAATTGAGACAAACGTTAACATGTCCCCTACCCAATATTTCAACCACTTTCTCAATTTTTCTTTCAAACTGTTCACAAAGGTAGTGGATAAAATCCCTGCTTTATGATTTAAGCAGTCACCCCAGTTCCTTCATATGTAGTTCAATGTACACCCACACGGAGTCTGAAGGATGAGGAATGCAGACTGAAAGAAGAGGATCTTCAGTCTAAGGTTACTCGCACATCCCCAAGCCTCTTTCAGCTTCAAAAACATCTCAAAGAGCCATGGCGGATTCGATTTCAGCCTCAGAATCTTCAGACGAGATGAAGGTAGTCAGCTACGCTAACAGTGCTTCAAGATAGGCTAATTTACTCTGGACTGTTCATTTTGTCTCTCAAGCACAAAGACACCCGCCCATTAAAAAAAGCACATGCACACAAACGCAAACTACACGCAATCTCACACCACCCAGAAATTCCAGAAACAATACGTTTTCCTCACAAGAGAGACACAGAAGGCGCAACAGAGTGAAGAGAGCACTTAGCCAGCTGCAGCTAAGTGTAAGCCTATCACTCCCCCTGGGCTTGATTCCACAGCCCTGCTCTAGAGTGCGACAGCAAGGCCGAGCGGGGCCGCGAGCACCTGTTAGCCCGTTAGCTCACAGAAAACAGCCCCAGTTCAGCGTCCTCCGCCATCCTCCCACGCGCACCTGGCTGGCCAAGAAACAACCTCACCGTAAATGAAAACGCACGCCCACATAAGGCATGCACTCACACACACACACACACACACACACAGAAGCACACATAGCACTAAGCATAAACATATGCAGAAGGAAACACAACACAAAGTGTCACTTTATTCCACGAAGAAACAAGTATGAACACCACAGAAGCTGTACTGACAGATTTGTATGCCCATGTCATCACCTCCAACACCAGACATGTGCATGCAGACAAACACACACACACACACACACACACAAACACACAAATGCATGCAACACATACACACACGTAAACACACCCACCCAAGTACGTACATACATGCGCTTGCGCACACACACACACACACACACACACACAGAAATGCACGCAACACACACACAAACACACACATACCCATATTCATGTGTGCGCACACACACACACACACACACACACACACACACACACACACACAGAAATGCACATACAGACACATGGACACACACATGCATAGAAAACACACAAACACACAGACAGGCAGTAACCAACCTGCAGCCATGTGGACAAGCACGCTCTGGTTGGGACGCAGGTGTCCGAAGTCGAAGAGCATCATGTAGGCGGTGATGTAGTTGACGGGCAGGGCGGCAGCCTCCTCAAAACTCATCCCCTCTGGCATGATGAAGGTGTGTGTGGCTGGCACCACTGCCACCTCCTGCCACAGCCCACTGCGGTTCAGCACCAGCACCTTATCGCCCACCTACACACACACACACACACACATGACAAAACCATTACTGTAACCTTACACATACCAAAAGGGGAACCACCAAAACTCAAAACCGATGATGAACACGAGCCAATATTTTGGGCAATCCGGTTGAGTAACACCAACAGACAAAACAAAGGTTGTTTTGGTGTTGGTTACGCTCACTAATGCCACTGTGGTAGGCCATGATAGCTTTTGGTTACATTTCCAGTTCTCTGTCCCTCAGAGTTGCACAGTGTACCATCCACCATTGGCTACCTAACCCCACCATACAACCACCTCACAGCCACACGAGGACAAAATAACACTGCAAGAGAAAAGAGGAGAAGAGGAATCTGAGCTTAAAAGTTTAAACAGGGTTGGAGTTTGCCACACCTTGACAGCAGTTAATATCTTCAACAATCATGGATTTGGATAATTACTTGATTACCCATAAACCTCAACACATTACCACTCACTGTGTCAAAAATGCTATATATAAAAAAAACAGTGCTCAGAACCGCAGGGAGCAGGTTGGGCGGTGGAAACTGGTATGTTAAGTTCAGCACCAGTCAGCTCCACTGGATTATGGCTGTGTGTGTGTGTGTGTGTGTGTGCCACCTCTGACACTCTCTAGTCTGGAGTACTCCCTCTGGCACAGGGAGAGTGAGTGTTGCAGATTGGGTTGCATGGCAGATCATTTCTATGGAAACTTTAGTAAGGGAATTTTGGAAATATTCCAAATTGGTCACTTTCCACAGGAATTCCGGAAATGTTCGGAATTAACGGGAATTAACTGAAAATTTTGAATGATTGAAAGAAATATCTGAGTCATAGACCAACATAGACATAAACATTTTTGTTGTCATAAGCAGACATTGTTGCAAAAGAATGTGACTCAGATTTATTTGTTAGTAGAACTTTATAAATGCTTAATTCTTTCGTCGATCAACAGGGGTAGGGGTGCATATATATATATGTGTGCCGTGTGTATTTGTGTATTTGTGTGTGTGTGTGTGTGTGTTTGTGCGTGTGTGGTGTGTGTGTGTTTGTGCATGTTTGTGTGCTGTGTGTGTAATGAGCTTGCAGTGATGAGTTGAAGTATTTTCACGTATGCACGTGGGTGTGTCTGTGTGTGTGTGTGTCTGTGAGTGTGTGTGTGTATGTGTGTGTGCAGTCAGCCTTCTCAGAGAGGCTGCTGAGCTGAGTGGCAGGACGCTGGCTCATCCTGACACTCACCTCAGTCCCAGGGTCGCGTCCCACAATGCCTTGGCTGCTGCATCACACACACAGGAAGTGCCGCACTATAAACTTCCTCACGCTGCTCAGAGACACAGGAAACTCAGCCCCAGATCTGTATTCTACAATACTTCCTTAAAGCTGCGCCCACACACAGTCAAACACTCCTTACATCCACACACACACACACACACACACACACACACACTCATTACACACACACACACTTGAACAATCATTATGCACACACACTCGTACAGAGAGAGAAACAAAGAGGCACATGAATATACAGACATAAGAAAACCAGACACACTCATACACAGACACACCCACACAAAAAACCTCTTGACCTAATATTCCCTTTAATCTCTGTAATAGTTCCAAAGCCGACTATATAAAAGGATCATGTCATTCAGCCTAGCTCATCTTATCCTTCCCATGCATCTAAGACCATCAGTCTCTCTCTCTGTCTGCCTCTTTCTGTCTTTCTCTCTGTCTGTCTCTCTCTCTCTCTGTCTAGCTGTCTGTCTCTCTCTGTCCCTCTGTCTCCTCTCTCTGTGTCTAGCTGTCTCTTGCTCTCTCTCTCTCGCTGTCTCTCTCTCTCGCTCGCTCTCTCTCTCTCTCTCCCTCTCTCTCTCTCTCGCTGTCTCTCTCTCTCTCTCGCTGTCTCTCTCTCTCTCTCGCTGTCTCTCTCTCTCGCTGTCTCTCTCTCTCGCTGTCTCTCTCTCTCGCTGTCTCTCTCTTTCTCGCTCTCTCTCTCTCCCTCTCCCTGTCTCCCTCTCCCTGTCTCCTTCTCCCTGTCTCCCTCTCTTTGGTTCTCAGCGGAGGAGGATAACAGGCTCCTCTCTCCTCTGGCTCAGTTCTTCTCATCAGCGCCACTGCCAGATTCTTCCCCCTGAACGAGCATGAGACAAGCACTCTCTCCTCCCGGGAATGAGCACAATCGTTGCACACACACACACACACACACACACACACACACACACACACACACACACATACACACTGCTGTGCATGCTCATCACTAACACACACACAAATGGGCGTGCACACTCATCACTTACACACACACACACACACACACACTTGGCTGCGCACAAACACAGCCAGACACTCATAACACACAGGCACAAACAGAGCCGTGCACGTACACACACACAGGTACACACAAGAAGTCCCTCTATGACAGGCACACACAACACATGCAACATGTAGACCTCTGTGTCCCGTCACACTACGTAGTCACAAAACAGAGGGTGATTTTTAAACAAATATTAAAATACTAATTAGATGTGCATATGCACATGCACGCACAGACACACACATTTACTTACACACACACACACACACACACACACACACACACACCACAGAAACAAATGGGCCAGTGGGAGGCACTGGCCTCACAGTCTATCAGTCCCAATTAGAGAATGTCTGTGTCTACCCTCCTTTCTTCTCTCTCTCCCTTGCTTTCTCTCTCTTTCTCCCTCTCTCTCGCTCTCCGACTCCTGCCTTTCATTCTTCTTCCCTCTGTAACTCATCTTTCCCAAACCAGTAAATCTATGTCTCGCTCCCCATTGCCTCTAAAACATCCCCTTAGTGTTTTTAGATTGCGCTGTTAAATCAATAGCATCAGACGAGCAAGCCTCCAGAAGAAATCTCTATTATTTTGCCATACACACACACACACACTGTACGAACATGACCACACACACACACACACACAAGGACCAGGGCCTATTGACATATTCATGGGCCTCCCCCTCCTCCTTAGCTCACTCACACACACATACACACTTTTTTCAGCTGAGAAGGCAATAGTGAAGGCCAAATGGCAAGCTTGTGACACTTGGATTGCTCATGCACAATGACTCGCTGCACTTCACCATTCTGCTCTCTCCCTTCTCTCTCTCTCTGTCCTCTCTCTCCCTTCTCTCTCTCCCCCTCTCCTCTCTCTCCCTTCTCTCTCTCCCTTCTCTCTGTCTCCCCCTCTCCTCTCTCTCCCTTCTCTCTCTCCCCCTGTCCTCTCTTTCCCTTCTCTCCGTCTCCCCCTCTCCTCTCTCGCCCTTCTCTCTCTCCTCCTCTCTCTCCTCCTCTTCTCTCATCCTCACCAACACTGCACAACGACATGCCTCAATAAACCTACACAACACCCGCGCTACCCAAAGTATGCACTGATCCATAGCTGCTTGTGTCAATAGATGACAATTGCTACAAACGCACCAACACAACACACACAAAAACACATACCGAATGTCACATCGTCCACGTATTAAAATGTGTGCTTACAATCATGTGAATATCCATACTGAGCTGATATAAAGGCCTTGGAAACAATGAATGAAAGCTGCTACAGGGAGGGAGGGAGGGAGGGAGAGAAAGAGAGAGAGAGAGACAGACAGAGAGAGAGTGTAGGATATAGAAATGGGCTGTGTTCGGCTAGATTTGGTCGAGTCTGACAGACTGTTGTTTATGGCTGCCTGTCAAACTGCAGAGAGTAAAACACATACACCATAAATGTGAGAGAAAGACAGAGAGCAAAAGAAAGATGGACAGAAATGGAGAGGGAGAGAAAGTGTGTGTGTGTGTGTGTGTGTGTGTGTGTGTGTGTGTGTGAGACAGAGAGACAGCGAGAGCGAGAGAAAGACAGAGAAAGAGAGAGACACAGACACAGACACAGAGAAACAGAGGTGGAGGAAATACCACACTGACAATGTGGGACGTAGCAAGATAATTGAGAACAGATGTGTCTTAAAGCCCTGATAAAAACAAGTTGAACTCACACACACACACACACACATCTAATGGAAAGTCTGCAATGAATGACATATCTAGCACTGTCTCTCTGTGTGTCTTTTACTCAGTCTCCCATGCTCTCCCTATCTGCCAGCTTTTGTCATCTGAAGTGACATCATGGGCCTTTTAACCCAGTTTCAGTACCCTAGTCCTTGTCCTCTAGTCTCAGTCTCTGACCAGAGAGATGAACACAGCCACACACACACGCGCACGCACACACACACACACACACACACACACACACTGAAACATAATTTTAGAGATCATTTGAGAGAGAAAGATAGGATCTCCAACATGGAGACATTTACTACATGCCACATCAATGGATTGCACATAGGCTACTAATACACATGTGCATGCATAGCCTATGTGTGTGTAGGGTGGGCAGTTGTGGAGTGGGCATCCTGGCATTATGACCCATGGGGTGAAATTTGAGCGATGACCTTTTAATCCAGTTTAAAGAGATGGCATTGGTGGTGGGGGAGGGCGGAACACAGGAGTCTTGTAAATAACATCAGTCAGCATCTTCAACAGTCCTCCCCACAACCTACCAGTGAGTAACAAGGTGCTCAAACATCAGCAGTCCACGATTAAGGAGGTCCTGCTATAAACCACCTCAAAACCTAATTTTCGGATTTTTTCCCGTGATGGCTCAGAGAGAGAGAGAGAGAGAGAGAGAGAGAGAGAGAGAGAGAGAGAGAGAGCACAGTTCCTGTTGCCATGAGCCGTCGTCATGGATACGGACGTAACGACCACTTACACATGACTCATCAAACGTTTCATGGTAGAGGGGGATCTGGCTGTTGTAGCCTGCATCAACGGGTTTGTACATTTTTTAGAGGTTAACAGCTGTTTGACAAATCTTGAGTAACCTATGTAAATGATGAAATACAGCAACAAAAGAGTAAACATTACGGAGCCTAAAACATGTTAGGCTAAATAGCCTACTTATAGTTGGGTTTTATACAGGCCTTGTCTGGACCAACCTGCCTACGACTGTTCTTCAAACAGCAAACATAGTTATAAGAATAAAAACAACTTCAGTCCAAAAAATCTTGGACCCATAACAAAGTCTCTACCTCGTGTTGTTAATATGTATGTATTCACATTTTCATTCTATTAAGCTGCCTCTTGACTGCTTTCGGAAGGAAAGGTGAAATCTAGTCTGCCCTACAGTCACAATGCGCGCGAGGTGAGTGACAAAGACTGTGCGGCAGTTTTCGTTTGCTGTCTGCAGTCTCGCGCCTCGCCCTTTTCGGTGGAGAGATGTGCGCGTGCGAGAGCACGTCTGTACGTGTGTCTGTGTGTGTGTGTGTGTGTGTGCAACGCTTTAAAACAAAAGGCGCCGGTGACAGCCACCACGCGGACGCATCACACACCCCTCCCGTGTTCATAACAGGCCACAAGTACTTTATTGTGCTTATGGATCAAGCTTCATTTTATCGACATCCTACCCATTCAAAGCGATGTTGGTAAAAATACACAATGTTAAGTGGTGAGGAATTAAAGTTGTCATTAAGGACAGTCTGTCTGCGAGGTCCAGACATGCTCTCTCTCTCTCTCTTGCAGCCGTCACCCTTTCTGTACTTATCCCATGGGTGTGACTCCGTCTCAGAACTGCCAATGTAGGTGCGCATAGGACAGCTTGCATCCTAAGCAGCTTGCGTGTGGGAAGCAGCAAAGGGCGCTGGCCGACTGACTTGAGACCATTAAACTCGATGCCAATTAAAGATACCCCAGTGTAATGGGTCTGAGTATTGAGTAATGCGGGGAGGCTGGAGGCAAAGGGAGGTTGTAACTTTCCACTTGACAAATCAAAAAGCATTGATGGACGTGCGAGCCGTAGTGCGTCCGCCCATCCGTTAAACGTTAAGCGACCCTTTACGCACCACTAACTGGACTTAGTGGGCTCGATTCATTCTAAAATGGCACACCAATTTGGTGAAGTTGACACAGGCTTTTGTGCACGAAAGAAATTATGGCAGAGCACAATCCGCTGAGTGCATAACGTCCACACTGCTTACCTTTGGCTAATTCGTCTAAATCAGTAATTAGGTTTGGCCAAATGTATTTGGCAAGATTTAAAGTTAGATGCATCACAGATCACAACTGAAATATATCTCAAATCCAATCGTGTCACGCCCCAAAAAGGACCCTTGGCAACAATGAAGCACTTGCAAGGAGGGTGCCGGGATAATGAGTAGGATCACAAGAATATTCTCTCAATTTTGATAGATGCAACGTGTTTGTCATTGAAATGCAAATATTGACACAGATGGTGGGACACGCAGTCTACTTACTTTCCTGTCCGTCACCTCTTCCCCCACAGCTTCGATTATCCCAGAGCACTCCATCCCCGGCGTGACGGGCGGGGACGGCAGCCGGTCGTAGAGCCCTTGGCGAGCCATGAGATCTGCGAAGTTGAGCCCGCACATTTTGACCCGCACCATTACCTCGCCGGCCTTCAGAGCAGGCTTCCCCTTCTTCACCTGCAGCTTAACTTTATCATAACCGCCATACCCAGTCAGAACCAGGGAGCGGTAGGTGAATGTTTCCTCCTCTGGTGCCTTCTCTTCTGCCGTTGGGGCTGCAGCAGCCTCAGTAGCGGCGGTGGCGGGTGGGGAGTCTGGCTTGGTCTCCGCTTTCGGCTCCTCCGCGGGTTTTTTAGTCTCCTGATTTTTCTGCTCCTCGGCGTTTTGCTGCTGAGCTGGTGCGTCTTCTCCAGACATCTTTAAAAGTGTATGATTGACTGTTTAGATCACGGAGATAATCAGCTTTTCTTTTTCTTTTCAAGTCTTTCTGAATGGATTTCAGATATGCCCCCTTGTGTCTCAAATAAACTTAGCCTAAGAGACACAAAATAAACAGTTATTTCTGTGCGTAATCGGCGTGAAGTGCGTTAGCCCTAAAGTCTACAGAAAGATAACGGACACCGTGCGACGCCTTGTGCACCCGAAGGTTGACAACAGAACTCCGCGTTTTCACAAAGAGTGTATGAGTCTGTGCGTCTATGTAATTGTGTGGGACGCGACGGGGCTGTCTGCAAATCCAGGAAAGTGGATTTTCTTAAAATGGATCGGCACGGTGATGTAGTTGCCAGACGCAGCGTTGGCAAGGGCCTGCCCATCCAACCACGGGAAAGAATACGTCGAGGTTGAGTTTAATATAGCTTACTAAAGTGACTGTAGATAGCCTAGCAAGAAGGACGTTTCTTGTTTCTTGTCTGAAGAATGCCCTTTCAGGATGTCTGTTTTAAAATTTGCAGTAGTGCCAAAATGTAGCCCAGGGTCCAGCAATATATTGTAAACAAATGGGTAATAATGTCCCTAAACCATAAACATCAAGCTGTGTATTCATGAATAATGTATGAAAGAATGTTTGTGTCTGTGAACAAATTTAGTTTTATTCTCTATTTCTCTTCAACTCAGTTGGTACACAAAAACACTTTCCAATACCGGTTTATATTTCATGTGCATACACCCATAAGGAATTTGACATACAGATGCATGTGCTATTTTTGTCCTATTCTTGCTATTACACAGTATTTTGAAGTTAAGGGGCAGTGAAAGTGTTGCATCAGTTTCAAGTCAAATGTGACTGTGAAAGAAAACAGCCAAAATAGGAAGTGAACACACGTTGCTTTTTTGGTCCTTCTGCATACGTGCTGCATCCTGGTCCTTCTGGCTAGACCAGTGTCGGTTCATGATGGCGAGACATGCGTGGTAGTGATCCCGGCTTCAGAGAGTACAGATCCTGCCACATAGTTGATCCAACCATTTTCTCACCCAGCTGATCCTAATAAGCACACAAAACATCAGACAGGCAGATCAACTAATCAGTGAAATCACCTGCATTAACAGGCAGGCACAGGCAGCAGGAAGACACTGCAGGGTTTGTACTTTCTGAGGCTGGGATCTTAATGTCTGGTCCTCAAGCATGGTATTAATTTAGGTAAGTCAGAGGAATAAATATGTGGGAAGGACCTTATGTCTTGTGTGTGTTTCGATATTGCCAGTGTGATAACACCTTGTGATAGAGTGATATGTTCTCCTTTCAGTCAATCTCTTTCAAAATCTTTCCACATCTGGTGACCACTTATTCACCCACACAATTACTCAAAGTGGCAAATCCAAGTCCACCTTAGGAAACAGAATATTCTAGATTTCGCTGAAGCCATCCTTTGGCAGAGGCCATGGATTACTTAAAAAAATGCAAATGCCATTTATTTGGCTTTGCTGAGCCCGATGTAGCTTCAGCTTGCAATCTCTTTGCTCTGTCTCCACGGGGAGATACGGGAGGAAATGATCCATCACTTTGGGCTCTAATAGGCAAGCCGATCAATATCCCCAGACGAAGCTAATGAAAGCGGGGGGGCTTAATTATCGCATTGGAACGGCCTTTATTGTCTATTACACACATCAGCTTCATGCTTGTTTGAACGGACCCATTACAGGAACTGTGTCTAAGGTGGCTGCATCACAGGGGCAGGTTGCATCAGGGGAAGCTAAAGCTGCTGTGTGTGTGTGTGTGTGTGTGTGTGTCTGCTTGAGGGAGCTGCGCCTACACCACTACCATGTCTCAGCAGAAGTGGGTTAGGTGCTGTGAGTAATGTTGGAGAGTCCATGGCCTTAATAAAGCGTAGCTCACACACACAGATAAACACACACACACACACACACACACACACACACACACACACACACACACACACGCACAATGATGAGATCTTTGTACTCTTTCGTCTACACAAAGGTTTGCATGAACATTTGCACAAAAATATAGCCACGTATGCCTGCACATGGGCACATTTCTATCTTAGTTTTGCCATGACCTGGGAGTGAGGTTGCTTGGAGAGCAAGCGGGCACATAAGCTGTCAACTTTGTTTGCTCACACACTGGCACACACTTAATGTCACAGGAAGTTGCACAGCTTGCTTTCTTGGGGACGCATGCTGAAGCATGCCAGGCCCTCAGAGAATTAAATAACAAGCACTGACTTCACCTCACAGTTTCCTTCCTTAACCCAAACACACACACGCACAAACATGTAAGTCAAATTCATACACACGTGTGTGCACGCGCGCACTGCACACACACAAATATGCATACACGGAAATATATTTAGACATATATTTGGACTCCTCAATGTAAACAGATGCACACACAAACTCACATGCACACAGACAGTTTCTCTCTCTCACACACACATCACACACACACACACATGCACCCAATGACATGTAACATAATGCATCATGCATATTCATGATATGGAGCTTCTGTCACTTAGTTAATCGACGGTCCTCCGTGACACTGGACAGCTGCCTTCGTTGACCTCATGACACAAAAACCTTTCCACTGTACAGTCATATCCAGTGCACCTGCATCATCCTCATGCTGCTGTCCAACAACAAGAGGCATAAGGGTGAGAAAATGAGGCAGATAATGCTAATTCTTTACAGTAATATATCCAGAGAATCAATGTTTAAAGTTTGAGGTTTATTCATTTAAAACAGGGAAAGAATATATTAGTAAACATTAAAAACATTGTTCATATAATGGCTTTGAGGAATAACTGGTCAATTATGGTTATGGCAAACATCTTTCCAAAGGACTACTGTTGAAAATTAGCCTGCTGCCTACCACTGGCACATTTACATTTATGTTTCTTAATGTGTTCTGTCTTTATAAATAAAAGAAAAGAAATATAAAGATTGTAGCCTTCAACTAATTTCCATCTTTGGTCCCTTGGCAGGTTGATGGTCACTATGAAATAAATACAATAAATACGTTACATAAATAAAGCGAAACAAAACCATGAATAAAACAAGACAAAGCAGAACTGGAAGGCAACAATAGACACATTATGGGTTATGCACTGTAGAGTTGTGATGGCAGCTTTCATTTTCTAGTGACCATGTTTTGAGGTGCTTGTTAAATGAGCTAAGTGTTGACAGGCATGGAGCCCCAGGGGTGAGGTGCTGCAAAGGGAAATACAATGTCCAGTGAAACATGTGATTAGAAAGGACATGACTCGAGTCATAGTCACAGCAGGGTTTATTGGGGTACAGCTGAAAGAGCCCCTCAACATCATGGCAGTGGGGTTTGTGTCCTTGTTTTCCCCAAACAAAAACTCACAGCTTGCCCGTGCTTATGAGCCACCAGGCAAGACGCATGGATGTATAGATTTTTTTATGGCACTTGCCGAACCCTCAATAAATCAAGGCCTTGGTAGAGTAGGGTAAGAGCCACATTTAGGCCTGATTGCATCATTTTATCAGGGGACTTGGAGCCTTGAGTGACAGTGCTGGGAAATGTGTCACAGCACTAAGTATATTTCAGCAATCCCAACTGAAATCTAATTACTGAAATGGTAGTGGAAATGAAATTGGAAATACTCAAAGCTCCCCCCATTAGACATTGCAATTTTATGTCCAAGAGCCAGTTGTTAGAATCTTTGAGAACAAAATCTGCCCTCTATCGCCATCTGCTGCTGGAAAGGGAATTACATCTTTTGGCCTGTGTTTTTTTTTTTTGTCTGATGCAATCGTATAGAAATTATTAACTATATGATATGTAAGAATATAAGACAGAAAATAAGGTTTGGTGTGTTAACTGCAAATTTGGAATGGGGCAATGCAGAACAGCTGATGGTGGTGATGATAATGCTGATGATGGTTATAGCGGTGGACCATAACAGAGACAGGGAGCAAGGGTGGGGTGGTTGTGGAGGGATAATGATGGCAGGACACCTTTAAATTCCTTGAAATCAGTGAGTCATGGTCACATTACAACGATTAATCACGATAAGTCAGGTTCCCTTGCGGGAAGTCCATGACGTAATTGTGATGTCTGTGGTGCATCTGAGTCTGGTACGTACAAGTTTCCTGGCGTCTTTGTCCCCATTTCACAATCACTCTTTTCTTCACTCTTTTCTTTCCTCTTTCCTTCCATTCTCTCCTTTGTTGCTGTATACCATATCACATGGTCCATGGTTCATGTCCTCCTTGGCTGGCTTTATTCAGTTCTAACAGGAACGTTGCGCATTGTCATTCTGTTTTGTGCAAGGAAATAAACAAACAGACAAGGACTACAAGTGTGCTGACAACTTTTCTAACTCCTTGGCTGGCTTGTCATGTGCTGTTAATTGCAGCGAGGCTTTCAGAATTCTTTTTTAGCGACAGCAGCCAAGTATTTGTAGAAAAGGGTGGTTTTAACATCGCCTCAGTTGAAGGACCAACATTGCCTCAGTTGAAAGATGTGTGCCCTTGTTGAAGAATGCTTAATTATGCATATTGGTTAAAGCGTGACATGATGTTGCAGGGGAATCAAACACCCATCTAAAAGAAATGAATAATTAAACAGCGTGGATCAGCAGTAATGGCAGGATTAATTCATCACTGACCCAGGCTGCGCTTGACAAGGAGATGCTCAGTAGATCATGTGACCAAATGACTGAAATGAATTTGCTGTGTGTGTGTGTGTGTGTGTGTGTGGGTGTGTGGGTGTGTGGGTGTGTGGGTGTAAGGTCTGTAGATGACAACCTGATCAGGGTCAGGACTTTTAGAATGTTTTGACAACAAAATATGGACAATGTGCTGTCGGGATCACGGCAAAATGTTGTCTGTAAAGAATAGTAAACTCTCCCACAAACAAGGCTGTTTTCATTTCTAAAATCTTCTCACAGACAGCTTATCTTTTTAGGTCAAGTTACCTCAATAAATTCCAACTGTTCAAATGCTTGGTCAATGTCTTCAGTACACTTAGCTAAGTGTCATTCTACCAAACATTCTTTCTCTAACAATTTTTCTATTGCTAAAAATGATCATGTATTTGAATTAACACGTTTATCAGAGGCACATGTTACCTGCCATACTGAGTGCTTCACTAAGTGCTAAGTTGTGAGCTGTTAAGGACTAAGTAGAAGAGTTATGCTATTAGCCCACCAGACCTCTTTCCATTAACTGAAGACTGATTTCATAAACCTGAATTTTACACCCTGTGGTAATGAATCCTGTGCATCCACTTTCATTCAGACACATGACTGGTGATTCATGTGCTTTTTCTGCTGAATGGGTGGCAAACGCCTGACCCAGTAATCATATGAGCAAATAACCAGTGTCAAAAGAAGTGATGTCCTAATGGAGGAATTGCTGTCAAATGTTGATTTCGAAAAAAGAAGATACAATATGGTCCATGTTATGTTATTGCACTGTTGAAATGTTTATATGGTTAAGTTTTACTAGATGTTGCTGTAATGTGACCACATGATACTACATCAGCAAACACAAGGAAGTGCAGCAATAAGGGGAATAGCCTTAGTTAGCAGAAATAGCTTATGTTGCACTGAGTCAGTTGATAGTCAGCCCAGTGAATCACCTCAAGCCTCAGTGTCTGCTATGTCTATTAAAAAATCACTTACTTGACCTCATACGTGATACTAAGTGGTCTAAAAGGATGATTTATGGAAGGATCATCATCAATGAACAGCACAACACAACTTATGGTTAGTAGGATTCAGCAAAATCAAACTAAAATATGCATGAACGACACTGCCATATGTGTGCAAAAGCCTTTGAACAAAATCAAACTGAAAGTAAAACAAACTATTTGATTTGCATTTAGTCTCTCTGCTGATTTCTCAAAGCAGTTGCCACTGTTTAGCCTATAAAAATATACTGAAGGTGGAAAAAAAGCTCGTTGAGCGATCCTTCATCATAAGAGGCTAATGGTAAGCGAGAATGACAGATTCCATCCTTGTTGATTTCCCCATTGTTCACACTTTTCTGATGTGTCATCTCAACCATTTACCTCCCACGGCCATGCCATCTGTAGTATAGCATGGCCAGCCATCCCTGTGCTTTGAATTTCATTTCCCCTGTTCCCACAGCATCACGCCCTCATGTCAAAGACTACAAAAAATGTTCGAAGTGGCCACATCGAGGGATGATGATAAGGAGCAATGGAGGATTTCACTAAGAGTATTCACTAGTGATGAAGGAAGGTGTCAGGCTTCAGCCCAGCTCACCACGTGTCTCTTTGATTGGATTTTACCTTGATTTCATTACAAATCACCACACGTCAATTTACATTGCGGCACTGCCATTTGCGCTGTCTGAACCGCATTATTGGTGAAAAGTATGTGCAATTGCCCTTTTTAAGCACAAAAAAACGGACTTGTGGAAAAAAGGAACTGTTTCACAGCAGGACTGACCATAGAGTTTCTTGGAGGTGCTGCATGCTCGCTAAAAAGGCAGCAGATCGAAACTACGTACTTCACACTAATGGGCCTGCTGCTGGGTCTGCTACCCTTATCTCTATCAGACCATGTGGAGCTGAGTGCCTTAGATGTGAGGGCCGCGCTTGTGCAGGGAGCACAACCAAGGGAGGTAATGATGTCGCTATGACCCGCGAACCATCCAGTGAGTGCAGCAGCATCGCAGACGCCTGATGGGCACAAGCAAATGACAATAAAAACCCTGCGAGTCACTGATGTGTGTGAGCATATAATTGATGTCATGTCAGCATTTACAGGGTGCTGTGAGTGAACCTCACTCATCAGACTATGCACTGACTAAACACTGCGGAGGAAGGCAACTCACACGGCACAGGCACACATGCATCTTGTACATATGCATACATACATTTAGAAAATAGACAGCACATTGTCACTAAATAACCATAGATCATATATTTACACATTTTTGCTGCAGATAGATAGATAGATAGATAGATAGATAGATAGATAGATAGATAGACAGACAGACAGACAGACAGACAGACAGACAGATAGATAGATAGATAGATAGATAGATAGATAGATAGATAGATAGATAGATAGATAGATAGATAGATAGATAGATAGATAGATAGATAGATAGATAGATAGATGGACGGATGGATGGATGGACCTTATTTACACTTTATTTGCAAACATTTACATACTCCTAAAACTATATAATGGTACATGTGCAAGGGCTAATGCTGAATCTCATGTTCTACCTTCAGTGGCAGCGCCATCTTGTGGTGTTTAAAAGCACCTCTGTTCCCCCATGACTGCTGACTCATGATTTCTCAGGCAAGCCTTTCCTAAGTGTCATCTAATGTCAAGTGCCGTCTGGCTGACGGGAGAGGGGGAGATTTTTGTAATAGTAAGATGTGTAACTAGGTTTCTGTGAAATTCTGAAAGACCAGCTAAATCCTGCACGTTCTGAAAAAGAAATGCTTATCTTGGAGGATGGGACTTTTCTAAAACGTTTGCAACTTTGGAAGCTTCCTAAGAGGTTTCACAGAAATGTGGTTTGTGATCGTTGCACAGTTAGTCATTTAAAAAAAAAAACATCTGGTCTTATACAGACGTTAATACACCTGCTGTAATAAAGATGAGTGCGATGGAGAAGTTCTGGTGTCCCAGCTGTTCATATCACTATGGTTGCAACCATGACTTATGCATGAAGGCAATGCAGCTTCATTGCATTCAATCAGACAGGTTTAGTACTGTATGGTACGCATTGCTATACTGGTACAGTTTAGTAACGTAGTGCATCTGATACTTAAATAAACACCCACATGCGCATGTGCAGATGTTTTAACCAGACATGAAGTGAAAAGTGAATGTAGGCACAATGGCTGGGCGTGCAAGTGACAAGAGAGTGCACGTAGCCAGGCTACCGCAGCCAGACCCTTCTCCCATTAACCAAAGTAAACCACGAGATGGCAGTATTGTACCGAAGACTTGAAGAACCTTGGCGTCCCAGGGCTGTTGAAGTTCCCATGAAAATGCAGTAGGTTCAGATATTAATAATTTTACACAAAAGAGACAAAACAATATGGAACTAAGACATGTATATCTTCTAGTGGGTTCGAAGATCAGTTTATCTCTGCTTTGCAGTGCCACCAATGAGAATGAAAAGGGAGTTAATATGCTTTTAGGGTTTAACACATTAAGTCAACAGCCTATTTGATTGGCTGGTTAGTTTTAGATCCTTGAATCAGGTTGGAACTTTGATGTTCACTGGTGATAACTCCACCGGTGATGACTTTAGTGCAAGTGTTATGTTAAGTAGGTTGTGTTGCGTGTCATTAGGTGTCATTATCTTAGCTATTTGTACAAAGCCATGGGTGTAATCTTTACAGCACACACCACAGGCGCCTCTGAACCACTGAAACCTGTTTTGGTGGATTAAAACTTGACCTTATCTTACCCATAATCTGTTTAAAATAGCATGACAGGTTTGCCTAGAGTTACTTTGCTGGTTTGTTCACATTTGCCCCAGGAATAAAGTTTAGCAGCCTAAAGTTGTTCTCCATATCGTTTGATGAGAAAAGGTTTACAGAGGTGTTTTATTATGTAGTAGTACTTTAAATGCAAAGTTTAAAGACAGTTTATTGGGAATGTTTTGGAAATGCATACAATCTTACCAAGGATCAAACTTGTGTGATCAAACTTGTGTGATAAATCTTATAATAGACCTACTCAAGGACGTCGAAGACGCAGAAATGAACCAATTCAGCACTTTTGTCCCAGGACTGCGCACAATACCCCTCACCGAACACACACACACACACACACACACAAGTATGCACACAAATGCGCTGACGGTGCCTAGCGCGGAGAGACGACAAGGGAGGAGTGCCGCGTGCTGAGCTCATGACGCGAGGAAAGGGTGGGAGGGCGCGTGGTGTCACCGTGGGAACCGACAAGCTGCAGGGCGGACAGAACAGCAGAGTCGGAGAAGAGTGCTGTCAGTCTCACATGCACCAACTCAACAAGCATTTGCTGGAGGAGTAAAGGCTACGGTCACCGGTACACTCAAATTTTTAAGAGAAAATTCTCTCTCTTTTCAGAATTCTGCGGTCTCTCTTCACTCAATGGGACATTGTTAAGAGTACAAGGATCGCCTTTCCTTTGGCTGATGGTAATCGGTGGTCCAGTCCGCATACCCAGCAGACACCGACGGACGGTCGCGGGCTACCGACCGGGTGATGGCGAGTCAGGGTAGCCGGTGCAAGATCGTGGTAGTCGGGGACACACAATGTGGAAAGACTGCTTTGTTACACGTGTTTGCAAAGGACTGCTATCCCGAGGTAAGAGACAACTTCGCCGTGTGTCCATCAGCAGCCTACCCACGTCCATCTGGACGCAGCTGGAGAGTCAGAAGCGCTTACATTTCTCTGTAATCGGCGTGGAAATGTGATTTGATATTAAAGCACGATTAATAGTTAGTAACTAGATGTTTATACTGTACGACTTCACCCACATTTAAACTGAAAGATAAACTTTGCCCTCCAAAGCAATGAAACATCTGCGGTCGCAGTGTTTTGATAAGCTATTTAATACACCTGCACGCTTTTGTCACCAGTGTCACTGTAGGTCTTTGGTTGTTTGTTTCCGACATAGGTTGACTGGACTGATTAATCATCTTCAGGAAGAGAGACAAAATCTTTTTTTAGGATGAGTCAGCGACTAAGTGAACAGAAGGAACACGGGGTTGAATGGCACCTCTCTCCATCCGCAAAGCGCGTGTAGGTTAAAAATGCAATTCAGTGACATCTATGTTTCCGTTCTTTCAGAATTATGTCCCAACTGTGTTTGAGAACTACACTGCGAGTTTTGAGATTGAGAAACAGAGAATCGAGCTGAACATGTGGGATACGTCAGGTAAGATTATGTTGTCTAAAAAACACCTGAACCTTAGATATAATTTACAAGACGTCATGCAACCAAACCGAATGCGTTATTTTAGGACTGACCTTCAATTTGCACAGTTCCAGCACTGACCCTTTGGCTCACAAACTCGGATATGCTACTGACAGAAAAAATATTTATGACTGTTTATTTTTGCTACTGAAAACAGACCATTGGTGCCTCTCTCTCTCTCTCTCTCTCTCCCTGTCTTTCTCTCTCTCGCTCTCCCATTCTCTCTTTCAATCAGCATACATGTTATTCTTGCTGCCAAAACCCTGGTGCCATTCCTGTCTGCACTAGAATAGCGTGTGCATTCCTTAGCTTATGTGGTCATTGGCTCTTTTGAC
>CM050216.1:30308742-30311242 GCA_027475355.1 Coilia nasus
GGTTGACATGTATCTAAAGGAGGAAGATGCGGACAAAAGTACGAGGGGGAGGGGGGGGGGGGGGCGACTAAAAGGGGAGCTTTACAGGCTGCATAGAGAGGTCTTAATATTTAATGCAGAATGTAGGAGAAAAGACAGCCGTGGTTAGTTACGAATGGTTGAATGAGAGAGAAGAATAGGGCGAAACAGACAGACTGGGTGCTGCGTATGTACGTAAATTGTGAAGGAGAAGATTACAGGCGGCATACAAGAGCGAGGGAGTGAGGGAAGCAAATGTGAAAAGAGGAAAAGAAAAAAAAAAGCAAGAGGTCAGACTGTGTGTGGGAAAGACTGTTTGTCTGTCAGCAAGGAACATTCTGGAACATTCGCCCCATGTGACCAACACACTGGCGTTGGAAGGAGAGTTGTGCTTACATTCACTACAGACACAGACTTGAGCATAGACACAAAGACAGGTCAGGCTGTCAGGTCATACCACATTATTACAGTTAAACCCAGCTGTGCAGAAATGTGGAAAGTCTTTGTTATGGCAATGCAATATCTAGAGGTCTCCTTCTCTCTCTTTCTCTCTCTCTGCGTCCGTTTCTCTCTCTCTGTTGTCTATCTTTGTTTCTCTTTCTCAATCTCTCTGTTTCTCTCTCTCTCCCGCTCTCTCTCTCTCTCTCTCTCTCTCTCTCTCTCGCACGCTCTCTCTCTGTCTCTTGCTTTCTGTCTCTCTCTCCCTCTCTCTCTGTCTCTCTCTTTTCTCTTCTGCCTTTTCTCTTTTCTTCTTTTTCTCAGTATCCCTCTCCTCCTGTCCCCTGTGATGGCGGGGGGTGGGGGATGTGAGTGGTGAGGGGAAGTGATGTGATTGGTGAGGGACTCTGGTACAGTAGGAGATCCAGCCCAGGGGCATGTCCCACAGGGCAGCTTACAATCACCGCACTGACAGCTTTGATCACGACTTCAGTCGACTGCTGCTCGTCTCTCCTGCGCCCTGTCACGTCCTCCATGTGCCACCCTCTCTTCCTCTCCCTCTCTTCCTCTCTCGCTCTCTTTCACGCACTGTCTGTCTTTTTCTCTCCTCTCCTTCCTCTCCCTCTTCCTACCATTTACATACTTGCTCTCGTTCTCTGTCTCTGTCGATCTTTTTGTCTCTCACACATGCTGTCTCTCCTCCTCTCACTCTTCCTCTCTCTTTCCCACTTGCACATACTCTCTCATCCTCTCTCTCTTTCTCTATTTCTCTCATTCTCTTTTCCTCTCACACAAACTCTCTCTCCTTCTCTCCCTCCTTCTCTCTCCCTCTCTCTCCCTCTTTCCGTTTACCTCTCTCGTCCTCATTTCACATTCTCTTTGTGTCTCCTTGCCTCTCTCTCTTTCTTTCAGACAATCATTACATACTTCTCTGTCTTCCTTATTTGTCCTTTTTTCTCCCTTCATACTGTCTGCCACCTTTCTCTCTCTCTCTCTCTCTCTCTCTCTCTCTCTCTCACTCTTCCTCCCTTTCTCTCTCTCCTCTCTCTCTCTCTCTCTCTCTCTCTCTCTCTCTCTGTCTGTCTGTCTCTCTCTCTCTCTGTCTGTCTGTCTCTCTCTTTCTCTCTCTTTCTCTCTCACTCTTCCTCCCTTTCTCTCTCTCTCTCTCTCTCTCTCTCTCTCTGTCTGTGTGTCTGTCTCTCTCTCTCTTTCTTTCTCCCTCACTCTTCCTCCCTCTCTCTCTCTCTCTCTCTCTCTCTCTCTCTCTGTCTTTCGCTCTCTCTTTTCAACTCTGTCCTTGTATTCCCTGGTTGGCCTTATTTCACCCATGACCGGAACCCAGGCGAACTTCACTGCCCTACAAAGGCAAAGTGCAGTAACTACGCAAGCACTGAAGCTGAGATAAATGCCCTATTGCAAATATGTAATACTGCCCACTGAAGCTGAGATAAATGCCTTATTGCAAATATGTTATACTGCCCAGTCCAACATGTTGTAGGAATAATTGTGGTGATGTGTTTATGTAAGAAGAAGCAAGAAGAAGAGTTGTTATAAAGTCAATTTACAGTCTAAACTCGATTTTGACAAAATATGTAGTTACTGCCTTTTGGCTGTGTAGGGTAGTTCAGTCTCCCTGTTACGTCCTCTCTGTGTATTCAAACCTGACTGGGAAACACTTCCACTTT
This sequence comes from Coilia nasus, assembly GCA_027475355.1. Taxonomy (NCBI): domain Eukaryota; kingdom Metazoa; phylum Chordata; class Actinopteri; order Clupeiformes; family Engraulidae; genus Coilia; species Coilia nasus. Next base: position 30,310,884 of record CM050216.1, read on the forward strand.
TGGCTTTGGTTTGTCAAAAGTGACTGAGGTGCGAGGCCAAATGGCGTGGAGCTCGGGAAAAGCCAGGGCACTGTGAAATGAGAGCGTCTTACGTCCGCTGTTAAATGGCAGACTAACCTAATTGAAGCGGAAAGTCCGCCTGTGTGCTTGTAGCAGCGTGGAGCAGCCGTATCGAACTGGTTATTGGGCCGCGCCACCAATGGGGGAAAAAAGAAAAAAAAAGCCCACTTCTGTTCTCTAGCTTTTCCAGAGTGTCCACACTCCTCAAGAGCCTGCCAGTGGTTCTTATTCACTCCTCATCGCCCTCCTGTGCATACTGATGAGCCGCTTGAAGTTGGACAAAAGTGGCTCCCAGATAA
>CM050216.1:30316242-30318742 GCA_027475355.1 Coilia nasus
GGCTTTGTAGGGCAGTGTTGTTGCTCCATGTTTTTGCAAAATGTGCCTATGTTGATATTTCCCTTGATTTCCCCCACTTGGGATGAATAAAGTATCTGTCTGTCTGTCTGTCTGTCTGTCTGTCTATCTGTCTGTCCTGTCTGCCGGTCTGCCTGTCTGTCTGTCTGTCTGCCTGTCTGTCTGTCTGTCCATGTACCCTTTTGTCTATGTAGTTACATACATAACATGCTCAAAAACGTCTCAGTGTGGACTCATAGCCTAAGCCTGTCTGACAGGTTTATTGGCTGAACCGAGAGCTGTTTGTCTGTTAGTGGCTCCTGCGCAGGCTGTGGTCTTCAAAGCAGACTCAAACAGGCCTAGGGAGTGTGCTGGGCAGGGCAGGGCAGGGCAGGGGCAGGGCAGGGGCAGGGCACAAGGGGCAGGGATGCGTGACAGAGCAGTGAGGTGTCTTTAATGGGTTTCTAATGCTCAGAATTAAAAAGCACACAAGATTTAAAAGATGTTTTTAGTAATGTATCTATTGTGTCCTATTGCTTTAGTTTCGCTTCAGCCTCAACGTCATACATAGCTATATTGATTTTTTTTTTCCCTCTGACATTTTCTTTCCTGGCTTACATTAAAAACGTTTTTTTTTCCCTCCCCATTTTGATCTCCCCATTGCGCTTTTCATCTTGCTATTGTTCTGTTCACGTTAGAAAGTTTTGAAAGGCTTCATTTTCTCGGTGTGTGATGGCAAATGTTTAGCGTGGTGTGTTGACGAGGAACACATCCCTATGCCCGCTCTAAAAGTGTGTTTTGCTACACGGGGATTCGCTGTGTGCTGTTGCTGCCAGGTGTTTCATTCTTTGAGAAGAATGATGCTAATTATGATGATGATGATGATGATGATGATGATGATGATTATGTTCCCGTGTTGTAAATACCAGAGCTGATACTGAATGGCACATTTACATACACTGTGGCGAAGGTGAAATCCTTGTGTATTTGTGTTGTGTTATGCAAAATGTAAAATGACATCCTGGCATACGAGAAATGAATTGTGTATGTGTAAGTGTGTGTATGTAAGAGTGTGAGTGTGCATGCAAACGTGTGTGTGTGTGTGTGTGTGTGTGTGTATGTGTGTGTGTGTGTGTGTGTGTGTGTGTGTGTGCCAGTGCTCATACCTGAGATAGACGCAAAGAGACTGAGGAGAGGAGAGAAAGAGAGGGGTGTGTGTGTAGGTGTGTGCGTAGGTATGTGTGTGTTTGTGTGTGTGTGTGTGTGTGTGTGTGTGTGTGTGTGTGTGTGTGTGTGTGTGTGTGTGTGACAGTGATCATACCTGAGATAGACACAAAGAGACTGAGGAGAGGAGAGAAAGAGAGGGGTGTGTGTGTAGGTGTGTGCGTAGGTATGTGTGTGTTTGTGTCAGTGTGTGTGTGTGTGTGTTTGTGTGTGTGTGTGTGTGTGTGTGTGTGTGCGCGTGTGTCTGTGTGTTTCTGTGTGTGTGTGTGTGTTGGCATAGGCAAATGTCCACTCCTGATAGGTAGGTGCTGATAATGGGATATGCATCTGTTGGCAGGCTCCTCGTACTATGATAATGTGCGGCCGCTGGCGTACCCGGACTCGGATGCTGTTCTCATCTGCTTCGACATCAGCCGACCCGAGACTCTGGACAGCGTGCTCAAGAAGGTCAGTCCCTCCTCCACCGCTCTCCTCTCCTCTTCTCTTCTCTCCTCTCCTCTCAACTCCTCTCGTCTCTTGCCTTCTCCTCTCTTCTCCTCTCCTCTCCTCTCCTCTACTCTCCTCTACTCTCCTCTCCTCTCCTCTCCTCTCCTGTACTGTCCTCTCCTCTCCTCTCCTCTCTTGCCTTCTCCTCTCCTCTCCTCTCCTCTCCTCTCCTCTCCTCTCCTCTCCTCTCCCTCTCCTCTCTTGCCTTCTCCTCTCCTCTTTTCTCCTCTCCTCTCCCTCTCCTCTCCTCTCCTCTCCTCTCTCCTCTCCCTCTCCTCTCCTCTCTCCTCTCCTCTCTTCTCCTCTCCTCTCCTCTCTTGCCTTCTCCTCTCCTCTTTTCTCCTCTCCTCTCCTCTCTTCGCCTTCTCCTCTCCTCTCCTCTCCTCTCCTCTCCTCTCCTCTCCTCTCCTCTCCTCTCCTCTCCTCTCCTCTCTTCTCCTGTACTGTCCTCTCCTCTCCTCTCCTCTCCTCTCTTGCCTTCTCCTCTCCTCTCCCTCTCCTCTCCTCTCCTCTCCTCTCCTCTCCTCTCCTCAACATCACTATGTATAGGCCTTCACGTGTGTAATTACACAATTATAGATCTAGTAGCTCATTTTAGATACACCCCCACACCTAAAGCACCATGCAGAGATAACCATCCGCCTCTTAGCCAGGCTCTGTGTGTGTGTGTGTGTGTGTGCATGTGTACACTGTATGTGTGTATATGTACTGTATGTTTCTGTGTGTGTGTGTGTGTGTTGTGTGTGTGTGTGTGAGAATGTGTACACTGTATGTGTGTATATGTACTGTATGT
>CM050216.1:30323742-30328742 GCA_027475355.1 Coilia nasus
TATATATATATATATATATATATATATATATATATTTCTTGCTTTAATGTATATATATGCTCAATTTGATGAGCGATCTGAAGCATGTCAGAGGATCTGCTCTGGCTGTGTCATGTGCCTGAAGCCCCTCGTCCTGCCTCTCGTCTTGTCCTCTAACAGCAGCCTGAAGCCCCCGTCCTGCCTCTCGTCTTGTCCTGTAACAGCAGCAGCCTGAGGCCTCTCGTCCTGCCTCTCGTCTTGTCCTACAGCAGCCTGAGGCCTCTCGTCCTGCCTCTCGTCTTGTCCTACAGCAGCAGCCTCAGGCCTCTCGTCCTGCCTCTCGTCTTGTCCTCTAACAGCAGCCTGAAGCCCCTCGTCCTGCCTCTCGTCTTGTCCTGTAACAGCAGCAGCCTGAGGCCTCTCGTCCTGCCTCTCGTCTTGTCCTACAGCAGCCTCAGGGCCTCTCGTCCTGCCTCTCGTCTTGTCCTACAGCAGCCTCAGGCCTCTCGTCCTGCCTCTCGTCATGTCCTACAGCAGCAGTCTGAGGCCTCTCGTCCTGCCTCTCGTCTTGTCCTACAGCAGCCTCAGGCCTCTCGTCCTGCCTCTCGTCTTGTCCTACAGCAGCAGCCTCAGGCCTCCTCGTCCTGCCTCTCGTCTTGTCCTACAGCAGCCTCAGGCCTCTCGTCCTGCCTCTCGTCTTGTCCTACAGCAGCAGCCTGAGGCCTCTCGTCCTGCCTCTCGTCTTGTCCTGTAACAGCAGCAGCCTGAGGCCTCTCGTCCTGCCTCTCGTCTTGTCCTGTAACAGCAGCAGCCTGAAGCAGCTCGTCCTGCCTCTCGTCTTGTCCTGTAACAGCAGCAGCCTGAGGCCTCTCGTCCTGCCTCTCGTCTTGTCCTGTAACAGCAGCCTGAAGCCCCTCGTCCTGCCTCTCGTCTTGTCCTACAGCAGCCTGAGGCCTCTCGTCCTGCCTCTCGTCTTGTCCTACAGCAGCCTCAGGCCTCTCGTCCTGCCTCTCGTCTTGTCCTACAGCAGCCTCAGGCCTCTCGTCCTGCCTCTCGTCTTGTCCTGTAACAGCAGCAGCCTGAGGCCTCTCGTCCTGCCTCTCGTCTTGTCCTACAGCAGCCTCAGGCCTCTCGTCCTGCCTCTCGTCTTGTCCTGTAACAGCAGCAGCCTGAGGCCTCTCGTCCTGCCTCTCGTCTTGTCCTACAGCAGCCTGAGGCCTCTCGTCCTGCCTCTCGTCTTGTCCTGTAACAGCAGCCTGAGGCCTCTCGTCCTGCCTCTCGTCTTGTCCTGTAACAGCAGCAGCCTGAGGCCTCTCATCCTGCCTCTCGTCTTGTTCTACAGCAGCTGTCTGAGGCCCTCTCGTCCTGCCTCTCGTCTTGTTCTACAGCAGCTGTCTGAGGCCCACCGAGGGGCTCATTTCAATCAAATTTCCTCTCGCTTTTTTGTGGCCTATAATTCCAGCGTGGCGTTTTTGTGGCACGTTCCTTCGGAGAGCTGCGTTTCCTGGGGAGCCCTGTCACATGCCGGCATGCCTCAAGACTAAAAGCCCTCGTTTGCTCCGGACAAAAACAATGTCCTGGACACGCTCGTTAAATAGCGCTTAGCGTCCCTGTGACGTGACTCCATAGCTCGTCTTTTGGACGCGCTGCCTGTCTTTACATGCAGGGGGCAGCGCGACTGACCGCAAGTGGGCTCCGTTACACGTCCTCCATCTGCTCGGAAAATAGCGTCTCCCAAATAAGCCTGCTTAAATATACAGTAGGGCCAGCCCGGAACGCTATGGCGGAATGCTGCCAGCCAGACCGCCGTGCCCGACCCATGCCACATGCCAGGGCTGACCGCGGGCCGTGCCCGTTTGGGAGCTCGCTCGGAGCGCTTTGAGCTTCTTCGCTTTCCACCCCAAAGCTCCAGGCGTCCGCGCCACGGGAGGCCTGCAAGGCCGGGTCACCGGATAACATCAGCAAAATGGCTTCCTCCCATCTTAGCTCCTCGTGAAAACTCGTTTGATAGTGGAGGCCTGGATAGAATTAGTTTCATTTCTGCAGCAGCTGTGTAATATGATCTAGACCATGCCTGCCTCGCCACGTCATTGCCTTTATGTACTGCATACTTTACCAACAGTAGTCTGTAAAGTAGGATGCCAAAGAATAAACTTTGTGTGTGTGTGAGGGAGAGAGAAAGAGAGAGAGAGAAAAAGAGGGAGAGAAGGGGGAGAGGGGGAGAAAGAGAAAGAAAGAGAAGTGGGGTGATTAAGCTTTCGGATGGTTTCAGTTTGAGTTCAGCTTAGCATGTCCAGCAGCGGTACCGGACTTCAGGGCTTAAGGGCTTGTCTCAGATGCAAGCGTCAGCCAAACGGACGTGTTTATGTCAGGGAGGAGACATCCACACACTCTCCCCATCCGTGCCAAGAGTTGAGGGAGAGGATTGCTATGTGTAACAGTAATTCGATGTGTGTGTATATTGTGTATCTGTGTGTCTCAGTCTGTGTGAGTGTGTGACCTACCGCCTGCTGCTTTTAGGCTGCTTCATCCATACACGCTGGGGTGTGTGTGTAAGAATAACTCGTAGTTGTTTTCGGAGTGTGTGTGTGTGTGGTTGCGGTGGCTGAAGTGCAGAACTCCTCCAAACCTTCAGGAAGATGACAGGAATTGGACAGGAAGAGGGAAATGCTGACACACTTTCTGTGGGCCACTATTACTACTCCCAAGCCACTGCGTTACTGCGCACTAGAATTCCCAGAGTTCCTCACACCATTCTATTCTGAGAGTTCTGTTGGCCTGTGCTTCTGGAACCTTCTTGTGTATTAGTGCTGGTGCAGGGTGAGTAGGGATGGCTGTTTGTTTTCATACACACGTCCGTGGCCTGGCAGTGTGGCCCTCTAAGCCAGGCTATGTCCAGGGCTGTGTGGCCCCAGGCCAGGCTATGTCCAGGCCTGTGTGGCCCTAGGCCAGGCTATGTCCAGTGCTGTGTGGCCCTAGGCCAGGCTATGTCCAGTGCTGTGTGGCCCTAGGCCAGGCTATGTCCAGTGCAGTGTGGCCCCAGGCCAGGCTATGTCCAGTGCAGTGTGGCCCCAGGCCAGGCTATGTCCAGTGCAGTGTGGCCCCAGGCCAGGCTATGTCCAGGGCTGTGTGCACATTCACATTCACATTAAACAGAATGGAGCGTTGGAGGTGAATGTGTGTTTTTAGTTGGATTGTTGGACTGTGAACATCTATACTTTGTACATGTTTACAAGTGATTGTTTTGAACTCAGAGCAAATGAAAAAAACAGTTGTTTAAAACATTGTTTTGCGAATGTTTTTATTTTCAAAACACACTTCTGAATTTTATCCAGGTTTGCCAAATGCATATAAGACAAATATGGGTAAACACAGCCTGCAACATCTGAGTTTGTGCTGCAACAACATTTTCATCTTACTTTTTTATATGTACACAGGTGATTACAAATACTCTTTTCTGATTGGCTGGCAGCTGTGTCAAGCATTCAGTATAGGATGACACCTGCGAAGCAGATGAAGTAGTATCAAAGCTTTGGAGTCTTTCCATTGTAGCCATAACAACCAGAGTAAACAAAGAGCTGTCTATGGATAGGGGGGCTAATTCAGTGAGTATGCGTAAAGAAAATTTTATGAATGACGAAAACAAACTCATTCTCTCTTTCTACCCCGTGGAGTAAACAAAATGAGTTCTGTGTAGGGCTGGGAGATAAAACGATAACGATATGTGTATCTTGATAGACACCTACTCGATAACAATAGAAAATGCGTTCGATAGAACGTTTTGATAGAATGTTTTTTTTTTTTTTTTTTAAGAAAACGGCGTAAGTTTAGTCAGAGCCCTCTCTGATTTAGCACCGCTTTAAATCTTTGTTGCGAAGCAAGCTTGGTTGCATGAGCAAAGGCACTCATCCTCTGTAGCCTAGCAACGTATGGGGAGTGACACGCTAATAGCCAATCATGTCACAGTATCGTGTTTGGTTGCGCCATCTCTTGTCTCGTAGTCGTGATTTTTTCCAGAAACAGCATGGTCAAGAAAGGAAGATGAGTGCCACTGCGACGAGCGAGGAAAATGTGGATAGGGCTCATTCACACCAACTTGAGCGTGTACAGCGCGTATCAGTACACAATATGTTTGTATAGGGACAGAATACGCTCAGATCACGCGTGCGGTGTGAAGAGTCTAATTTGTTAACATGCATTCTAAACGAATACGGACAGAAAACGGCCACGCACTGAATACGCAGAGTGTTTGGTGTGAATGAGCCCTAAGAACAGAAAGGTCTGCTCACCAGTATGGGAGCTTTTTGGGAGTTTACAAATCTCATCGTAGTCAGACAAATGTTGTCTGCAAATTATGCAGTAAAAATATATACATATATGGTAGTTCTTCTCAGGTATCAGGTTTCGCTATGTTTACATTTAACACTTTGCACACGTCTTTATAACACTTCAGCTTTGTTAAGCACTTTATTAGCTTATTGATAATTGTTCAGTTTTCATTGTGATCGTAACATTGAACGTGTGTTGACAGTCATTTTGCCTGAACGCTTATTGCCTGTCAGAGGAAGGTTAAGTTAAAAATAAAAATGTTTAAATTTAGATTGTTTTCCCTCCTCCTGTTACTTTTTTTAAATAGGTCACACAATGTTTCAATAATTATCGATATCGACCGATATGAAACACTTATATTGTGATACAGATTTCAGCCATATCGCCCAGCCCTAGTTCTGTGGCTAAATCACATCTGATCTGGAGAAGTGTTGAACTGGCAGGCGAGGGAGCATACAATCAGAAACATCTCCGCCAGCTAAAGAGATGTGCCCTAGCAACAGTGGAATAGTTTGCAACCCAGCAAACACGCAGTATTATCCTGGTCTGTGTGGCGGAAGAGAGTGGTCTAGCTCCAGACTAAACCGTGGGCTTCTTTTAAAGGAGCCAAATGTTTGTTTTGTGGGTGACACATGCATGCTGTAGTGTGGCATCCGCTGGTCAGCGCGCTTTGAGGTGTCCCATTATATGCC
>CM050216.1:30338742-30341242 GCA_027475355.1 Coilia nasus
TTCCACACTGTGTCTCGGGATGTCCAAAATTGGCATGTTTTGTTGTGCTTGCGTGCTTGCATACTGGCATGTCCGGGAACACCATGCACCATGCACCATTGCGAACACCATGCACCATTGCACTCTCACAGACATACATGCTTACCTTCCAGCTCACACCTGCAATCGTTGCACTCTCACAGACATACATGCACCATTGCACTCTCACAGACATACATGCACCATTGCATACTCACAGACATACATGCACCATTGCACTCTCACAGACATACATGCACCATTGCATACTCACAGACATACATGCACCATTGCATACTCACAGACATACATGCTTACCTCCAGCTCACATGCTGCACAGCTGCACCGTTGCATACTTGCACCTCTGAAGTGCCAGCACTCTGCTGCTTAAGTAAGCACAACAGGAGTCCACATAGCCCCTTTTGTTTATGAGCTAATACAGTAGCAATCACCAGATACATATGTGTTAATGTTTATGAGCTAATACAGTAGCAATCACCAGATACATATGTGTTAATGTTTATGAGCTAATACAGTAGCAATCACCAGATACATATGTGTTAATGTTTATGAGCTAATACAGTAGCAATCACCAGATACATATGTGTTAATGTTTAATAACTGTGTGGATGGGTGTGCAGGTACGTTTGCATAAATGTGTGTGGCTGTGTGTGTGTGTAGATCTACTATGCGCAGGTGTGTATATGATTGTGCAGGTGTGTGTATGATTGTGCAGGTGTGTGTATGATTGTGCAGGTGTGTGTATGATTGTGCAGGTGTGTGTATGATTGTGCAGGTGTGTGTATATGATTGTGCAGGTGTGTGTATATGATTGTGCAGGTGTGTATATGATTGTGCAGGTGTGTGTATATGATTGTGCAGGTGTGTATATGATTGTGCAGGTGTGTGTGTATGATTGTGCAGGTGTGTATGATTGTGCAGGTGTGTGTATATGATTGTGCAGGTGTGTGTATGATTGTGCAGGTGTGTATATGATTGTGCAGGTGTGTGTATATGATTGTGCAGGTGTGTGTATGATTGTGCAGGTGTGTGTGTATGATTGTGCAGGTGTGTGTATATGATTGTGCAGGTGTGTGTATATGATTGTGCAGGTGTGTATATGATTGTGCAGGTGTGTGTATGAGTGTGCAGGTGTGTGTATGATTGTGCAGGTGTGTATATGATTGTGCAGGTGTGTGTGTATGATTGTGCAGGTGTGTGTATATGATTGTGCAGGTGTGTGTATATGATTGTGCAGGTGTGTGTATGATTGTGCAGGTGTGTGTATGATTGTGCAGGTGTGTGTATGATTGTGCAGGTGTGTGTATATGATTGTGCAGGTGTGTATGATTGTGCAGGTGTGTATATGATTGTGCAGGTGTGTGTATATGATTGTGCAGGTGTGTGTATGATTGTGCAGGTGTGTGTATGATTGTGCAGGTGTGTGTATATGATTGTGCAGGTGTGTGTATATGATTGTGCAGGTGTGTATATGATTGTGCAGGTGTGTGTATGATTGTGCAGGTGTGTGTATGATTGTGCAGGTGTGTGTATGATTGTGCAGGTGTGTGTATATGATTGTGCAGGTGTGTGTGTATATGATTGTGTGCAGGTGTGTGTATGATTGTGCAGGTGTGTGTATGATTGTGCAGGTGTGTGTATGATTGTGCAGGTGTGTATGATTGTGCAGGTGTGTATGATTGTGCAGGGGTGTGTGTATATGATTGTGCAGGTGTGTATGATTGTGCAGGTGTGTATATGATTGTGCAGGTGTGTGTATATGATTGTGCAGGTGTGTGTATGATTGTGCAGGTGTGTGTATGATTGTGCAGGTGTGTGTATATGATTGTGCAGGTGTGTGTATGATTGTGCAGGTGTGTGTATGATTGTGCAGGTGTGTGTATATGATTGTGCAGGTGTGTGTATATGATTGTGCAGGTGTGTGTATATGATTGTGCAGGTGTGTGTATGATTGTGCAGGTGTGTGTATATGATTGTGCAGGTGTGTGTATGATTGTGCAGGTGTGTGTATGATTGTGCAGGTGTGTGTATATGATTGTGCAGGTGTGTATATGATTGTGCAGGTGTGTGTATGATTGTGCAGGTGTGTGTATGATTGTGCAGGTGTGTGTATATGATTGTGCAGGTGTGTGTATATGATTGTGCAGGTGTGTGTGTATGATTGTGCAGGTGTGTGTATATGATTGTGCAGGTGTGTGTATGATTGTGCAGGTGTGTGTATATGATTGTGCAGGTGTGTGTATGATTGTGCAGGTGTGTGTATATAATTGTGCAGGTGTGTGTATATGATTGTGCAGGTGTGTGTATATGGATGGGCAGCTTTACTGTATATAGACTTGTGTGCTGGTGTACGGTGTGTAGATTAGGATGTAGACTCGTGTGCAAGTTTGTATAGATGTGTACTGTAGATAGGTGTATGTAGATATGTGTGTGTGTGTGTGTGTGTGTGTGTGTGTGTGTG
>CM050216.1:30348742-30373742 GCA_027475355.1 Coilia nasus
GTTGCTTTAAGTGTAACATCCTTTAGGGCCGTCAGTACACCTGACCTCTGCCGCCCTGACCTTTCACCTTCAGCAAGGTTTGGCCCTAGCGTGACACGAGACGAGACGAGACTCACCTTTGGGGCTGATCTTGCGGACCTCTTCCACGTAGTCCTTTGTTCGGTAGTCGATGGCGTGATTGACCCCGCCCTCGGTGATGACCTCATGCTTGCTGGCCGACGCGGTGCCGAACACTGTCACATCGCTGACCGTACGACACAGCTGAGTGGCAGCGATGCCCACGCCACCTGATCGACAGGGAGAGAGAGAGAGAGAAAAAGGGACAGAGAGAGAGAGGGAGAGAGAGAGAGCCAGATCGAGAGAGAGAGAGAGGAATTATTGTCATCTCCTCAACAACAACCACAGAATTAAACTCAGCTGAGCTGAGGACAATGACACTTAGGCTATCTAAGCAGGTGATTCTGTGTGTGTGTGTGTGTGTGTGTGCGCTAAGCTGCCAGTGGTGTATAAGGCACTCAAATGTGATTTGCAGTGTTTACTGTCTGTGACTCCAAAAGAGGTAGAGATGCCTCTTTCCTGCAGGGAGGCGAATAAGGACAGCGTGCAATGCAATCACATTACTGCTGCTGGTCAGCATTCACACACGGTAATGTCCACACACACACACACACACACACACACAAAGAAAATGAAGCACATGTAGTGAATGTGGGTTTGTGTATATTAGCTGTGACAGTGGATTTCTTGGTTTATGTGGATTTCATTTTATGGGTAGACACACACACACACACACACACACACACACACACACACACACACACACACACAGACACAGACACACACACACGTACGTTCGTGTGCTCCTCTCTCCCTCTATGCTTTGAATGCCAGAGGTGAACCAAGTTTCCGTTGCCATAGAAACTTGCTCTGCCTGAGCAGCCATTTTCTCTCGACACCACACAAACACACACACACACACACACACATACACACACGCGCACACACACACACACACACACACAGATTCGCCAGCACACTTGCTATCCAACATATCAACAGGTGTTCCTGTTTGCAGCTGCATGTGATGGGAGGGGATAGAGTGAGTGACAGCCAGTCAGTTTGTGGTGACAGTGACATCCCACCATGCATCACACACACTCTTCCCTCTTCTCTCTGTGAGTGCACTGCTTCACCTCCTGTTTCATGGGCAGCAGCAAGTGGACGTATATAGATGGTCAGACAAGGGGATACTGGGGAGGTCAGCTGGCCTTGTGACTACACAGCCTTCATCACAAGATCAGCTGAAACACTGCCAATACCCAACCTCCCCCCCCCACACACACACCACCCCTTGAAACACACACAAACACACTCTAACACACCACTCCCTGACACGCACACGCACACACACACACAAACACATGCTGACACGCACGCACACACAGAAACAGATTCTTTTTCGCTCACCCTTTTGAATTATTCACAAGCTCTGTTACCTCTTGCCACTGATACTAAATGTTGCTCAGAGATTACACCATGCATCACATCAGCAGTCAGTGGAGAATGAACACACTAGCATAACTTGCACACACAGAGCCAGAAAGATGCATATATGCCTGTGTACACACACACACACACACACACACACACACACACACACACACATCAAACATGCAACAGAACAGCCATGCAGCTGTGAATGCTCACCTTTTCACCCCCATGCCCACCCATAATTACACACACACACACACACACACACACACACACACACACACACACAGTGACAGGAGAGGCTGGCATGTACCAACTGAATGAGTCTTTCATGTGCGTTTGTATCCACTAATCTTCCCAAGTATGTGCACACATTGCTCTAACCCACATCACCATCACGCTCTCCCCTGCTCACTCGCCCTCTCGCGCCCCCCTTCCCTTGGCCCCAAGCTCTGCTTGGAGGTCCCCTGACCCTTTGTGACATCCCTCTTTTTCCCTCTCTCTGTCCCTCTCTCCCTCTATATGATAGTTCCACTCACTTTCCCAGATGGAGCAGGAGACTCCTATCATTTATGTGTGTGTGCGTGTGTCTGTGTGTGTGTGTGTGTGTGTGTGTGTGTGTGTGTGTGTGTGTGTGAGAGAGAGAGACAGTGCTCAGCCCCAAGGTAGACACGCATAGACGGAGGGTGGGAGAGAATGAGAGGGGTAGAGGGAGAGATAGACAGAGAGTGAGAGAGCGATAAGGAATCTCTTGCGATATGAACAGATTCCCCTTGGCTAATCCCATTTGTTTCACTCAGGGCTTGGCAGCATTGTTTATATGAGAAAATGGACATTAATGGTCATCTAATTAAGATTTCTGTTCACGAGGGCAGGTTGGGACAAGGGCATACAGAGCCATCTCTGTGTCCCCGATGTGTCTGCAGAGCGAGGAAGAGAGAGAGGGAGCGACAGGGGCAGAGAGAGAGAGAGCGGGTGACAGGGGCAGAGAGAGAGAGCAAGAGAGAGAGCGAGAGAGAGAGAGAGAAAGAGAGAGAGAGAGTTCACTGTGAAAGACACGGAGAGAATGTGATATCAACAGCATTATGGCAAAATGCACAGGAATCTTCCCCAAAACTCGGAGGAATTTGGTGTCCACACCCTAAGAGCAGCACAAGGTCGAGATGGGAGTGAGGGAGGGAGGAAGGCAGAACGAGACCCAGAGGAGGAGGCGGAGGAGGAGGAGGAGGAGGAGGAGGAGACACATGGAAACTGCCTGCAGCGGAGAAGACTGGCGACGGAGCAGAATTAGAGAAGTTTGTTCCTTGGTGTTATGTCTTAACACCAAGAACCATGTTGAAAACCTGTTTTAACATCCCCTCTTTAACATGGGATCTTTTGGATTTTTCTGAGTGTTGTAAATCCACAAGTAAAAACAATTAATCAATCAGTCAGTCATTCAAATCCAACTGAACAGACTGGCTGTGATGGTGCTAATGTACTGGTGTGTGTGCTTAGCAGGTGAGTAAGGACAGTGAGAATGCAGTGCAAAATTATCTGATCAAAATATTCCACAAACATAGCTGAGGTGAGATACAGGGCGCTTTGACATTATGTAACAGTAACCATGTGTAGGTGTGTGTGTGTGTGTGTGCACGCGTTTGTGTTTGAGCGTGTGGAGCATGCTTGTAATCACTCCTTGAGCTCTGTAAAGGAAACACATTTTTAGTTTTTGAGCGGATTAAAAAAACATCCTGCGCTTGTGCTTCCTGAGTGAGAGTACTCCCCCCCTCCACCCACAACACACACACACACAGTTAAAGCAATACTAAGTAGTTCTAATCTTCGGCCGCCCTACAGGTTCGAAGCTGAATTGTGTCTCCAAGAACTACAGAGACTTTGACCATGTTACAAGTTGAAACATTGTTTTAAGGTTGAAAAAAAAAAAAAACTACTGTGTTGCTTTAAGGCATAAGACTGTAGTGCCAGAGGCATTCTGTCAAGGCAGCTCTTTCAAAGTTTGGGGACTTTTCAAGTTGGACATGAATGGAATTTCAGCCTCAAGCATGAACACTACACAATTAAACTCGTAAAAAATAAACCCACAGCTATGCCTGCAGTTCGGACCCCTCTCAGCACAGCCACCCACCCACCCACCGAGTCACACACACACACACACACACACACACACACACACACACACACACACACACACACACACACACACACACACAAACACACAGAGAGAAACACCACACACTCACACAGTACTCAAACACACACAGAGAGAAACAAAACAATCATGTACACAAACACACACAACACAAAACCATCACATGCATACACTCGCGTACACACACGACACACACACACACACACACACATACACACACAGAAACACACACACACACACACACCACAATCATGTACACAAACACACAACACAAAAACACCACACAGATACATTCACGTACACACACCACACAAACATACACACACACCACCCATAAATTCCAACAACAATGTGTTTCACCACAAGAGAGGCAGAGCAACAAGTGCTGGAAATGAACTATGGGGAAAAACAAGGCTGAAATTATGGCTCATGGCCATAATATGGCTGCACTTCCTTCTGAGAATACTGCTAAGCACCCACCCTCCCTCCCTCTCTCGCTCCTTCGTTTTCCCCCCCAAAAAAACCTCTCACTTCATCTCTCTAACTGTGTCACTCCCATCTCCCCCTAAAATTCCCTCTTCCAATACTCTCCCCATCTCTCTTTTCTCTCTCTCCCTCTCTCTCACTCTCCCTCTCTTCTGTGGGGGTGTGGTGGTTCAGTGGTAGGTTAGAGGATTTTTGGCCTTGCTTAGGTCCAGATGGATAGCACTGTCAGGGTGTTTCCTTTGCACCCGACCCTCAGGAAAACACCAGGAAAACGCACACACACACACACACACACACACACACACACACACACACACACACACACACACACACACACACACACACACACACACACACACACACACACACACACACACACACACACACACACACACACACACACACACACACACACACACACACAAACACTTAAGCACCAAGGCCAGAGTACAGAGAATAACATTGCAAATATATCCAAAACTGAGGTTTAACACAATATCAGAGGATATAGTCCTGCAAGTGTTACTTGACAGAGAAGAGGGGGAGCTAGTGAATGAGGGAGAGAGATCGAGTAGGATGTGAATAGAACAATACTCCGTTGTTTGGTGTGAGTTTGCAACTCCGGGGTCAGTGTTAGGACCAATCTGACTGTCCCCCGCCTAAAGGTCTTTCCCAGGCTTCTTGAGGGTGATGGTCAACAATTCAAACCGCCTTCCCTCACCTATGCTTTCACATGCTGGTATGCATCTGAAGACAGTGTTGGTCTCAAAAGCATTATGCTCAGAAGTCACACTTAATATTATACTGGTAAACAGCAGTCTTTGGGTTGGGTTGGGTTGTGCTGTGGGTTGCTTACATATTTGCATTGCAATAAAAAATAGTAATTAAATCTATACGCTTCTTAGTCCCAAACATATTTCACAGCAGCATTAGTGTAATTACACATACCAGTCTCAGAGAGATTAGATGTTGTGTGATGTTGTATGATGTCTGGTGAACATTCAGGAAATGTGTGGCAGCTGGTGGTGTTAATACCAGACTGAACCATACAGTTGTAATGCCACATTGTCACACCACAATGACTTAAAGCTTCAGGAATTTTCCCTTTCTGTGGGATATCGCTTTTGATGTAGGCTTCACAAGCACATCATTTGAAGTGTTAAGAATCTTGCAGTTTGCAAGACTGTATGGAGTACATTTTGAACTAAAAGTACGAAATAATAATAAAAATAAAGCCAGCAGAGAGAAATAAAACGAATTACAAACAAAATTAATTTTCCAAATGTTTGACTACTGGTTAACTATTGAAATACTGCTGAGAGTCATGCTGATCCGATACTTCTTTTGACAGTTTTTGCTACCTGTAGAAGATCACTATAGGGCACTTAACTGTTGCCAAATGAAAACTAAATGTACTAAAAACGTAAGACTTTTAGCTGTTAAAATCCAGTAATTGAGACAAACGTTAACATGTCCCCTACCCAATATTTCAACCACTTTCTCAATTTTTCTTTCAAACTGTTCACAAAGGTAGTGGATAAAATCCCTGCTTTATGATTTAAGCAGTCACCCCAGTTCCTTCATATGTAGTTCAATGTACACCAGGGGCGTAGGCAGAAATGTGTAATACTGTGGACTTTTGGGAAATAGAGTGGACCTGATTGTAAGCGGGGGGTCTGGGGGCAGTCCCCCAGAAAAAAATGTATTTCTTAGGTGCAATTTCCTGCATTCTAACCAATTTTAGGGTGAATATATGAGCAAATCCCATCTGATTCACAACCCTCTGATTAATAGCAAGAGAAGAGCTCTTTTCCAAAACGCGATAAACGCCAATTTTGAAAAAAAAAAGAGTTCGCCATGTCATTTTGCTGTTTACTAAATCTGTTCACTGGTCAATTAACGTCACATGCCAAATCGCTCTATTGTCTTGTTTAAAATGCACTACAATATGTTGTTACTTTCCAAACCGCGACAAGCGCCAAACCTATTTTATGCCTGAACGCGATATATCCTCCCAACCAATTAGAATCCGGTGAGCGTTCGATCCATTCCAACACTGCTGCGAGACTGAAGCGAGAAGTTTGATTCCATCTGCTTTGAAGTTAAATGAGTAACCTGAACAGCTCTTTCGATGGTCTGGATGAGCCTGTCAGACGTACACCCGGTGGCAGAAAACATCGGCTGGACAAAGAAAATCATCAAAAACATAAAATAAAGAAGATTCGTCACTCAGGGGGGGCTTTAATACCAACGTTAGGATGCTCCCACAAGGCTGGGACCGGGTCCTGTCAGGCTGACAAACTCTCCCCTGACGACCTGATGATGAACTTCAATAAATTCTATGAAGATCCAAAAAAGGTTTACCAAGACCGGGCAATACTTTACCTAATGGACATCACCCAGGTTAGAAGGCAGCGTCCAAAAGTCGAGGACTTAAAAAAGCAGAAAGACCGCCGAGTGTCAGTAATATACAGTCTGCTGAGCAGCACCCATCCCACCAAAGTCCCCGTCTGCAAGGCGACATTTATTAAAGTGTTTGGTGAGTACAATTTCTTTTGTCGTTTTAAATAAACAGCGTGGCAAGTTGTAAGAAATGAAATGGACAAATCATCAAAAAGGAAAACTCGATGGACCTCCATCTTCCATTTATTTTTTTATGTTTCCTTTGAGTTTAAAGCTTTTGTTTCCCTGTCTTCTAACGTCCTTGTACTGCTTTCGGCACTGTTCGAAAGTTCTCTTCTTGCCAAATTACTGAAGATATTTCCTCCCATACTTCTTTGACCCACGAAGGTTTGGGGGGATTCTTTCCATCCCCGAATATTAACTGCTCACACGCTTTTACTTCATGCACGAGCAGATCGGTCTCCTCCACCGAAAAGCTCCTCCCGTCCGGGTAAATCCTCCATCGTAATAGCGACAGGCCATGGACAATGCGCCCGCTGGCTCTTAAAGGGAATGAGAGTATAAATTCGCATTGGTTAATTGTATGTTACACCCAAAACACACCCATGACTAATGGAGTAATTTAACTTGATAACTTGTTTACGATAATGACGGCATTATCATTATCCACATCGGTGTCTTCTAATTTTGATCGCTTTGGCTTATTAAAGAAAGAGGACAGCGATGTCTGTTTAGACATTTTCTGTAGCGCAGCTAAACTAGCATTCTCTGTCAGGTCAGCGATAACTTCCGATTGTTGGCATAGCAACGTTGGCTTCTTGGCGCTTATCAAAAACGCGGGCATTACCCAATCAAAATGATATAGAGAAAAGAACACTGACAAAAATATAATTTTTGGAAATAGGTGTAAAATTATATTTAATTCAAAGTGTTTAGTTTTGTGTTACATTTTTAGCCAGCTGTTCATTGAATTTCACGTTAAAAATACACCTCCAGCGAGCCAGCTGTCAATGAAGTTGGACACCTCCGATAGGGTGGGCCAGCCGTCAATCATAGTGGACCCGGCCCACTGTTGCCCTTACGTGCCTACGCCACTGATGTACACCCACACGGAGTCTGAAGGATGAGGAATGCAGACTGAAAGAAGAGGATCTTCAGTCTAAGGTTACTCGCACATCCCCAAGCCTCTTTCAGCTTCAAAAACATCTCAAAGTGCCATGGCGGATTCGATTTCAGCCTCAGAATCTTCAGACGAGATGAAGGTAGTCAGCTACGCTAACAGTGCTTCAAGATAGGCTAGTTTACTCTGGACTGTTCATTTTGTCTCTCAAGCACAAAGACACCCGCCCATTAAAAAAAGCACATGCACACAAACGCAAACTACACGCAATCTCACACCACCCAGAAATTCCAGAAACAATACGTTTTCCTCACAAGAGAGACACAGAAGGCGCAACAGAGTGAAGAGAGCACTTAGCCAGCTGCAGCTAAGTGTAAGCCTATCACTCCCCCTGGGCTTGATTCCACAGCCCTGCTCTAGAGTGCGACAGCAACGCCGAGCTGGGCCGCGAGCACCTGTTAGCCCGTTAGCTCACAGAAAACAGCCCCAGTTCAGCGTCCTCCGCCATCCTCCCACGCGCACCTGGCTGGCCAAGAAACAACCTCACCGTAAATGAAAACGCACGCCCACATAAGGCATGCACTCACACACACACACACACACACACACACACAGAAGCACACATAGCACTAAGCATAAACATATGCAGAAGGAAACACAACACAAAGTGTCACTTTATTCCACGAAGAAACAAGTATGAACACCACAGAAGCTGTACTGACAGATTTGTATGCCCATGTCATCACCTCCAACACCAGACATGTGCATGCAGACAAACACACACACACACGCACAAACACACAAATGCATGCAACACATACACACACGTAAACACACCCACCCAAGTACGTACATACATGCGCTTGTGCACACACACACACACACACACACACACACACAAATGCACGCAACACACACACAAACACACACATACCCATATTCATGTGCGCACACACACACACACACACACACACACACACACACACACACAGAAATGCACATACAGACACATGGACACACACATGCATAGAAAACACACAAACACACAGACAGGCAGTAACCAACCTGCAGCCATGTGGACAAGCACGCTCTGGTTGGGACGCAGGTGTCCGAAGTCGAAGAGCATCATGTAGGCAGTGATGTAGTTGACGGGCAGGGCGGCAGCCTCCTCAAAACTCATCCCCTCTGGCATGATGAAGGTGTGTGTGGCTGGCACCACTGCCACCTCCTGCCACAGCCCACTGCGGTTCAGCACCAGCACCTTATCGCCCACCTACACACACACACACACACACACACACACACACACACACACACACACACACACGACAAAACCATTACTGTAACCTTACACATACCAAAAGGGGAACCACCAAAACTCAAAACCGATGATGAACACGAGCCAATATTTTGGGCAATCCGGTTGAGTAACACCAACAGACAAAACAAAGGTTGTTTTGGTGTTGGTTACGCTCACTAATGCCACTGTGGTAGGCCATGATAGCTTTTGGTTACATTTCCAGTTCTCTGTCCCTCAGAGTTGCACAGTGTACCATCCACCATTGGCTACCTAACCCCACCATACAACCACCTCACAGCCACACGAGAACAAAATAACACTGCAAGAGAAAAGAGGAGAAGAGGAATCTGAGCTTAAAAGTTTAAACAGGGTTGGAGTTTGCCACACCTTGACAGCAGTTAATATCTTCAACAATCATGGATTTGGATAATTACTTGATTACCCATAAACCTCAACACATTACCACTCACTGTGTCAAAAATGCTATATAAAAAAAAAACAGTGCTCAGAACCGCAGGGAGCAGGTTGGGCGGTGGAAACTGGTATGTTAAGTTCAGCACCAGTCAGCTCCACTGGATTATGGCTGTGTGTGTGTGTGTGTGTGTGTGTGTGTGTGCCACCTCTGACACTCTCTAGTCTGGAGTACTCCCTCTGGCACAGGGAGGGTGAGTGTTGCAGATTGGGTTGCATGGCAGATCATTTCTATGGAAACTTTAGTAAGGGAATTTTGGAAATATTCCAAATTGGTCACTTTCCACAGGAATTCCGGAAATGTTCGGAATTAACGGGAATTAACTGAACATTTTGAATGATTGAAGGAAATATCTGAGTCATAGACCAACATAGACATAAACATTTTTTTTGTCATAAGCAGACATTGTTGCAAAAGAATGTGACTCAGATTTATTTGTTAGTAGAACTTTATAAATGCTTAATTCTTTCGTCGATCAACAGGGGTAGGGGTGCATATATATATATGTGTGCCGTGTGTATTTGTGTATTTGTGTGTGTGTGTGTGTGTGTTTGTGCGTGTGTGGTGTGTGTGTGTGTTTGTGCATGTTTGTGTGCTGTGTGTGTAATGAGCTTGCAGTGATGAGTTGAAGTATTTTCACGTATGCACGTGGGTGTGTCTGTGTGTGTGTGTGTCTGTGAGTGTGTGTGTGTATGTGTGTGTGCAGTCAGCCTTCTCAGAGAGGCTGCTGAGCTGAGTGGCAGGACGCTGGCTCATCCTGACACTCACCTCAGTCCCAGGGTCGCGTCCCACAATGCCTTGGCTGCTGCATCACACACACAGGAAGTGCCGCACTATAAACTTCCTCACGCTGCTCAGAGACACAGGAAACTCAGCCCCAGATCTGTATTCTACAATACTTCCTTAAAGCTGCGCCCACACACAGTCAAACACTCCTTACATCCACACACACACACACACACACACACTCATTACACACACACACACACACTCGAACAATCATTATGCACACACACTCGTACAGAGAGAGAAACAAAGAGGCACATGAATATACAGACATAAGAAAACCAGACACACTCATACACAGACACACCCACACAAAAAACCTCTTGACCTAATATTCCCTTTAATCTCTGTAATAGTTCCAAAGCCGACTATATAAAAGGATCATGTCATTCAGCCTAGCTCATCTTATCCTTCCCATGCATCTAAGACCATCAGTCTCTCTCTCTGTCTGCCTCTTTCTGTCTTTCTCTCTGTCTGTCTCTCTCTCTCTCTGTCTAGCTGTCTGTCTCTCTCTGTCCCTCTGTCTCCTCTCTCTGTGTCTAGCTGTCTCTTGCTCTCTCTCTCTCGCTGTCTCTCTCTCTCGCTGTCTCTCTCTCTCGCTGTCTCTCTCTCTCGCTCTCTCTCTCTCGCTCTCTCTCTCTCTCTCTCGCTCTCCCTGTCTCCCTGTCTCCTTCTCCCTGTCTCCCTCTCTTTGGTTCTCAGCGGAGGAGGATAACAGGCTCCTCTCTCCTCTGGCTCAGTTCTTCTCATCAGCGCCACTGCCAGATTCTTCCCCCTGAACGAGCATGAGACAAGCACTCTCTCCTCCCGGGAATGAGCACAATCGTTGCACACACACACACACACACACGTGTACACACACACACACACACACACACACACACACACACACTGCCGTGCATGCTCATCACTAACACACACACAAATGGGCGTGCACACTCATCACTTACACACACACACACACACACTTGGCTGCGCACAAACACAGCCAGACACTCATAACACACAGGCACAAACAGAGCCGTGCACGTACACACACACAGGTACACACAAGAAGTCCCTCTATGACAGGCACACACAACACATGCAACATGTAGACCTCTGTGTCCCGTCACACTACGTAGTCACAAAACAGAGGGTGATTTTTAAGCAAATATTAAAATACTAATTAGATGTGCATATGCACATGCACGCACAGACACACACATTTACTTACACACACACACACACACACACACACACCACAGAAACAAATGGGCCAGTGGGAGGCACTGGCCTCACAGTCTATCAGTCCCAATTAGAGAATGTCTGTGTCTACCCTCCTTTCTTCTCTCTCTCCCTTGCTTTCTCTCTCTTTCTCCCTCTCTCTCGCTCTCCGACTCCTGCCTTTCATTCTTCTTCCCTCTGTAACTCATCTTTCCCAAACCAGTAAATCTATGTCTCGCTCCCCATTGCCTCTAAAACATCCCCTTAGTGTTTTTAGATTGCACTGTTAAATCAATAGCATCAGACGAGCAAGCCTCCAGAAGAAATCTCTATTATTTTGCCATACACACACACACACACACACACTGTACGAACATGACCACACACACACACACACAAGGACCAGGGCCTATTGACATATTCATGGGCCTCCCCCTCCTCCTTAGCTCACTCACACACACATACACACTTTTTTCAGCTGAGAAGGCAATAGTGAAGGCCAAATGGCAAGCTTGTGACACTTGGATTGCTCATGCACAATGACTCGCTGCACTTCACCATTCTGCTCTCTCCCTTCTCTCTCTCTCTCTGTCCTCTCTCTCCCTTCTCTCTCTCCCCCTCTCCTCTCTCTCCCTTCTCTCTCTCCCCCTGTCCTCTCTTTCCCTTCTCTCCGTCTCCCCCTCTCCTCTCTCGCCCTTCTCTCTCTCCTCCTCTCTCTCCTCCTCTTCTCTCATCCTCACCAACACTGCACAACGACATGCCTCAATAAACCTACACAACACCCGCGCTACCCAAAGTATGCACTGATCCATAGCTGCTTGTGTCAATAGATGACAATTGCTACAAACGCACCAACACAACACACACAAAAACACATACCGAATGTCACATCGTCCACGTATTAAAATGTGTGCTTACAATCATGTGAATATCCATACTGAGCTGATATAAAGGCCTTGGAAACAATGAATGAAAGCTGCTACAGGGAGGGAGGGAGGGAGGGAGAGAAAGAGAGAGAGAGAGACAGACAGAGAGAGAGTGTAGGATATAGAAATGGGCTGTGTTCGGCTAGATTTGGCCGAGTCTGACAGACTGTTGTTTATGGCTGCCTGTCAAACTGCAGAGAGTAAAACACATACACCATAAATGTGAGAGAAAGACAGAGAGCAAAAGAAAGATGGACAGAAATGGAGAGGGAGAGAAAGTGTGTGTGTGTGTGTGTGTGTGTGTGTGTGTGTGTGTGTGTGTGTGTGTGTGTGTGTGTGTGTGAGACAGAGAGACAGCGAGAGCGAGAGAAAGACAGAGAAAGAGAGAGACACAGACACAGATACAGAGAAACAGAGGTGGAGGAAATACCACACTGACAATGTGGGACGTAGCAAGATAATTGAGAACAGATGTGTCTTAAAGCCCTGATAAAAACAAGTTGAACTCACACACACACACACACACACACACATCTAATGGAAAGTCTGCAATGAATGACATATCTAGCACTGTCTCTCTGTGTGTCTTTTACTCAGTCTCCCATGCTCTCCCTATCTGCCAGCTTTTGTCATCTGAAGTGACATCATGGGCCTTTTAACCCAGTTTCAGTACCCTAGTCCTTGTCCTCTAGTCTGATGAACACAGCCACACACACACACACACACACACACACACACACACACACACACACACACACACACACACACACACACACACACACACACACACACACACACACACACACACACTGAAACATAATTTTAGAGATCATTTGAGAGAGAAAGATAGGATCTCCAACATGGAGACATTTACTACATGCCACATCAATGGATTGCACATAGGCTACTAATACACATGTGCATGCATAGCCTATGTGTGTGTAGGGTGGGCAGTTGTGGAGTGGGCATCCTGGCATTATGACCCATGGGGTGAAATTTGAGCGATGACCTTTTAATCCAGTTTAAAGAGATGGCATTGGTGGTGGGGGAGGGCGGAACACAGGAGTCTTGTAAATAACATCAGTCAGCATCTTCAACAGTCCTCCCCACAACCTACCAGTGAGTAACAAGGTGCTCAAACATCAGCAGTCCACGATTAAGGAGGTCCTGCTATAAACCACCTCAAAACCTAATTTTCGGATTTTTTCCCGTGATGGCTCAGAGAGAGAGAGAGAGAGAGAGAGAGAGAGAGAGAGAGAGAGCACAGTTCCTGTTGCCATGAGCCGTCGTCATGGATACGGACGTAACGACCACTTACACATGACTCATCAAACGTTTCATGGTAGAGGGGGATCTGGCTGTTGTAGCCTGCATCAACGGGTTTGTACAATTTTTAGAGGTTAACAGCTGTTTGACAAATCTTGAGTAACCTATGTAAATGATGAAATACAGCAACAAAAGAGTAAACATTACGGAGCCTAAAACATGTTAGGCTAAATAGCCTACTTATAGTTGGGTTTTATACAGGCCTTGTCTGGACCAACCTGCCTACGACTGTTCTTCAAACAGCAAACATAAGAATAAAAACAACTTCAGTCCAAAAAATCTTGGACCCATAACAAAGTCTCTACCTCGTGTTGTTAATATGTATGTATTCACATTTTCATTCTATTAAGCTGCCTCTTGACTGCTTTCGGAAGGAAAGGTGAAATCTAGTCTGCCCTACAGTCACAATGCGCGCGAGGTGAGTGACAAAGACTGTGCGGCAGTTTTCGTTTGCTGTCTGCAGTCTCGCGCCTCGCCCTTTTCGGTGGAGAGATGTGCGCGTGCGAGAGCACGTCTGTACGTGTGTCTGTGTGTGTCTGTGTGCAACGCTTTAAAACAAAAGGCGCCGGTGACAGCCACCACGCGGACGCATCACACACCCCTCCCGTGTTCATAACAGGCCACAAGTACTTTATTGTGCTTATGGATCAAGCTTCATTTTATCGACATCCTACCCATTCAAAGCGATGTTGGTAAAAATACACAATGTTAAGTGGTGAGGAATTAAAGTTGTCATTAAGGACAGTCTGTCTGCGAGGTCCAGACATGCTCTCTCTCTCTCTCTCTTGCAGCCGTCACCCTTTCTGTACTTATCCCATGGGTGTGACTCCGTCTCAGAACTGCCAATGTAGGTGCGCACAGGACAGCTTGCATCCTAAGCAGCTTGCGTGTGGGAAGCAGCAAAGGGCGCTGGCCGACTGACTTGAGACCATTAAACTCGATGCCAATTAAAGATACCCCAGTGTAATGGGTCTGAGTATTGAGTAATGCGGGGAGGCTGGAGGCAAAGGGAGGTTGTAACTTTCCACTTGACAAATCAAAAAGCATTGATGGACGTGCGAGCCGTAGTGCGTCCGCCCATCCGTTAAACGTTAAGCGACCCTTTACGCACCACTAACTGGACTTAGTGGGCTCGATTCATTCTAAAATGGCACACCAATTTGGTGAAGTTGACACAGGCTTTTGTGCACGAAAGAAATTATGGCAGAGCACAATCCGCTGAGTGCATAACGTCCACACTGCTTACCTTTGGCTAATTCGTCTAAATCAGTAATTAGGTTTGGCCAAATGTATTTGGCAAGATTTAAAGTTAGATGCATCACAGATCACAACTGAAATATATCTCAAATCCAATCGTGTCACGCCCCAAAAAGGACCCTTGGCAACAATGAAGCACTTGCAAGGAGGGTGCCGGGATAATGAGTAGGATCACAAGAATATTCTCTCAATTTTGATAGATGCAACGTGTTTGTCATTGAAATGCAAATATTGACACAGATGGTGGGACACGCAGTCTACTTACTTTCCTGTCCGTCACCTCTTCCCCCACAGCTTCGATTATCCCAGAGCACTCCATCCCCGGCGTGACGGGCGGGGACGGCAGCCGGTCGTAGAGCCCTTGGCGAGCCATGAGATCTGCGAAGTTGAGCCCGCACATTTTGACCCGCACCATTACCTCGCCGGCCTTCAGAGCAGGCTTCCCCTTCTTCACCTGCAGCTTAACTTTATCATAACCGCCATACCCAGTCAGAACCAGGGAGCGGTAGGTGAATGTTTCCTCCTCTGGTGCCTTCTCTTCTGCCGTTGGGGCTGCAGCAGCCTCAGTAGCGGCGGTGGCGGGTGGGGAGTCTGGCTTGGTCTCCGCTTTCGGCTCCTCCGCGGGTTTTTTAGTCTCCTGATTTTTCTGCTCCTCGGCGTTTTGCTGCTGAGCTGGTGCGTCTTCTCCAGACATCTTTAAAAGTGTATGATTGACTGTTTAGATCACGGAGATAATCAGCTTTTCTTTTTCTTTTCAAGTCTTTCTGAATGGATTTCAGATATGCCCCCTTGTGTCTCAAATAAACTTAGCCTAAGAGACACAAAATAAACAGTTATTTCTGTGCGTAATCGGCGTGAAGTGCGTTAGCCCTAAAGTCTACAGAAAGATAACGGACACCGTGCGACGCCTTGTGCACCCGAAGGTTGACAACAGAACTCCGCGTTTTCACAAAGAGTGTATGAGTCTGTGCGTCTATGTAATTGTGTGGGACGCGACGGGGCTGTCTGCAAATCCAGGAAAGTGGATTTTCTTAAAATGGATCGGCACGGTGATGTAGTTGCCAGACGCAGCGTTGGCAAGGGCCTGCCCATCCAACCACGGGAAAGAATACGTCGAGGTTGAGTTTAATATAGCTTACTAAAGTGACTGTAGATAGCCTAGCAAGAAGGACGTTTCTTGTTTCTTGTCTGAAGAATGCCCTTTCAGGATGTCTGTTTTAAAATTTGCAGTAGTGCCAAAATGTAGCCCAGGGTCCAGCAATATATTGTAAACAAATGGGTAATGATGTCCCTAAACCATAAACATCAGTCTGTATTCATGAATAATGTATGAAAGAATGTTTGTGTCTGTGAACAAATTTAGTTTTATTCTCTATTTCTCTTCAACTCAGTTGGTACACAAAAACACTTTCCAATACCGGTTTATATTTCATGTGCATACACCCATAAGGAATTTGACATACAGATGCATGTGCTATTTTTGTCCTATTCTTGCTATTACACAGTATTTTGAAGTTAAGGGGCAGTGAAAGTGTTGCATCAGTTTCAAGTCAAATGTGACTGTGAAAGAAAACAGCCAAAATAGGAAGTGAACACACGTTGCTTTTTTGGTCCTTCTGCATACGTGCTGCATCCTGGTCCTTCTGGCTAGACCAGTGTCGGTTCATGATGGCGAGACATGCGTGGTAGTGATCCCGGCTTCAGAGAGTACAGATCCTGCCACATAGTTGATCCAACCATTTTCTCACCCAGCTGATCCTAATAAGCACACAAAACATCAGACAGGCAGATCAACTAATCAGTGAAATCACCTGCATTAACAGGCAGGCACAGGCAGCAGGAAGACACTGCAGGGTTTGTACTTTCTGAGGCTGGGATCTTAATGTCTGGTCCTCAAGCATGGTATTAATTTAGGTAAGTCAGAGGAATAAATATGTGGGAAGGACCTTATGTCTTGTGTGTGTTTCGATATTGCCAGTGTGATAACACCTTGTGATAGAGTGATATGTTCTCCTTTCAGTCAATCTCTTTCAAAATCTTTCCACATCTGGTGACCACTTATTCACCCACACAATTACTCAAAGTGGCAAATCCAAGTCCACCTTAGGAAACAGAATATTCTAGATTTCGCTGAAGCCATCCTTTGGCAGAGGCCATGGATTACTTAAAAAAATGCAAATGCCATTTATTTGGCTTTGCTGAGCCCGATGTAGCTTCAGCTTGCAATCTCTTTGCTCTGTCTCCACGGGGAGATACGGGAGGAAATGATCCATCACTTTGGGCTCTAATAGGCAAGCCGATCAATATCCCCAGACGAAGCTAATGAAAGCGGGGGGGCTTAATTATCGCATTGGAACGGCCTTTATTGTCTATTACACACATCAGCTTCATGCTTGTTTGAACGGACCCATTAGAGGAACTGTGTCTAAGGTGGCTGCATCACAGGGGCAGGTTGCATCAGGGGAAGCTAAAGCTGCTGTGTGTGTGTGTGTGTGTGTGTGTGTGTGTGTGTCTGCTTGAGGGAGCTGCGCCTACACCACTACCATGTCTCAGCAGAAGTGGGTTAGGTGCTGTGAGTAATGTTGGAGAGTCCATGGCCTTAATAAAGCGTAGCTCACACACACAGATACACACACAAACACACACACACACGCACAATGATGAGATCTTTGTACTCTTTCGTCTACACAAAGGTTTGCATGAACATTTGCACAAAAATATGGCCACGTATGCCTGCACATGGACACATTTCTATCTTAGTTTTGCCATGACCTGGGAGTGAGGTTGCTTGGAGAGCAAGCGGGCGCATAAGCTGTCAACTTTGTTTGCTCACACACTGGCACACACTTAATGTCACAGGAAGTTGCACAGCTTGCTTTCTTGGGGACGCATGCTGAAGCATGCCAGGCCCTCAGAGAATTTAATACAAGCACTGACTTCACCTCACAGTTTCCTTCCTTAACCCAAACACACACACGCACAAACATGTAAGTCAAATTCATACACACGTGTGTGCACGCGCGCACTGCACACACACAAATATGCATACACGGAAATATATTTAGACATATATTTGGACTCCTCAATGTAAACAGATGCACACACAAACTCACATGCACACAGACAGTTTCTCTCTCTCACACACACATCACACACACACACACATGCACCCAATGACATGTAACATAATGCATCATGCATATTCATGATATGGAGCTTCTGTCACTTAGTTAATCGACGGTCCTCCGTGACACTGGACAGCTGCCTTCGTTGACCTCATGACACAAAAACCTTTCCGCTGTACAGTCATATCCAGTGCACCTGCATCATCCTCATGCTGCTGTCCAACAACAAGAGGCATAAGGGTGAGAAAATGAGGCAGATAACGCTAATCCTTTACAGTAATATATCCAGAGAATCAGTGTTTAAAGTTTGAGGTTTATTCATTTAAAACAGGGAAAGAATATATTAGTAAACATTAAAAACATTGTTCATATAATGGCTTTGAGGAATAACTGGTCAATTATGGTTATGGCAAACATATTGCCAAAGGACTACAGTTGAAAATTACCCTGCTGCCTACCACTGGCACATTTACATTTATGTTTCTTAATGTGTTCTGTCTTTATAAATAAAAGAAAAGAAATATAAAGATTGTAGCCTTCAACTAATTTCCATCTTTGGTCCCTTGGCAGGTTGATGGTCACTATGAAATAAATACGTTACATAAATAAAGCGAAACAAAACCATGAATAAAACAAGACAAAGCAGAACTGGAAGGCAACAATAGACACATTATGGGTTATGTACTGTAGAGTTGTGATGGCAGCTTTCATTTTCTAGTGACCATGTTTTGAGGTGCTTGTTAAATGAGCTAAGTGTTGACAGGCATGGAGCCCCAGGGGTGAGGTGCTGCAAAGGGAAACACAATGTCCAGTGAAACATGTGATTAGAAAGGACATGACTCGAGTCATAGTCACAGCAGGGTTTATTGGGGTACAGCTGAAAGAGCCCCTCAACATCATGGCAGTGGGGTTTGTGTCCTTGTTTTCCCCAAACAAAAACTCACAGCTTGCCCGTGCTTATGAGCCACCAGGCACGAAGCATGGATGTATAGATTTTTTTATGGCACTTGCCGAACCCTCAGTAAATCAGGGCCTTGGTAGAGTAGGGTAGGAGCCACATTTAGGCCTGATTGCATCATTTTATCAGGGGACTTGGAGCCTTGAGTGACAGTGCTGGGAAATGTGTCACAGCACTAAGTATATTTCAGCAATCCCAACTGAAATCTAATTACTGAAATGGTAGTGGAAATGAAATTGGAAATACTCAAAGCTCCCCCCATTAGACATTGCAATTTTATGTCCAAGAGCCAGTTGTTAGAATCTTTGAGAACAAAATCTGCCCTCTATCGCCATCTGCTGCTGGAAAGGGAATTACATCTTTTGGCCTGTGTTTTTTTTTTTGTCTGATGCAATCGTATAGAAATTATTAACTATATGATATGTAAGAATATAAGACAGAAAATAAGGTTTGGTGTGTTAACTGCAAATTTGGAATGGGGCAATGCAGAACAGCTGATGGTGGTGATGATAATGCTGATGATGGTTATAGCGGTGGACCATAACAGAGACAGGGAGCAAGGGTGGGGTGGTTGTGGAGGGATAATGATGGCAGGACACCTTTAAATTCCTTGAAATCAGTGAGTCATGGTCACATTACAACGATTAATCACGATAAGTCAGGTTCCCTTGCGGGAAGTCCATGACGTAATTGTGATGTCTGTGGTGCATCTGAGTCTGGTACGTACAAGTTTCCTGGCGTCTTTGTCCCCATTTCACAATCACTCTTTTCTTCACTCTTTTCTTTCCTCTTTCCTTCCATTCTCTCCTTTGTTGCTGTATACCATATCACATGGTCCATGGTTCATGTCCTCCTTGGCTGGCTTTATTCAGTTCTAACAGGAACGTTGCGCATTGTCATTCTGTTTTGTGCAAGGAAATAAACAAACAGACAAGGACTACAAGTGTGCTGACAACTTTTCTAACTCCTTGGCTGGCTTGTCATGTGCTGTTAATTGCAGCGAGGCTTTCAGAATTCTTTTTTAGCGACAGCAGCCAAGTATTTGTAGAAAAGGGTGGTTTTAACATCGCCTCAGTTGAAGGACCAACATTGCCTCAGTTGAAAGATGTGTGCCCTTGTTGAAGAATGCTTAATTATGCATATTGGTTAAAGCGTGACATGATGTTGCAGGGGAATCAAACACCCATCTAAAAGAAATGAATAATTAAACAGCGTGGATCAGCAGTAATGGCAGGATTAATTCATCACTGACCCAGGCTGCGCTTGACAAGGAGATGCTCAGTAGATCATGTGACCAAATGACTGAAATGAATTTGCTGTGTGTGTGTGTGTGTGTGTGTGTGTGTGTGTGTGTGTGTGGGTGTGTGGGTGTGTGGGTGTAAGGTCTGTAGATGACAACCTGATCAGGGTCAGGACTTTTAGAATGTTTTGACAACAAAATATGGACAATGTGCTGTCGGGATCACGGCAAAATGTTGTCTGTAAAGAATAGTAAACTCTCCCACAAACAAGGCTGTTTTCATTTCTAAAATCTTCTCACAGACAGCTTATCTTTTTAGGTCAAGTTACCTCAATAAATTCCAACTGTTCAAATGCTTGGTCAATGTCTTCAGTACACATAGCTAAGTGTCATTCTACCAAACATTCTTTCTCTAACAATTTTTCTATTGCTAAAAATGATCATGTATTTGAATTAACACGTTTATCAGAGGCACATGTTACCTGCCATACTGAGTGCTTCACTAAGTGCTAAGTTGTGAGCTGTTAAGGACTAAGTAGAAGAGTTATGCTATTAGCCCACCAGACCTCTTTCCATTAACTGAAGACTGATTTCATAAACCTGAATTTTACACCCTGTGTTAATGAATCCTGTGCATCCACTTTCATTCAGACACATGACTGGTGATTCATGTGCTTTTTCTGCTGAATGGGTGGCAAACGCCTGACCCAGTAATCATATGAGCAAATAACCAGTGTCAAAAGAAGTGATGTCCTAATGGAGGAATTGCTGTCAAATGTTGATTTCGAAAAAAGAAGATACAATATGGTCCATGTTATGTTATTGCACTGTTGAAATGTTTATATGGTTAAGTTTTACTAGATGTTGCTGTAATGTGACCACATGATACTACATCAGCAAACACAAGGAAGTGCAGCAATAAGGGGAATAGCCTTAGTTAGCAGAAATAGCTTATGTTGCACTGAGTCAGTTGATAGTCAGCCCAGTGAATCACCTCAAGCCTCAGTGTCTGCTATGTCTATTAAAAAATCACTTACTTGACCTCATACGTGATACTAAGTGGTCTAAAAGGATGATTTATGGAAGGATCATCATCAATGAACAGCACAACACAACTTATGGTTAGTAGGATTCAGCAAAATCAAACTAAAATATGCATGAACGACACTGCCATATGTGTGCAAAAGCCTTTGAACAAAATCAAACTGAAAGTAAAACAAACTATTTGATTTGCATTTAGTCTCTCTGCTGATTTCTCAAAGCAGTTGCCACTGTTTAGCCTATAAAAATATACTGAAGGTGGAAAAAAAGCTCGTTGAGCGATCCTTCATCATAAGAGGCTAATGGTAAGCGAGAATGACAGATTCCATCCTTGTTGATTTCCCCATTGTTCACACTTTTCTGATGTGTCATCTCAACCATTTACCTCCCACGGCCATGCCATCTGTAGTATAGCATGGCCAGCCATCCCTGTGCTTTGAATTTCATTTCCCCTGTTCCCACAGCATCACGCCCTCATGTCAAAGACTACAAAAAATGTTCGAAGTGGCCACATCGAGGGATGATGATAAGGAGCAATGGAGGATTTCACTAAGAGTATTCACTAGTGATGAAGGAAGGTGTCAGGCTTCAGCCCAGCTCACCACGTGTCTCTTTGATTGGATTTTACCTTGATTTCATTACAAATCACCACACGTCAATTTACATTGCGGCACTGCCATTTGCGCTGTCTGAACCGCATTATTGGTGAAAAGTATGTGCAATTGCCCTTTTTAAGCACAAAAAAACGGACTTGTGGAAAAAAGGAACTGTTTCACAGCAGGACTGACCATAGAGTTTCTTGGAGGTGCTGCATGCTCGCTAAAAAGGCAGCAGATCGAAACTACGTACTTCACACTAATGGGCCTGCTGCTGGGTCTGCTACCCTTATCGCTATCAGACCATGTGGAGCTGAGTGCCTTAGATGTGAGGGCCGCGCTTGTGCAGGGAGCACAACCAAGGGAGGTAATGATGTCGCTATGACCCGCGAACCATCCAGTGAGTGCAGCAGCATCGCAGACGCCTGATGGGCACAAGCAAATGACAATAAAAACCCTGCGAGTCACTGATGTGTGTGAGCATATAATTGATGTCATGTCAGCATTTACAGGGTGCTGTGAGTGAACCTCACTCATCAGACTATGCACTGACTAAACACTGCGGAGGAAGGCAACTCACACGGCACAGGCACACATGCATCTTGTACATATGCATACATACATTTAGAAAATAGACAGCACATTGTCACTAAATAACCATAGATCATATATTTACACATTTTTGCTGCAGATAGATAGATAGATAGATAGATAGATAGATAGATAGATAGATAGATAGACAGACAGACAGACAGACAGACAGACAGACAGACAGATAGACAGACAGACAGACAGATAGACAGATAGATAGATAGATAGATAGATAGATAGATAGATAGATAGATAGATAGATAGATAGATAGATGGACGGATGGATGGATGGACCTTATTTACACTTTATTTGCAAACATTTACATACTCCTAAAACTATATAATGGTACATGTGCAAGGGCTAATGCTGAATCTCATGTTCTACCTTCAGTGGCAGCGCCATCTTGTGGTGTTTAAAAGCACCTCTGTTCCCCCATGACTGCTGACTCATGATTTCTCAGGCAAGCCTTTCCTAAGTGTCATCTAATGTCAAGTGCCGTCTGGCTGACGGGAGAGGGGGAGATTTTTGTAATAGTAAGATGTGTAACTAGGTTTCTGTGAAATTCTGAAAGACCAGCTAAATCCTGCACGTTCTGAAAAAGAAATGCTTATCTTGGAGGATGGGACTTTTCTAAAACGTTTGCAACTTTGGAAGCTTCCTAAGAGGTTTCACAGAAATGTGGTTTGTGATCGTTGCACAGTTAGTCATTTAAAAAAAAAAACATCTGGTCTTATACAGACGTTAATACACCTGCTGTAATAAAGATGAGTGCGATGGAGAAGTTCTGGTGTCCCAGCTGTTCATATCACTATGGTTGCAACCATGACTTATGCATGAAGGCAATGCAGCTTCATTGCATTCAATCAGACAGGTTTAGTACTGTATGGTACGCATTGCTATACTGGTACAGTTTAGTAACGTAGTGCATCTGATACTTAAATAAACACCCACATGCGCATGTGCAGATGTTTTAACCAGACATGAAGTGAAAAGTGAATGTAGGCACAATGGCTGGGCGTGCAAGTGACAAGAGAGTGCACGTAGCCAGGCTACCGCAGCCAGACCCTTCTCCCATTAACCAAAGTAAACCACGAGATGGCAGTATTGTACCGAAGACTTGAAGAACCTTGGCGTCCCAGGGCTGTTGAAGTTCCCATGAAAATGCAGTAGGTTCAGATATTAATAATTTTACACAAAAGAGACAAAACAATATGGAACTAAGACATGTATATCTTCTAGTGGGTTCGAAGATCAGTTTATCTCTGCTTTGCAGTGCCACCAATGAGAATGAAAAGGGAGTTAATATGCTTTTAGGGTTTAACACATTAAGTCAACAGCCTATTTGATTGGCTGGTTAGTTTTAGATCCTTGAATCAGGTTGGAACTTTGATGTTCACTGGTGATAACTCCACCGGTGATGACTTTAGTGCAAGTGTTATGTTAAGTAGGTTGTGTTGCGTGTCATTAGGTGTCATTATCTTAGCTATTTGTACAAAGCCATGGGTGTAATCTTTACAGCACACACCACAGGCGCCTCTGAACCACTGAAACCTGTTTTGGTGGATTAAAACTTGACCTTATCTTACCCATAATCTGTTTAAAATAGCATGACAGGTTTGCCTAGAGTTACTTTGCTGGTTTGTTCACATTTGCCCCAGGAATAAAGTTTAGCAGCCTAAAGTTGTTCTCCATATCGTTTGATGAGAAAAGGTTTACAGAGGTGTTTTATTATGTAGTAGTACTTTAAATGCAAAGTTTAAAGACAGTTTATTGGGAATGTTTTGGAAATGCATACAATCTTACCAAGGATCAAACTTGTGTGATCAAACTTGTGTGATAAATCTTATAATAGACCTACTCAAGGACGTCGAAGACGCAGAAATGAACCAATTCAGCACTTTTGTCCCAGGACTGCGCACAATACCCCTCACCGAACACACACACACACACACACACAAGTATGCACACAAATGCGCTGACGGTGCCTAGCGCGGAGAGACGACAAGGGAGGAGTGCCGCGTGCTGAGCTCATGACGCGAGGAAAGGGTGGGAGGGCGCGTGGTGTCACCGTGGGAACCGACAAGCTGCAGGGCGGACAGAACAGCAGAGTCGGAGAAGAGTGCTGTCAGTCTCACATGCACCAACTCAACAAGCATTTGCTGGAGGAGTAAAGGCTACGGTCACCGGTACACTCAAATTTTTAAGAGAAAATTCTCTCTCTTTTCAGAATTCTGCGGTCTCTCTTCACTCAATGGGACATTGTTAAGAGTACAAGGATCGCCTTTCCTTTGGCTGATGGTAATCGGTGGTCCAGTCCGCATACCCAGCAGACACCGACGGACGGTCGCGGGCTACCGACCGGGTGATGGCGAGTCAGGGTAGCCGGTGCAAGATCGTGGTAGTCGGGGACACACAATGTGGAAAGACTGCTTTGTTACACGTGTTTGCAAAGGACTGCTATCCCGAGGTAAGAGACAACTTCGCCGTGTGTCCATCAGCAGCCTACCCACGTCCATCTGGACG